>CM024270.1:13606541-14004386 GCA_013621005.1 Aeschynomene evenia
CAAATGGCCTTCTCTGGAGAGATTAAGGGCTTAATGAGAAACAACCTCAATGAAGTATCCGAAGATATTCTCTACGACAATGAGGAGATGCAATCCCTATTCCACAAGACTTATCTTCCAAGAAATCTTGCTATGGGAAGGGTACTAACCTCTCAACGATATACAATCAAGTGGATGAACTTCAACTCACTTTCCTCAAGCAACCTGGATGGCCAGCCATGATGAGCTCCGAGGACGTGTGCTACCCAAATGTGGTGAGAGCATTCTATTCGCAAATAGAAAGGGTTCACCAACAAAAGGGTCAAGAGCACGATTGCTGATCAACAGATCCGCTTCTCCTCCTCTGACATCAAACAAAATTTTCAAGACCTTAAATGGTGGTGCTGTCATCGCCGACGACCCAGAATGGGTCAAGGAGGTAGATGACTCAGAAGAAGAAGTAGTAACACTTCTAACTGGTAGCAACAGTCTACCACTCAAGGGCGTGAAGGTGCCTCATCTCACGCAAGAAGCCAGAATCATCTTCTCAGTTATCCAGCATACCCTTCTCCCTCGGATTGGAGACATGGGGAATGTCACCACCATGGACGCATGTCTACTTTACCATCTGCTGAAGAAAGAGAGGGTTGATTTTGGGAGGATGGTGCTAAACTACATGATGCACCAAGCACATCCTAAAGAGCGCTTACAAGTCTACCCTATGGGAGTTTTTTGACTAAGATCTTAAATCACTTCTCTTTTCCCCTTGAAGACTATGAATACGTCTTCAACCACAGCAAATTCACCATGGTCACCTTCAACAACATCAAGAAGAAGAAGGTACCAGAGACGGGGACACCTAAGAAGAAGGAGGAAGCAAAGCCTTACAAGGGAGCTGCTAGCACCAAACAGCCCTCTAAGGCTGAGAAAGGAAAGGAAAAGGCTTCTGACCCCTCAGAAAGGAAGAAGAAGCAGCCAAAGGTGACTCACCCTTCTCCCACAAGGGTGACAACGAGTATGGCTTCTGAGGAAGCTCAGAAGACTCCTCAGAAGGAACCTGAGGTTGTTGAGGCTGTTGAAGACTCAGAAGAAACAACGTCTGAGCAACCCATGACCAGAAAGAGGAAAACACCTCCAACTCTCCAAGTCCCAGACGTGCCACCAGAAGGGAAAAAGAAACGTGGTCGTTTGGTAAAAGCTTACTCTAAAACTCCACCTTCCTTTCTTAAATCTTCTTCTACTTCAATTCCTGTTTCTGATTCTGTTGCTGGTTTTAAACCCACCAAATTTAAAACTAAACTCCTGCATTCCTTGAATTATCAGGGAAAGTCTCACAAAGGAGTGGGGATAAAAACCACTAAGAAACAGAGCCCGCCGAAGCCGACGGGTAAAGAAATTATAGCAGTTGCTGTTGTTGCTGCTGCTGAAGAAGAAGAAGAAGCTTCTCATCACTCCTCCCCCTCAGGGAATGTCTCTCCAACCAGAAAAGACGTTCAGGGGCATGGAGGAAATGTTGCTGATTCTTCGTCTGAGGAAGAAGATGCGGCAAGCTTCCGCATTGAGCATCGCACTCCAGATGGTGGAACTCTCTGAGGCAACCACAACCGAGGCTGCTGCTGTGAATGCTGAGTCACTGACTCAGACAATGCTTGATGTCCAGAAGGAACTGGATCAACCCTCTGAGACTCCAGAAGCTGCTCAGATGCAACCACAACAACAACTACAGCATGAGGAAGCCTTACTTGAACCAACTTCTGAGGTTGGTCCCCTCTCCTCTGAGATCCCTTCGGAACATGAGGAAACTCATGTCTCAGCACATGAAGTAGTGCCAGGGACCACCAGCACTGGGCTCAGCTCAGAGGTGGGCGCTGACGCTACCATGGCTGCCGGAGTTGCAGCAGTTGAGGCATTTGTTGCCCACAGTTCCTTGGAAGGAACTCTATCTGAGAAGGACTCTTAGAAGGAACCAGAGGTTCCTCCTCTAGATCTAACAGAAGTTCCTCCTCCATCCTTCAATCAACAGGGTCCTACCTTCTCGATTACGGACTTGATGATTAGTCCTGGCTTCCAGCTGGAAAGAATGGTAGTCACACCACCCTCTGTGCAATTTCGGCATTTCTTTGGTCGAACTGAGAAGTTGAAGTGCATTGAAGCCATACATAGCTAGATCTCAACTTTCAACCTCTCCGAAGATGCTCAGACTTCTGGTGCTATGGAGCAACCATCAGCTCGGCAACCTTCTGATCTAGACCTTGCTCTAATTTCTGAGGACACTCAGAGGCAGCCTTCTATTGAACTCGCTGCTATTGAAGACAAAGCTGTCCAAGAAGAAGAACTTCCTGAATATCAACAGAGGGATATCATCGATGAGGTTCTTGAGGCTGAAGTCTCTTGCCCTCCTCCATCTCCACCCTCATCTTCTCAACAGCCTTCCACTTCCTCTGAACTACCTCCAGAATGCGCTCCGAATGCGACTCAGAGCGAGATTCTCATGGAGATATGCCAGCTGCTACGCTACATTGCCAGAAGACAGTAGTTCTAAGTCAATGATGGCGTTTATGTCTTAGCCACCCTTTTTGATATAACAAAGGGGGGGTAGATAAATGATAAATTTTTGTACATTGGCTATACGTAAACACTAGGCTAGGACTTAGGGGAGCAACAACTTAGGGGAGCCAAATATTTTGTATCTCTACAAAACCATCAATGAAAAATCATTATTTTGGCATTTCATGCTTATTCTTAATTATTTGGCATCTATTGATTTACTTAGCCTGGTATTTCTGAATCTCATACGTATATTCATCAAGAAATACACGCTATGTAATTGATAATCTCAAACAGTAATCATACATTGCATACTTTAACTGTTGATTATCACAGCCTTCTAAGAAAATAACTAAGCCTTCTCTCAGAAAGCTAAGTTAGTTTCTAAGAAAGCAAAAGTGCAGTCTGAATAAGTTGTGAACTTACTCAGAAACACTTCTGAACTTAAGCAAAATTATTATCTTAAGACTTAAGTTGTTATCATCAAAAAGGGGGAGATTGTAAGCTCCAGAACCCTTCTGAGAGAATTAGGCATAATTCTCTTAGAGCAATGAAAGTTTTAATGATAACAAGGTAAGCCATAAGTATAAAAATTTTACTTAAGGTTGTACTAATATGTGCGCTAAAGTGTCTCAGAAAGCTTTAAATTATTGCAATACCATGAGCAAAGACCAAGACAAAACATCAAGTAGCCTCGAGATCAATTGATAAAATCATAGCGCCAAAAGATATCAGAAAGGATGTCTCAGAAGCGCAGAAGGTGAAAACATGTTTCTGAGGAAAGAACACTGTCGCCTCAGAAGGGTCTCAGAAGACCTTGCGACTAGTAGTTCTCAGAAGGGTCTTCCCTCAGAAGGTTCGCCTCAGAAGTCCGTACAACTCTCAGAAAGTTGGACTCAGAAGCAACCAAGGGTCTGGACTCAAGGGATCGCAAGAAGTCTCAGAAAGCTCGCTACAACTAGCTAAGGAAGTGGGAACACGCGCACTGTGCAGTTCTGAAAAGTTCCTCATTTCGCGCTGACTGTAGCAGGGAGCCGTTCTGAAAAGGACACAGCCACATAAGCAAAGTGAAAGCTTCTAATTTCGCGGCTCTTTGATGCCTATATATATGAGTTCAATTCCAGAGCAATGTGACGAAACTCTTGCGCTAAAAACTCTTGATTAAACGTGCAAAAACTCTGCTGAATTGAAAATCATCTGCGAAAACTTAGAACTTTCTCAGAAAGACAATTTTACGGAATTGTTCTTTCAACTTTGCGAAAATCTTCTAGTTCTGTATTGGTGTAAATTCTTACAATTGTAAGTTAAATCTAGAAGTCTACTAAGGGTCAAATTAAGTTTGTAACTTAATCTTAGTAGTTCGTTTTCAAAGCAAAAACAACTTTCCAAAAAACGCTAAGTCCTTCGCTGTTTGAAGGCAGTTTAAGTCCTCGAAGTGTTTTTGAGGCAAAGTTTAAGTCCTTAAGTGTTTAAGGCAAAGAAGTCCTCAATGTGAGGCAAGGAAGTCCTTAAGTGATTAAGGCAAAGAAGTCCTCTAGTGTTGGAGGCAAGGAAGTCTTCTAGTGTGAGGCAACGAAATCCACTTCGGGTTGTGAAGTGGTGGAAGTCCTTTACTTGGTAAAGGCAGTGTTGTCTGGGAAGGCACTTTAAGAAGAATATCCAAGAACTCTCAACTGAAGGTTGAGGACTGGAGTAGGTTGGTTATAACCGAACCAGTATAAAATTCTTTGTGTTAAGCTTTTCTCCCTTACTCTTTACTTGCATAAATCTTTGAGGAAAACTTTGCCACGATTTTAATTAAGAAGTCTCGTAAAAACTTTATTGATTAAAATTAGAAAGCGTTTAAGAAATTCTAACGTAAAGTCATTTTCTTAAAATTGCTCAGAAAGGAACTTTCTCAGAAAGACTAAGTTCTCAGAAACTTAATCTTCTCAGAAAGTAATTTCCGCTGCAAACTCTTAATTCTACCTTCTGAGTAAAAACAACTTTCTAAGTAAAAGCTTTAAGAAGTAATTTTTAAAACTTGCACGATTCAACCCCCCCTTCTCGTGCACACATACACTTTCAAGGTACACTCTTGTTTTTCCTCAATTCCTTTCTTTTTGGTGGTCTTGGTTTCACTCTTGGTTTTACCACTCATCTCTCCTTTTTCTTGTACAATTTTTGCTCTCATCCTCACTTGATCCTCACAAACCTCTCTAGGAATCAAAGGTTTAAGAGTAATCTTTTTCTCACCATGCATGAAGGTGATTTTGTTGGTGATTTTTTTCAAAGAAACAAAGAAAAACAATTATGTACAACATTCACAAATCACACAACTAGAGATTACTTTCATCGCCATTCCCCGGCAACGGCGCCAAAAATTTGATGGGTGAGCGTCGCAACTCCCATAAATTTAATTATTTATAAAACCAAGTTCCCCTAATATAGTTTAGTGGAAACCAGGGTCGTCTCTCACAAGGAATGGCTAAGAGAGCAATACACAAAACTAGTTGTATGAGGGTTGTCACAAGTTGGGGGTTTTTGTTTGCAAGAAAAATAGTTTGGAATAAAATTGGAATAATAAAAACAGTGGTTTATGGGGTGGAACATTCATCGGGGTGTTTATCATTGGCTACAAAAGAATGCATGAGTTGATTAATTACGCCGGAGTTAGATCTAACTCCTTTGTTGTGATTCTAATGATTAATTGCCTAGAATGAGATTAATCAGTGAGATCTCACCTTTAATTTCACTTTCAACAATTGTTAAAGCCAATCACATTAATCTAATTAAAGAGACTAATCAGCCAATTAATTAATCATTACCAAATCCTGATATGTCATGCATCAATTAATCAATTAACACATAGACATATGCCAATGAATTAGCCTAACTCAATTGAGTAAGCCAAGACAAAGGGTTAAACACACAATTTAAGATCTCAAATTATATGCCAAGGTTTGATAATGAAAACTTATGCAAGATTAAGAACAAAGCCTCAATCTACCCCAATGATGTTCACACCCTCATAAACCACCAAGAGACTTAGTTACTCATGGAGGAAATAAAAGCGCAGAATTTAAATTGAAATTAAAAACAAAGATGGAATGAAGAAAGTAAATACTTGAACAATAAAGAGTAAAGTAAGAGAAATAAATGTCAATGGAAAGATGGAAAAACGAATAACTGAATTAATTAAAGAGTAACTTACAAAACCCAAAAGGGCTGGACGAATAACGTTGGGAATACAAATGAGGGAGCTAGAGCTAATTAGGAAAATATGGAATGCTAATGGAGAAAATTAACTCTAACTAAACCTAGGGTTGAAAGTAAGTAAAGCTATGAAAGTAAGAGTAGGAATGAAGAGGTGTGAAGAGGTGTTGTTTCTGATGCATTAGCCTTCTTTAAATAGAGTAGGCAGCCTCCAAACCCTAGCTAATTGGGCCCCCAGCTCGGCCTAGCAGATAGGGTTCTGGTGTAACAGAATTGTGGCACGGCGCTGGGGCGCGTATAACTCGCTAGGGCGCCAGTGCTGTGCACGTGATGGATTCAAGTTGATCTCGCGCGCTGGGGCGCTTGATGCTGATTCTGAATTTCACTGCTCCGCTTCTTGCTCAGTTCCTGATGTCTACAGCTCCAATAATACCCATGACCTGCACCAAAAATACAAAATATCCAAGATCAAGTGCAAAGGTCATCCTTGAATTGCAAAAACATCATAAAACTTGTTACTTTAGCCATAATTTCTATTAAGCCCAAATTGATTCCAAATTGTATTAAGTATAATAAAAGGCTAAAATAGAGCAGAGAATTGCATACAATCATCCAAATTAAGGGCATAAAATATTGGCAAAAACCACGTTATCACTAAGCCATTGAAGTTTGTATGGTCTAGGACGAGGCTTTGTCACTAAATTCAATTTAGAAACTAATCTAGAGCTAGCAACATTAGTACAACTACCCCCATCAACAATTAAAGAACATACCTTCCCATTGACTAAGCACCTTGTGTGAAAGATGTTCTCTCTTTGTGAATCATCTAGCTCTTTGACTTGGCTCCCCAAAAGTCTTCTAACCATCAACAAATCCCTTTCGAAGGCGGCAACCTCGTCTTCACTTTCCACTTCCTCTTCAACCTCTTCTTCACTCTCCTCGGATTGGCTAGCATAGTCTCCATTGTCCATGAGAATAATTACCTTTTTATTTGGGCAATTAGAAGCATAATGCCCCCTTCCTAAGCACCTAAAGCACTTCACGCCACTAGCACTCCTTTTTGGAGGTGATTCGGCTCTTTTCATGGGCTCCTTCCCCTTTTTAGGACTGGAATTTTGATTAGAGGATGATGCACCCTCCTTCTTGACTTTGTCCTTCCAACTAGGTTGATTTTGGAACCCTCTCCTTGTGGAATTCTTTCTCTTGAGTTGTTTTTCCACCATGGTAGCCTTGTGCACCAAATCTTCCAACTCCTCATAGTCCTGTAACTCCACAATATCTCTAATATCAACATTTAAACCTTTAAGAAATCGAGCCATAATTACCTCATTGTCTTCGTCAACATTGGCTCTCATCATGAGTAACTCCATCTCCTTGTAGTATTCATCACTCTTGTTCCCTTGAGTAACACATTGGAGTTGAAGTTGTATTTCTCTATTGTAGCTTGATGGAACAAACCTTTTTCTCATGAGTCTCTTCATTTCAGCCCATGTTTCCACCAATGGCCCCTCGTGAACTCGCCTTTCTCTTTGAATCTTGTTCCACCATGTTAGAGCATATTTTGAGAATTCCGCCGCTGCCAATTTAACCTTTTGATAATCGGTATAATTGTTGCAACGAAATACATGCTCAATCTTCATGTCCCACTCCAAATATGCTTCTGGATCACTTCCCCCTTGGAAAGGTAGAATTGAAAGCTTTACCCCCTCAATCCTGTTATTGTTGTTGTGATTTCTTCCTCCATCTGGGTTTATAATCTGATGTTGATCCAACCTCTCATGCATCTCTTCTCTAAGCCGCTCCACTAATCCCTCCATATGTCTAGTCAAAGCTTGCATTTGGAAAGCATTGACTCCATCATTTGGTTCTGCGATGCTTATAAAAAGAACAAGATTAGTAAAACAAAAGATTGAATCCTCACAGCCACTCACCCGTGTTTACACACACACACACGTGTTTCACTCAATTTGGTCTTTGGCTTTTATGACCACAAATGTAATCACTCTCTAGCCTTTTACCACTCAAATTCCCTTTTGTTCAAGAATTCAGACCCAATCAAGGCAAATACACTTCCAATGTAGTTTCTAGACTTAAAAAATTGAAAATTAGCTCAAGACACAACAACTAGTAACAATCTTTCAAGATAGACAAATATTACCTTAAAATGATTGAAATTAGTGTTCTATAAATGAACCATTCAGCCCAAATTTTTTTTAATATTTTTTTGAACCCTTTTTTGTATTTTTTTTTTAAATGAAATGTTTTTTTTAAGGCTTAACTTTTGCAATGGTTCATTCAAGAGAAGAAAGAACACAAAACAAGGTAATACAAGCCTAAAATGAGAGAGTTAGAAAGATGTTACCAGAAATGCTTCTTATCAACTTTAGCTCTGATTACCACCTGATGAGAATCCAAGATAGGACTCCATGAATTTGGACCTTTAGGAAGCTTAATTCCTTGCAAACAAATTCCAATAATGATGAAGTATGCAATTTGGATGGAATGGATTGTGTATGAGTGTTTGAACCAATTTAGAATAATAAAATCAAGACAAAAAAGATAGAATTAGGCGCCACTCCAATTAGATTGAAGATAAGCCTTAGACGCCACAAAGGAAAAGAATTTCCCTTGATAAGTCTGAAATTTTGCTCAATCAAGATCAAAAGAGAATAATTCTCACAAATTTAATAAAAATGCCAAAGTTATGTTTTATTCATGCTGAAGTAAAACATATATAGTGAAATTACAAGCATTAGGCTAAGTTAAGAACATTGATTCACACAATTACTAGTCCTTGTAACCTCCCTAACAATGATGTGTGTCTTAATGCTCTTAATGCTCACTTATTCACTCTAAACTTGCAATAACCTATCACAAGAAAATCCAAGAGTTCCTAGCCTATGTCTTGTAAGAATAAAAAGAAAATAAACACTAAAAAAAAATAAATTGTAAGTCTATAAACTAAAGAGGCATACAATCAACTCATGCAGCCCACTTTATTACAAATAAAACCGAAATATACTAAAATTGAAATTAAACATATTTATTTCAACCTCAATTTTGTGATGCACCTTGATTCAGTCCATTTATTCATTTGCTTCTTCATTCTTGATGCACAACACCATTTTGGGCTTCCATGTTGAATTTGGACTCTCCATGATGATTGACACAATTTTGGACAAAGCTTCTTTAGCTTTCTTGACCCTAGCTTTAGTCATTGGTCTCCCCAAGTCATGTATATTGCACTCCAAACTAGAACCAATTGCAGCATCCACCTTGAGCTCTTGAACCTCCTTAGTCATGTCCTCATCACTCCGCTTGACCATTCGCCTGAGCATAATAAGGTGATGAATAAATCATTCTGATGCCATATTTCTCAGCAAACGCTTTTACTTCTGAGCCAGCGAACATGGTTCCTTGGTCAGCCGTGATAATCTCAGGTATCCTAAACCGATGTATGATTTGATTCTGAATGAAACGGATCACATCAGCTTGTGTTACCTTAGTCATCGGCTGCGCTTCAGCCCATTTAGTAAAATAATCAGTGGCCACAATAATAAAAGAATGGTTCTTCGACGAATGAGGATATATCTTTCCTATCAAATCCATAGCCCATCCGCGAAACGGCCAAGGTTTTACAATAGAGTGTAATTCCTCGGCTGGCAGCCTCTGGATCGGCCCTTGTTTTTTACAGTCCTCGCATCCTTTAGCGTACTCAAAGCAATCGGCTGTAGTAGTTGGCCAATAATAGCCAAACCTATGTATTAGCCATCTCATTTTCAGCCCCGATTTATGAGCTCCGCAAACTCCTTCATGAACTTCCCCCATTACCTTAAGAGCTTCATCATTATTTACACATCTTAACAACAACCCTTCTTGGCTTCGTTTGAACAACTCATTGTCCAGAATGACATAACTGAGTGCTCTCTGCTTCAAACCATGAGTGACATTATTTGTTGGACTCAACAAATATTCTACTAACTCTCTCCTCCAATCTGGATTTCTTTGTTTATCTATATGACCAATCTGTACTCCACCACTAATAACCTTATATTCGGAAGCATGTTGAGCTAACATATTGGCCGTGTCATTATTCTCTCTTGTAATATACTCAATTGTCACTTCTGACATTCGTGTCATTAGCTTATTGCCTTAATTCGGCTAACTCCGGACTATTACACTTGTATTCCCCTAACAATTTCTTAATGACCAATTGTGAATCTCCTCTGATAATCACGACCAATACTCCCATAGATGTTATCATTTTAAGCCCTGTAATTAACGCCTGATATTCCGCTTGGTTATTTGAACAATTAATATCCAGTCGACAGGTAAAAGCCTCTTCTGCTCCATCGGGACTTGTAACAGTTATGCCTGCTCCGGCTCCCTCTTTATGTTTAGACCCGTCAAAAGTCATTACCCAAGGAGTTAGCCCGATATAAGCTTGATATTCCTCAACCGGATCACTTATATACACGCTAGGATGATCGACTAAGAAATAAGCAATTACTTGCCCCTTAATCGCTCGCAATGGAACATACTTCAAATCGAAGGCATTTAACTTAATTGCCCACTTCATCAAACGGACTTGAAGTACAAGCTGATTCAATAAATATCTGACGATGTCGATCTTGCACATCACCCATACCTCTCTTGGAAGTAGATAATACTCTAGCTTTGTACAGGCATGAAACAAAGCCAGACACATTTTTTCGATGGGTGTACATCTTGTTTCTGCTTCATTCAACATTCGTCTTAGATAGTAAACTGCCCTTTCTCCTCCTTCCTCACAGTCTTGGGCTAGTAAACTGTCGATACTGTCTTCAGCTGCCGAAATGTAAAGCTTCAAAGGTCTATCCATCGTTGGTAGGATGAGTACTGGAGGATTCGCTAGGCACTGTTTGATCTGATTAAAAGCATCCTGCTATTCTTTCTCCCACACAAACGCATCCGCCCCTTTACATTTCAACAAATGGGAAAATACTTTCATCTTTTCAGCCGAATTCGAAATGAATCTCCGAAGGAAATTGATCTTGTCGATTAAACTCTGTAATTCTTTTTTATTTCTTGGAGGGCCGACTTCTAACACAGCTTTAGCCTTATTACCATCAACTTCTATTCCCTGCTGATGTACCAGGAAACCTAAGAAGTTACCAGCCGATACTCCAAATGCACACTTAGCCGAATTCATCTTAAGCGAGTATTATTTCATTCTTTTAAACGCTTGCTCTAAATCGGCTAAATGTGAATCGAAGTCAGCAGATTTAACCACCACATCATTGATATACACCTCCATACAAGTACCAATCAAATCGTGAAAGATAGCGTTCATTGCCCTTTGGTAGGTAGCACCGACATTTTTCAAGCCGAAAGGCATTACTACCCACTCGAAAATACCAATGGCACCTGGGCAACAGAACGCCGTTTTATGCACATCCTCTTTTGCTAAGAAAATTTGATTGTATCCGGAATGACCATCCATGAAAGTTAGGAATTTATTATTAGCTGCAGCATCGACTAACATGTCGGCCACTGGCATTACATATTCATCTTTAGGCGTTCCCAAATTTAAATTCCTAAAATCTATACAAATACGCAACTGACCATTTTTCTTAATCACAGGTACAATATTTGACAACCAATAAACATATTTAGTAGTTCTAATGAATCCTGCCTTTAACAACCGCTCTATTTCTATCTTGATTTTGGAGAATATCTCGGGATTAACCCTTCTTGACGGTTGTTTATATGGCTTGAATCCCTCCTTGATTGGCAGCCGATGTTCTACCAAAGCTCTTGACAGTCCTGGCATCTCATGGTAATCCCAAGCAAAACATTCCTTTTATTGGTTCAGCAGCTGTGTTTATGTTCGGCCCGCCTGATCATCCAATAATCCATTGATCTTAGTAATCCTCGGCTTCTCTTTCGTTCCGAGATTTACCTTAACCAACGGATCTTGGGCTTGGAAACTTAGTCGTTACTTCTAAATGGACATCGGCCTCTCCTGCTCTTCAACACCTGCAATATCAATACATAATTCGTTATCTCTTACATCTTCTGTATCGGCTGTCATCTCCCATCCAGCCGTTTCCTGTGCAAAAGTTTCGGCTAAAGAAGATTGCAGCCGTTGATAGATTGTTCTTTCATCAGTCATTATTACAATTAAAAATAGTATCTGCTAGCCGTGGTTCGACATGCAAGATTACCTTGAAACCGTTGTTAGTGAAATTTACTGCTTTGATTTCTTCTTCTCCTCCTTGAATCAAGGTAGCAATCGGCAGAAAACCTGGATCATAGTAGACTGCATCTGCCATTCTCATGTCAGTTGAAAATGGTCTTTGATCGGCCTCTACTACCTCTATCTTGTCACCATTCCACATAATCAATTTCTGATGCCAGGTAGACGGTACACACTCATTAACATGAATCCAATCACGACCTAACAAAAGGGAGTAATTAGTGCGAGCCTCTACCATAAAGAAAATGGTGTTTGTGGTTTTGGAACCCACCGCTAAGGCCGTTATATATGAACCTAAAGCTGTGGTATTTCCGCCAGTGAAGTTGGCGAAGGTCATGTTGGTCTCTTTCAGATCTTCTTTAGTCTTCCCCAACTTTTTAAACATTACCCAAGGCATAATGTTCATAATTGCTCCACCGTCTACTAGCACCCTAGTCGTTGGGCGGCCCTCCATATGTACCTTAATATATAATGGCTTTAGATGGTATTGGATGTTCCCACGTTCAAATTGTACGATTGCTTCCGTATTTCGAGATGGTAATTTTGCCATAGTTTCGGCAAACGATGCCCACTCTGTCTCTTCGACGTACACATCCCCCTCTAAATTGGACTGTTGCCCCCCATTTCTCTTGAATTCAACCGGCAACACACCAACCATAGCCACCATATTGTCCGGACCGTCTACCAACTCTAGCAAATCATCATCTTCTAACAAACTGCTAAGTAAACCAGAATCGGCAAACTCATCTTCAAAATTCAAGTTCACCAGATTTGCTTTCCCTACCTCGGCTCCTTCAACCACAGGTGAAGGTATTGCAGTGGTAGCCGAAGCTCCAGGTTCGGCCGTTATTTGAACAGCCGAAATGACTTCACTTTCTGTTTTCTTTTCCTGCAAGGTCATTTCTTCTATCATATCGAGGTGGTCGGCCAATTGCTTAGCTAATCCATGATCTTTCCCAGGACTCGCCACACCTTCTCTTTCCACTTTCTTGGCCTTTTGCAGCATGTCTACCATCCCTCTTAACTTCTGATAAGCTCTCTTCCTTTGGATCCTCCTTTTCTGTGACCTGGAAAGGAAAGGTACTTCCTCTTGGACGGCTCTCCTCCCTTTATTCACCTGCCAATACTCCCTAGGTTGCCCCCTAGGCTTAATCATACGCACTGTTTGGCTAGGATTTTGGTTAGTGATTCGAAGAACTTCCCCATTCTCATGACATCTTACTTCCACCACTTTCTTCCCCTCTTCTGGGATAACATCATCCTCTATTATTGCTGGCACATTACGGATTGCATATCCCCTTATGAAAGGTCTTCCCCCTTGAGGACGATATAACCTATCAAAGACACTCAGCTGTGGTTCGGTCGAGATCTCTGTTGACTTTTCTTTCTTATTATCTACACTTGAATCTTTTCTCCTCCAGGTGTTCTGAGTCAGTCGTGGTTTCGGCTACTGATTCCCATATCCTGGTCCATACCATAGATGCTTTCTGGTACCTGGTCCCCACCTAGGTGGTTTTCACTCCAAGTATCCCCTAGAATATACCTTACGCGGATGCTGATTTTCACGCCTTCTTGTTGTTGTTGTTTTTGTATCGACTTTATTAATCTCTATTTTTGGCTTCCAGGTCTTTCCGCGAAGATTTCTATTCATCACATTTTCCTCCGAAACAGACACCATGTTGATACTGACTGCAGCAAAAGGATTAGACTCTACATTGACAATCGGTTGTATTCGGTCGGCAAGTTTGAACCTCTCTTCCTTTAGCCCCTTTTGGATAGCATTTCGGAAAACCAAACAATTTGTTGTAGGATGAGTCCATGAGTTGTGCCATTTACAATATTTAACCCCTTTTATCTTTTCAGCTGATGGGATTTCATGACCCTCGGGTAGCTTCAACTATTTATCCTTCAAAAGGAAGTCAAAGATTTGCTCCGCCTTCGTAATGTCAAATAGATATGGCTCTTTGCTACCTGGTCTAACCCTTTCCTTCCCTTTCGCAGCTGTTAGGGCAGGACAAGAGTATACTTCATTCTTTTTTAATAATTCGGCCACCATCACTTCTCTAGTTGGCGATTCTACTTCATAAACTACCTCTTCATCTGATTCGCCTTCTACTAAGTTAATATTCTGAGGTGGTTTATTAATCGCAAACCGGCCCACTTTTTTCAGCTCTTTCTCTTGGATCAGTCGTTCATACCTAACGGCCTTCTCGGCTAATTGTCCAAAATCAGAATAATCCCCAACTAGTAACCTCTCTCTCAACTGAGGATTCATATTGTTCACCGCTATAGCCGTACATTCTCCATCCGATATTTGAGCACTACAAATTCCTCGGATTTTCCTGAATCTCTCGAGAAAATCTCCGACTGGTTCTTGCCCCTTCTGCTTAATCGCGATTAAATCTAAAAGCGAGGCCTCTGGCCTTGTCTTATAGAAGCGATCATGGAAAGCTCTTTCCATATCGGCCCAGCTATTAATGGAATTTGGCGGCAATGAGGAGTACCACGAAAACGCTATCCCAGTTAGAGACGATGGGAACAACTGAAGTCTTAAGTACTCATTATGCCCTGCCTCGGCACATTGCACTGTGAAGCGGCTGATATGTTCCATAGTAGATTTCCCGTCTTCTCTTGAGAAGGTAGTGAAATATGGAGCCCAGAATCCTCTAGGAACTAGGAAAAGGAATCATATCCACCCATTCCGGATATGGCTTCCTATATATAGGCCTTTCCAATGGCCTCAGTTGCAACCCGAAATGTTGTCGTAGCACATCGGCAATCATATTAAGGTCACATAACTGAGGTTGAACCGAGTTCCTCGGCAATAATCCTTTTTCTTATTGATAAATAGGTGCTTGAGGATTACCCATAAAACCTTGTCCTCCTCCGTGAGGATCTGTCCAGAAATTTGGTTGCGGCTGCCAGTTTTGTGCATACGAAGTAGGAGGTCTAATACCAACAGGACGGGCCATGCCCCCTTGCTGTAGACACACCTCTGCACCGTACGGCATACCGATATTTCCAATAGCCTCTTCTGGTCTTCTATGCACATAAACTGATCCATGATTTAAAGTTGCGGTTGGACTAGCTGAAGCTCTACCTACTCCTCCAAATGTACCTCCATATGGTGTTGCACCAAACGTATTACACCCCTGGTCATTAACAGCAAACGGCAGAGGCGTTACCACTGGTTGGGCCATGAACTCCACAGTACTCCTAGGCATAACAATATTACCCATTCCACTAGCGGTTCTTGCAACCGTTCCTCCTATTCCTTCAGTCACGATAGGAGGTTGTTGCGGCACCATTTGTGAAGCACTAGAAGCGGCAGTTTGAGGATGATATCCCTCAGTTTGCAATACGTTGTGAACCATGGGTCACACAATCTCACCCATTTGTTGCGACACTTGATACATGAGATCATGCATCCCTTCTTCGATTTTCTGCCTGATGAAGGCCACAGAAATCGTCGAAGTATTTCTTGATGATGCACCACCACTACCGTTGTAGGCTGGATTATGGGCCCTTCACTACCCATTCCAGATGTCGCGGCGCTAGTAGTAGCATCAGTTTTGCCCTTACGCTTAGGTGTACCAGCGTTCGTCGATGAGCTCATCTCTGAAAATCGCCCAGACCTTAACTGCATCCGCCAGGGATGGTCAAGGCCTACCTTTTCCATGATATTCTTCCCGTGAGTCCCACCGGGCATGCCAATTATGTTGTCGCACAAAACAGCTTCGGCTAATTATTACGAGAATTATCAGCCAAAGAACAACAACCTAATGATCCCTATTACTTGAGGCGATTGCGCCGAGAATGGGAATCTTATTCTCAGCTGTAAGTTCCCTAAATATCTCAAGAAAACAGAGCAAGATTTTAGGTGGGAAATGATAATGATAAATGATATGGAAGATAAGAATGCGAAATTGGATTACTCTCAACAAACTTGCAAATACACCAAAGATAAGAATAATTCTGCCTACATCTACTCCTAAGTAAACTGAAATGACAATAAGAAAACGACTAAAACAAATAACAAGATTGTTGTGCTGATTTTGGGGTCCCTATCTTCGTCAACCGCCTCCATTTATATAGCCTTTAGCATTCTGATCCTTTCTTGCGCTTAACCCGGCCTACTTCTCACGTTCAGCTTAATGCTCCTCTGTCCTCTTTTTTCGCCTTATTTTACTCACCCATTTTCTCACTTTCCACTTCTTTAGCACTTCCCCACAAATATCGCAACTGCTCGGCAACCGCTCTTCGCCTCATCCGTTTTCCTTCCTAGCCGTAGTCAAAATCCTGCAATCATTCGGCTACGACTAACCGTTGATCGGCTAATCAGTCCTTTCAGCTGCACCAACTCGGCTACACTAATTTGACTAACGTCCCTTTCGCCTGTCAGCTACTTTTCTAGGATATCAGTTATCAAGTTAAAAAATCTATTGACGGGATCAATTTTGCCATGGATTTAGTAACGATGATGGTTCTGATGATATTGGTTGTGAATGCTATAATGATGATGAGGAGTTTTGTGGATAACAAACTTGCAACTTTTGGTGATGTTCGTTTTTTATGGTTTTATTTTTATTTTATTGTTTTGTATCTTTATCTTAATGCTTAAAATACCTAACTTTATTTACATGAAAACATGCTGCTTTTACAACACCATTTGATAACATTGATCTTAGGGGGCGTTTGACACGTTACCATGAAAGATTACCAGTAATCTAGATTACCTTGTAGATAGATTATCTCTATTTAAATTACCGGTAATCCACTTTACCTTATTTGGTATATACAAATAACATTACTGGTAATCCACATTACCTTGTTTGGTATATTAAAAAAATTACAAGGTAATGTATGTATATTACTAGAATGCCATCTAAATAATTATAAAATAAATTAATCAAATATAATTATATTATGTATATTATTAAAATACATCCTAAAATACACAACGACTATAATGCCCTCTAATTTTTAGTTTCACTCTCTAAACATTTTTTATTAAGTAAAATTTTAACAATTTTATATTTAATTAATTATTTATATATTATAATATATAACATGTTATATATAAATTTCTAATTTTCTTTGATTTTAATAGTAAATTATTGAGTGAATAATCACTTTAGTCTTTATATTTTGAATTTAATATCAATATTTTCAGTTTTGACATTAATATAATTATTTAATAAAAATAAAAATTTAATAAAATAATTATACTATTCTTGCAAAGAATAGGATTTGTGTTACAATGGTTACTATTTGTCACGGTCTGTTAGAAAAATATAAAATTAGGAATAACAATGTAATTTGTTAGAGGGCTAATTGTGTAATAAAATAAATTAGAGAATTACCTAAGAGTGGTAATCCTGATAGCTCCCTGATATGGGGTAATCAATATTAACACTTTGGAGGTTATCAATAGCATTGTCAAATCAAACAAATTAATATGAATTATCAAATAATTTAATTGCAGGACTACTGATAATCTATCTATATTACCGTATAACAAATACCCCTTAATAGTAAGATTTCAAATTAACAAGATGCTAATATAAATGAGAGCACAAGCTGAATATAGAATGAATCCTTTGCACGGTTGAAGTCTTGATAGTTCGTGTAATCTATTTAGGGTTCATATATGTTTAATGTCTGAAGTGGATATGTTTCCTTTTTGTATTTATCTGCACGTTGTGAGACTCAGTATTGCACTATAGTCTTTATTTTATAGGAGTAATACTCCATGTACTTCAAGAATATTTAGGTTTGGTTTGATAATGTTGTGGCTTTCAAAAAGCTGCTGAGCTCTTTGAGCTTTCAAAAAGCTACTGAGCTCTTTGAGCTCTCAAAAAGCTACTCCTAGTGGCTCCTAGGAGCACCCTTGATTCTCAAAAGTTAGGAGCAAAAACTCTTTGGCTTTTTGGGTTACCAGACGCAAGAAGAGAGCTTATGCTTTTTGAGAGGAGGAGCACTTACTTAATAATCTTTACCAAACTCACACTTACTCTCATGTATTCCTCCTCTTTTTCTTCTCCTTTTTTCTCTTCCTTTATTTTTGTATTGCTACGAAGTGTTCTTTTTTTTTTATTCTTTGTGCTACTACTTCTTTCACTCTTTCTTGTACTTTTTTTCCTACATTACTACTTCTTATTTTTCTTGTTATTTTTTAAAAATTATTTTATTTATTTTATTTTCATAACTAATTTTATATTTTTTTATCAAAATTATTTTTTTATAGAAATCTTCAATTATTTTTTATAACTAAATTTAAATTTTTTTTCATTAAAATTATTTTTTATTTTCTATAGAAATCTTTGATTATTTTTTTTAATTTTATTTAAATTTCTTAATTCTCTTAAAAAATATATAAATGACTACTTCATTGGATATATCAAAGAATTTCTTTGATCACCGTCTCGTTAATGCTTCTTCAATAAATTTTAACTGTTATAATAATGAGGTTGTTGAAGCACCAAATAACAAATTACTCATAATATAACACAAATTGGTCACACAATTTATATAAATTACTCACAATTTTACAATTCAATTTTTGTTTTATCATAATGTAA
The DNA here is from genome assembly GCA_013621005.1 of Aeschynomene evenia. Taxonomy (NCBI): domain Eukaryota; kingdom Viridiplantae; phylum Streptophyta; class Magnoliopsida; order Fabales; family Fabaceae; genus Aeschynomene; species Aeschynomene evenia. The sequence goes on from CM024270.1 coordinate 13,625,082, forward strand.
TGCAATTTCATTCACAATATTACTCATATATTAACACATCGTTGCTCACAATATAATGCATGTGTACTCACTACTCATTGTTTATTACAAGTTTGCACATAAATTTCACACAAGCTGCTCACAGTAACATGCATGTTTATTCACACTTTTTGAATAATTTGCTCAAATTATGATTTACGTTGCTTACACATTTTAAAAACGTTACTCACAATATTGTGAAAATGTTTTCACTCATTTTACATAACTTACTCACAAGTTTCATTCACAATAATAAAAATAGCACATATTGCTTACAATATAAAACAAATTGTTCGCAATATTGAGAAAATCAATCACTCTTTAACATTTTTTTTACTTACTACATAAATTGCTCATAATATAATGCATGTTTGCTCACACATTTCACAAAAATTGCTTACAGTTTATTGCAAGTTTGCTCATACATTTCACACAAGTTGCTCACTATAACATACATGTTTGCTCACATTTTTACATAATTTGGTTACAATATGATGCATGTTTGCTCACATATTATACAAACGTTGCTCACATTATAATGAAAAGAGATAAGAGAATTATGAGTTAGAGAGAAAAAGTAGTGGTTGAGGGTGGAGATGGTTGTGGTGGTGGTGAAAGCGGTGGAGGTTATGTTTTTAGAAAATATTTTGAGAAAATATTTTTCAAATTCATCCAAATTTTGAAAACAAGATTTTCTTGTTTTGTGTTTTCTTTGAAGATTGAGAATGGAAATAGAAAACATTCTCTTTAAAAAAGACGATGACATACTTGTAATTATTTCAAACTTTGTTTTAAAAAATTAAAAAAATTCTTTCTCTCAAAAATTACTTTAATTAAAATTAAACAAAAAAGAATGGGTTTTTAAAAATTTAAATTTAAATTTAATTTAAAATTAAATTAAAAATAACTTTTATATTTTATAAATATAAAATCCAATCTAACTTTAAAAAGTAGAAAAAGAAAATAAACATATCAAACATATTTTCTATGTTTTCTCAATTTGAACATAGAATTTATTTTCACAAACCAAACATTTTCTAAAAGTTGAAAAATTGAAAATGAAAATCAATTTCAAAAAATGAAAACAGAAAATAAAAATAGAAAATATTTTCACAAACCAATCGACACCTAAGTTTGTATGACTTTTCAGGTAGTGGAAGAGAGAAAACACAATCATGACTGACGTGATAGCACATGATTAGATGACCGAGTAAAAAAGTTCTACACTGTTAGTGAATGAAAATTAAATTAATTTGAAAATTAAGTTTATAAAATTTTCTATTAACGGATAATGCATAGTTTTTTTTACATATTTAGTGAAGAATAATTTTTTCCATAAATAAATATACTAATCTTTATGATTATATATTTAAATATTAATTTAAATTTCAAAATTATAAGCCAAGAATGTATAACTAAACTTATAAAATAAGTACATATTTATTATGATAATATATTTAATATCTAATAATTTCTCATAGATATATGAATACTAGTGGAATGCAAATTAAATATGATCAAATATAACAAGAAATTTTATGAGAAAGAGAAGTTGAAATCACAAAGTAAGAGTATAGAAATTGAATAAAAGAAAAAAGTGAATAAAGTGAGACCCAATATATATATACAGTTAAGTTTTAAAAAAATTTAAACACATTTTAAAGAAACAAGATATGCAAACGGAAGAGGACTTGGGGAAATCATCCGCGTAGCTTTTGGGCCTGTGTACGAAGTACATACGGAGTATGTATTCCAAAAGTACACGGGGCTTTTTTCATTTTATAGTGTATCTAAAGAAACAGTTAAATCTCACGTTTTAAATATAAAACTTTCAAGTTCTATTATATATAAAAAATTTATGTGATTCAATATATATAAAAATTCATATGATTCAATTTGTAATATACTTAAAAAGTTTACGGGAGTCAATATCCCATACTTCATAACTTAACCTTAGTTGAAGATCCCTTCCCTATTAAAGACATCTTCATAAGTTGAATTAGACGAATTTTCAATGGACCGGGATATTAATTATTGTCGAGAAATAAAAAAGAAATATTCATATCTACATATATCACATGACACGAATGATAATAAATAACATTGCATGGATACAAGGAATCATTCTTGAGTGGATTTATAACTTAGCCAAAAGAAGAAAAGAGAGTCCAAGTCTTTCCTTTCAATTCAGTATGCAGCTAAAGAAAAGTATGTGGCCTTGCATGATCCCACTTGTCACATATTCAATATGATCATGCTTGTCAAAGAAAAGCAGTACCAACCTCAGCAACACATTAAATAATACCAGGTGGCTATATCTATAAGGACAAAATAACACTTTTTGGAAAGACTTATACTTGCAACTTGTCAACCACAGAAAAGTCATATTGGAACAGAGAAGTTATTAGTTCTTGAGGAGTTATTACTTCACTTTCCTTTCTACTTTTGAATTAATGTATAAAGTAATTAGTGGTGTAAATAGAGTTTAATGATAAAATGGTACTCTCTCCTTTCAAGAATAATAAATATCTTTAAATCTACTGCTAAAAAAGATAGTTATTATTTGACAGAGGTAACACTTTTGTGATGAAGAGTAAGATTGATGAGCATGGACAAAACCAATAATACTTCTCGTTCAATAGAAATACGTCTAATTAGGATCCAATATGTGCTATACATAAGACATGATGTGTGCTATATGTATAGCACATGTACGTATAGCACACATCATGTGATCATGTCTTATATATAGCACACGTTGGATACTAGTTGGACGTATTTCTGTTGTACAATAAATTTTATTGTAATCAAAAGTGTTAAGATGTTAGATATGTGTGTATCTTTGTTTTGACATATTTCTATCTATATTCCAATTTCTAACTATAACATAAACTTCATCTTTTCTGACACTGCAAAATTCCTAATTTCTATCATTTTCATGATTAAGACTGTTTTCTATCTGTCACCATTGTTATTGATTTGTCTCATTCACAACTATATGTAGAGATGTCTGATCATAAATATATAATAAACCTTTCAGAGGAGAAACATGAATATTAACAATAGGAAGAAAGCAAAATTCAAATGGCATTAACAAAATATGTTCATCATTTTGATCGAAATTGACCAACAAATGAGGAGGCCATATACATTTATTTCATGCCAATTGTGAACTATATTAATGTTTCCTAATGACATACAGTATGTAATTTTATACAGACTGAAATTGGAAAAAAAATCCTGAAAACTATGCTCTGAATGTGAAAACTAAATACTCTAAGTCCTTCACTTTCTATGCTGTTGATGATGGTGCAAAGATTTTGATGAACCTTCAAAAAGATCCAAAATATAACTTTCTATATCATCTGCAGTGTACTTGTTCCACTTCTCATCAATGTTGGATGAGTGTCTCCCGGTGTATTGGCGGTAAGCATGAACAACATTCTGCGAAATCGAAATCTGTAGATCTTCGCGAAGTCCAGGGTCCGAGACAGACCACCCTGTCTGAGTCCTATATACTTCACCAAACGCAGCACAGAACTCTTTGCACTTTTTCTTCAGAGTCGCCTCTGAAACACAATTCGACTCGCTACCCTCCTTAATGATTGAAAGGACCGGACCCCAAGCTGCCCTCTCATAGCTTCTAGACTCATGCTGAAACTTGGCAACATGGCGTCGCAGCCAGAAATCTCCAAAAAAGTGGCATAGTTCAGAGGTCTTAACCTTTTCCACCATGTAATGAATGTTGTTCATCATGAAAATATGCTGCAAAGCCACTTCTCTGTATAATTTGGATTTGTCCCTCAAATTGGATTCTAAAGTGGCTGCGATTGCATGGAAGTTTCGCGCCAAAGGACTCGCTGAGAGAGCTGAAGGTTCATCATCATTCCCTGCAGGATCAATTAAAGTTTCATCTGCAAGGAGAAGATTAAGGGTATCACCATATTCAACAAGTACCTTGATGTAATTCATAACATACTTGGTAACATGGTGAACACCCCCTCCCGGAAAACAATCTTTCGACGGATTAGTCGCGATAGCATTTGCAAATGCTAGGAATGTAGACCTTGCAGCATCACCAAGCTTCCTTAGAAGCTTGTGAAACTCACCCCTTACAAAAGAAGCAACTTCTTCTAAAAACAAGATATCAACATACACGGCAAGATGATCCAAAACTTCATACATGTCTAGTAACCGAAACAGTTTCTCTGGTGAATGAGTTCCCATAGCTATGGCCTCTCCAAAATTCAAAAGATGCAACATAAAACTCTGAGATATCTCAGAAAAGCAAAATTGATGAACAGCTCCGAAGTCTCCCAGAATCTGCTTGCATAATCGCTTCTCACTAACAAGATAAACCTGAACAATGATCATCATGGCCCGAATCCACTTCTTTATCTCGCGGTTCAAGCAATGCCAATCCATTTTCAGCACACTCTCAATGCTTAATTTTTCCATCTCAAGAATGACAAAGTACTCATCCAATGCAACTCTCCTCGAATTAACGAAGGCATTGCAGAATTCTTGATGGTACTTGGAAGCAAACATGACATTTGCAATGCTTTTGAGATCCGGAAGTATAGCTGGATTCACCAAATCCACAATGCTAGCTTCAGTTTGGCTACCATCACTACTAGTCGGCGCCTCCTCAAATGAACCAAATGATTCATCACACAGCACATTCACTCTGTTAGAGTGAAGAGACATGAATTTCGGCTCAAAGTATTGCTTGTGCTTAACAAGAATGTGAACTAGCTCTTCCTCCAGCTTTGACATAGCAATCTGTAGAACTCCATCAGCTCGCCGTAGAAGTTCATTCGGCTTCCGGTTATCATTCACAGTCAATTTCTGCAAGCTTTGAGTCAGTGCTTGGATTTCACCAACTACTTCCAAAAATTCAGACGACTCCTTGAGACCAGAGTCCCATATCATGGCATGATTTGCCTCCCAACCCGTAACCTTTCCTTCGGCGAATTTAAGCCGTTTCTCTAATTGTTTGATGCCTCTTCCATTTCTTTCATTAACTGACTGGACTCTGGATATTGCAGACAAGTGGATCTCGAAATCCAAGAGAGTTTTTCTTAAATCATCGGACACGGCCTTACTCGCTGCCAGTGCCTTTAGAATGTGCTGAGCCGCGGCGACCACGTGTTGATCCCCTTCACAGGTAGCCATAACTGATTTATGTTCCCCCATACCAGCAAAAACAAGAAATTCACACCAGAATCCACCCCCTACAACTAAACAGGACTACTTCTTCTCCAACCCAAAATTGTTTTTTCTTTTCTGTTTTCTTTTTTCCCACAGAAACAAGGAATTGGTGGCAGCAAGATCTTGAATTCTACACAAGGAAAGTAAAAGGAACTTGGGGGAAAAAAGAGGAATTTTTGCTTCTTTGACACTAAAACTCCACTACCTCAAACAAGATTAGTCTAACATTTGGAGAGCATAGGGAAATCAAGGCAAGGAGCCAAATAAGGAATAAGAGCTAAGTGATCTCAATTCTCAAGCATGAAAAATTGTGCAAACACTCTTATTTTTGTCTATTATTTTCCCCTTAACTTCTCATTATCTAGTAGCACAAACACTAACAAGGAAAAGAAATCCCAAACCCCAGGAAGAACCTCTTTTGAATTTGGAAAAGAGGGTTGGTGATCAAATTCATAATCCACCAACCATAACTTTCCAAACTCAGAAACCCATAAACAAAATTGCTACAAGAAATTAAAAACTGTACCAACATACCCTCAGATAAATAAGTCACTGAAAATCACACACATACAGTACAGTTCTTAAATTCAGAAACTGATGTAGAGTAAAAAAAACAAAAACAGCTATAAACCAAATAATAGTACCTCCAACAAAGATAAATCTTAGACAAAAGGAGGTGTATAACAAAGTACAACCAGGAGCAGAAACCAAAGAAATTGAGGAAATGGGGGTGGCAAGTTTTGTGAGCAGAGAGCAATAAAACACAGAAAAAAAAAGGATTTTTTAAAAGGAAAAAAAATTCGAATTATGGGGATGGAAAAATGAGGTGAAGTTTCTTGGGGGACAGAAGAGGAAATTTATGGAGTTGAAGTGTAATTTTTTTATGCATATAACAAATTAACAACCACCTTAAAATTGTGTCTTTTTGACAATTGACTGTGATTACTAAAAGTGTTTAAAGAAATCAGATTCGGAAGCATGTGCAAATGCAATGGAATGGACCTTGCGAGGAAAATGAGTATCGGTTGCATTGGGTTGATGGGTTCCTTCCTCGTAAGTCTTGCTTTGACCAATAACTCCTAACAATGTTGCGGCCGTACAACATGAACAAACATTTATGTTTCGACCGTACATAATGTTACAACGATAATTAATTAGTTTTAGGTTTTGATTTTGATTTCTATGGTAGCGTTTTTTTTCGAGTTTGGTACGATACAATACAGAAATACAGGTACAGGATAATATAATGTGTGGTAAGGATAATATTCTCCCTCCTTTTTTTATTATCTTTCCAGTTTTAATTGTGCACACGGATTAAGGATACATTTTATAATATATAAATTTAGAAAAATTTAAGCATATTTTATAATATTATCCTTACCACACATTATATTTCTTGTTAATTATTCACTAAATCTATTCTCTCTCTCATATTAATTAAGGGTATAATTAAAAAAAAATAATAACAACCACCTAAAATTTCTAAATGAAAAAATAAAAAAAGAAACACACTTTCTAAATTGGACAGATAAAAAAACGAAGGGAGTAATATTTTACAAAATTATTTAATTATATAATGCTTGATTATTCTATTCATTACTTGAAAAAGTTATGAGTAGAAGATTGTATTGGAGTAAACCCTCAAATCAGATTCCTCACCATTTTAGTGTTCGAACAAAGTTATCACTAACACTGACTATCGAAAATACCTTAATTAATCTATGGCAATATCAAAATAACTTTTATATTTGATATTTCATATTGATTTATTAGTTTCTCTTTTAATGTACATAATTTTAAATATAAAGATTTAAACAAGGAAGAGATAATAAATAATTTTTAGAATTATTAATATAAATGAATTAAAAATGAGTGGTAATAGTCAAATAAGAGAAATAATTTGATAATGCTTAAAGTTGAATATTATAATGAGGAGGATAAATGATAAAAAAAACATGAGTTTAATTTTAATCCACTGTCAGTGTAAAATAATTTTACACAGACATCCAATCATAGAGTGACATGTCAGTAAAAGTCTTTAATAACTCAACCACTAACTAACTAAAAAGTCACATAAATCAATTAATTTGATTGATTGACAGTGTAAAAAACTTAATAAAAAGTCACGTAAATCAATGAATTTGATTGATTGACAGTGTTAAAATTTTTACACTGTCAGTGCATCATAATTAAACTAAAAAATATTAAATAAAATCAAGGATAAATGTTTTCAAAAATAAAATTGTTAGAGATCAATTTATCTAAAACTGAAATCATATTTAACGTTGTTAACACAATTATTTAATAATTACATAATGCTTGATTATTCTATTCATTACTTCAAAAAGTTAGATGAGTAGAAGATTGAATTGGAGTAAACCCTCAAATCTGACTCCTCACCATTTTAGTGTTCGAACAAAGTGATCACCATTTTAGCTCCAAAAACTCTTTACTTCTTTAATTGAAGGTTTTGAGTTTCTAAGTATTGAATGAATGTTTTGATTGATTGAACTAATGGTTTGTTAAGTGTGTTTATGGGTTTAATTATTAAATGAATTAAATAAAGACAACATTTAACTATAACCTACATAAAAGTGGAGCCTAAATCAAGCCTGGAGCGATAAATGTTCAAGCCTCCAAAGATTCACCAAGTCTACAAGATCTAGGTTAATCTATCAAGGGTGAAAATAAAAATCAAAGATTGACAAGATATGATGGTGACACATAGAGTCTTGCTTGAATGCAATGATTCCAAGGCTTGGCAAGATACTCAATTAGCACATAGAATCAAGCTTGGATGCTAAGATTACGAGGCATTAAATGATCAAGGGTCATGCAACCAAGCATACAAGGAACCTAGGCTACAAGGAGCCAAGGCTACAAGCAATCAAGGCTCATAAATCAATCAAGGATACACATACCCAAGAGTGTAGCTCGAGATCTACAAGGTTCAAGGGAGCCTAGATACAAGTCAAGGTTTTATATCACCACTTGTTTGGAAACTTGGAGAACAAGCAAAGCACACCACCTAGGAAACCCTAAGCATGTGCATATTGTAAGCTCCAGAACCCTTCTGAGAAAAATTGAAGTATTTCTCTTGGAGATTTAAAAAGTTTTAATGATAACAAAGTAAGCCATAAGTATAAAAATTTTACTTAAGGGATTACTAATATGTGTGCTAAGTGTCTTAGAAAGCTTAAACTTTTGCAACTCCATGAGTAAGATCAAGACAAACAACGAGTAACCTTATGGATTAAAAGATGAAATCAAAGCGTTAAAGACATCAGAAAGGGTGACTAACAAACGCAAAAGGTCAAAGTGTGGTTCTGAGGAAAGAACACTGTCGCCTCAGAAAGGTCTCAGAAGACCTTACGACTGGTGATTCTCGGAAGGGTCTCCGCTCAGAAGGTTTGCCTCAGAAAGTTGGACTCAGAAGCAACCAAGTATCAAGACTCAATGGATTCTGCATTCAATCTCAGAAAGCTAGTTACAACAAGCCAAGGAAGTGGGAACACACGCACTGTACAAGTCTGAAAAGTTCCTCATTTCGCACTGACTGTAGCAGGGATCCGTTCTGAGACAGACACAGCCACATCAGCAAAGTGAAAGCTTCTATTTTCGTGGCTCTTTAATGCCTATATATATGAGTTCAGTTGCAGAGCTTTGTGACGAAATTCTTGCGCTAAAACTCTTGATTAAACGTGTCAAAACTCTGCTGAATTGAAAATCATTTGCGAAAACATAGAACTTTCTCAGAAAGACAATTTTTACTAAATTGTTCTTCTAACTTTGCTAAAATCTTCTAGTTCTGAATTGGTGTAAATTCTTACATTTGTAAGTTAAATCTAGAAGTCTACTAAGAGTCAAATTAAGTTTGTAACTTAATCTTAGTAGTTGTTTTCAAAGCAAAAACAATTTCTAAAAATGCTAAGTCCTTCGTTGTTTGAAGGCAGTTTTAAGTCCTCGATTGTTTGAGGAAAAGTTTAAGTCTTTAAGTGTTTAAGGCAAGCAAAGTCCTCGGCTGTGAGGCAAGTTTAAGTACTTAATTAAGTTAAGGCAAGGAAATTCCTCTAATGTTGGAGGCAAGAAAAATCCACTTCGAATTGTGAAGAGGTGAAAGTCCTTTACGTGGTAAAGGCAGAGCTGTCTGAGTAGGCACGATAAGAAGAATATCTAAAGGAACTCTCAACTGAAGGTTGAGGACTGGAGTAGGTTAGTTAGAACCGAACCAGTATAAAAATTCTTGTGTGTTAATCTTTTCTCCCTTAAACTCTTACTCTCTTTTATCTTCGAGAAAAATTAACAAACACGTCTTAACCTGTACTTGAATCGCTAAAACTTACTAAGTTAATCTTAGAAAGTGTTTAAGAAACATTAAACTCAAAATCTTTTCTTAAATTTCTCAGAAGAGATTCTTTCTCAGAAAGTTAAAGTTCTCAGAACATTAACCTTCTCAGAAAGCTTATTCTGCTGCTAACTCTCAAAATCTCCTTTTGAGTAAAACAACTTTCTAAGAAAAGTTTTTAAGAAGTAATTTTAAAAACAAGCACGATTCAACCCCCCTTCTCGTGCACAAATACACCTTCAATTGGTATCAGAGCTCGGTCCTTAAGGGGTTGAGCACTTAATAGTGTCAAGGCAAAGGATCCAAGAAGGGACTATGGACTCACCAGCTGCGTTCATATCTGATGGGGCATCAATCAACAGACCTCCAATGTTTCTTGGAGATAGTTTTGACTATTGGCGTGATAGGATGACACTGTTCATCAAACACACCAGTCTTGATTTATGGGACAGGATTGAGAACGGCGATTATCAACCTCTGCAAATAATAACAGAACAAGTTGTTGTTGCTGCAGATGCTGAACCTTGAGCAGCACCTTCAGCGCCTAGAACTTATACCAGAAGAGTTCCCAAGGATGAATGGACTCAAGACATGAAGGAGAAGATTCAGCTGAATTTCAAGGCTAAGTACATTCTCCTGTGTGCATTACCCAAGGTAGAATACGACAAGATAGTGTCGTGTGATACAGCACAGGAGATATGGGAAAGGCTTCACATGCTGCATGAAGGAAATGACGAAGTCAAGGAGACGAAGATATCCATGCTCGTACACAAGTACGAATCCTTCAACATGCAACAAGATGAAACCATTGACAACATGTCCATACGGTTTCTCCACATCATCAATCAGCTCAAAGTCCTAGGGAAGACTTACTCAAATGCTGAGATGGTGAGGAAAATTCTCAGAAGTCTCTCCTCAAGATGGCGTCCAAAGGTCACTGTAATCCAGGAAGCTAAGGATCTAAATCAGCTAGGTTTGGATGTACTATTTGGCTCTCTCAGAACACATGAGATTGAGCTAGAAGGATTGCTTGGAGGACCATCTTCATCCTCAAAGCCTCAGAAGGGACTTGCCCTCAAAAGTCAAGTCAGAAAACCTTCCAAGGCACTCAAGGCTGAAGAACTTTCTGAGTCAGAAGATGAGCAAAATTCAGAATCTGAGGATGATGACATCTCCCTTCTGGTCAGAAAAATGAAGAAAGCTTGGAAGAGAAGACCAAGCAAAGGCAAGGAGATTACTCCTAAGAAAGGAAAGCTAAAGCCTTTTGAAGCCACGTGCTATGGCTGTGGAGAAAAGGGTCACTTCAGAACGGAGTGCCCTTAGAACAAAGGGAAGAAGAAGTTCATTCCCAAAAAGAAGAATAAGGCAATGGCTGCCACTTGGAGTGACTCAGAAGAGGAAGGTTCTGAGCCAGCAAGCGAAGAGGAAGCAAACGTCTGCTTCATGGCTGGTACTGACTACGTTCTGGAAACAGAATCCGAGTCAGAAGAGGTACCTAACTCCCCTCCTCTCTCATATTCATATGATGAGATCTCATAACTCTATGAAGAGCTTCTGAGAGACTCAAATGAATTAGCTAACAGTTTCAGCAATTTAAAAAAACCCTTCAAACACCTAGAAGCTGAAAATGCTAGACTAATTCAAGAAGTCGAGAACCTAAAACTTGAAAGAGATGATTTTAAAAATAGATATCTTGAAAGTCACAACCTCTATCAAGCTTTAGAAACAATGTCTTCTGTAACTGTCGAAAAGGCTGAACTAGCCTTGATAGAGCTACAAAAGACTAATGAGCTTCTCACTTCTTATTTGGTTAAGATGGTCAATGGTGGGAAAATGATGACTCTTTTACTTGGAGGTCAATGACCTTACAAAGATAAAAGTGGACTTGGATATGAAGAAGTTTTCGAACCCCATGACCTTGACCCATCTTTAACTAAATCACATCGCATGTGCATCACATGTTTCAGAGAGGGACATGGATCTGAGACTTGCCCTATGCTTAGTAAAGGAAAAACTTCTCTGCCCAAAAAGGCTAAGAAGATTAAAAAATCTCAGAAGACTAACTCTTCTCAGAAAGGTGAGCCTTCTCAGAAAGCGAAGGCTTCTGAAAAGGGTAAGGAGAAAGTCTCTGAGTCTCATAACCACAACCCTTCTAAGAAAAGAAGACAAAAGGCAAAGAAAGCTAACAAGCAAGGACCCAACAAAGCATGGGTACCTAAACCAGTGAACTTTGTGTCTGTAGGTGCATCAACAAGCACTGCTCCACCACCAAGATGAGCAGTGGTACTTGGACAGTGGCTGCTCAAGGCACATGACTGGAAGCAAGCACTAGTTCAGAAATCTCAAGCCCAAGAAAGGTGGAACGGTGCGATTCGGTGATGGTGCCAAGGGAAAAGTCACTGCTATAGGAGATGTTGGTAAGGATGCTTCTCACCAAATCTCTGATGTACTTTTAGTTGATGGCTTAACACACAATCTATTAAGCATTAGTCAATTTTGTGACAAGGGCTTAAAGGTTGAGTTTTATGCCAAATACTGCCATGTGATTAATCTCACTAACGGCAAGATCGTTCTAGAAGAAAAACGAGTTGGTAACATCTACGTTATCCATCTAGATTATCTAAAGGATCAAAATGTGAAGTGTCTTGTCTCTGTCCAAGAAGACAAGTGGCTTTGGCATAAGAAACTTGGTCACGCCCATATGAAGCTTCTTTCTAAACTCTCTCATAAAGGACTTGTAAAGGGTCTTCCCAACATTAAGTATCAGAAGGATGCAACTTGCGACTTCTGTGAAAAGGGAAAACAAACCAAAGCCTCGTTTCCTAGCAAAAGTGGAATCTCTACTCAGAAACCACTTGAGCTCCTTCACATGGATCTCTTTGGACCAACTAGAACAGCTTCCCTTTCTGGAAAACGCTATGGTCTTGTCATAGTGGATGATTATTCTAGATTCACTTGGGTATTCTTTCTAGCTTCTAAGGAAGAAACGTTTGAAAAATTTAAAGCTTTTGCGAAAAGAGTTTCTACTGAAAAAGACTCTCACATTCACACCATACGGTCTGATCATGGAGGTGAATTTGAGAATCACGCTTTTGAAAAGTTTTGTGAAAATTTGGGCATTGCTTACGAATTCTCTTCTCCTAGAACTCCTCAACAAAATGGAGTGGCTGAGAGAAAGAATTGAAGCCTTCAAGAGATGGCAAGAACAATGCTCTTAGACAGTGGGCTTTCAAAGGATTTTGGGCTGAGGCTGTGAACACCTCATGATGCTACATTCACAATCGAGTCTTTCTGAGACCAATTCTGAAGAAAACACCTTATGAGCTTTGGAAGAACAAAATATCCAACATATCCTACTTTCATGTCTTTGGTTCTTCATGCTTCATACTCAACACAAAGGACAAACTAGCTAAGTTTGATCCTAAATCCGATGATGGAGTATTCCTAAGATATTCCTCTATCTCTAAAGCCTATAGAGTTTACAACAAGAGGAGCAAATGTGTTGAAGAGACAATTCATATTAAGTTCAAAGAACTTAGTAAGGATTTGCCTTAAAAGGTTGCTGACTTAGAAGATGAATTTGAGAAACTCAACATCTCTTCTGAGAATGCCAAAAAGAAAAATCTTATGAATGACGAGAGTGATTTCCAACCTATGGAAAAATCATCTCCATCTAAAGAGAAATCCAAAAACATCATTGAAGCTCCAGAACCTGATGAATCTAATTCTCCAACAACAATGGAATTTAGATTCTTAAAAGATCAAGGTTCTGATGACTCAGAACGAGAACCTTCTGTGTCACCTTCTCAAAACCCTATTCCTAAAGGGCATAGAGGCTCAAGAGACTTGAAAAATGTCTCTCAGAATGAAGTCTTGGGTGATCCCGAGCGTGGTGTAAGAACCAGAAGGAACTATACAAATCTTGCTATGGTTTCTGAACTTGAACTAGAATCCATAGAAGAAGCGTTAGATGATCCTAGCTGGGTAAATGCCATGCAGGAAGAACTAGACCAATTCGAGAGAAATCAAGTTTGGAAACTAACTCAGAAACCCAAAGGCAAGAGTGTCATTGGGACTAAATGGGTGTTTCGAAACAAACTTGATGAAAATGGTCAAGTTGTGAGAAATAAGGCCAGATTGGTTGCTCAAGGGTACAACCAACAAGAAGGGATAGATTACGATGAAACCTTTGCTCCAGTCGCAAGATTGGAAGCTATTAGAATGTTGCTAGCTTTTGCTTCACACAAAGGGTTCAAACTCTATCAGATGGATGTAAAGTCCGCCTTCTTGAATGGATACCTTTCTGAGGAAGTTTATGTGAAACAACCTCCTGGTTTTGTGAATGATACATTCCAGAACACGTATTTAAGCTTACAAAGGCTCTTTACGGTCTAAAACAAGCTCCCAGAGCTTGGTATGATAGATTGAGCTCCTTTTTGCTTAAAAACGGATTCTCAAGAGGGAAAGTTGACACTACTCTTTTCACCCTCTCAGAAGACTCCGGCTTTTTGATTGTCCAAATTTATGTTGATGACATAATCTTTGGAGCAACAAATGAGCGTCTGTGCAAAGAATTCTCTAAGCTAATGCAAGGAGAATTCGAGATGAGCATGATGGGAGAACTAAAATTCTTTCTGGGATTGCAAATCAAACAAGAATCTGATGGAACTTTCATTCATCAAGAGAAGTATACCAAAGAGCTTCTGAGGAAGTTTCTGATGGATGAAGCCAAGCCCATGAGCACTCCCATGCATCCTTCTCAAGTAATTAACTTGGATGAAGATGGTGAGAAAGTCTCAGAAAGCAACTATCGTGGCATGATTGGCTCTCTTCTCTATCTCACAGCATCTAGACCAGATATTCAACTAAATGTTGGCATCTGTGTTAGGTTTCAATCAAAACCAAAACAATCACATTTAACTGCTGTTAAAAGAATTCTGCGATATTTGATTGGAACTACTAATCTTGGTTTATGGTACGAGAAAGGTTGTTCCTCTGATGTTGTAGGATACTGTGATGCTGACTACGTCGGAGACATGATTGATCGAAAAAGCACAAGTGGATGCTGCTGTTTCTTTGGAAAATGCTTGATTACATGGTCATGCAAGAAGCAAAACACAATCGCGCTATCATTAGCAGAAGCTGAATATGTGTCAGCAGCAAATTGCTGCACTCAGATGCCTTGGATAAGGAACCAATTGCGTGATTATCAACTAAGGTATGAGAAAATTCCCATTCTTTGTGATAATATTAGTGCAATTAACTTAGCTAAGAATCCAATTCAGCATTCACGATCCAAACACATAGATATAAAACATCATTTCATTCGGGATCATGTGCAAAAAGGCGATGTTGAAATCAAATTTGTGAATACTGAGGATCAAATCTCAGATATATTCACAAAGCCTTTACCAGAGGATCGTTTTAATGTTCTGAAAGGGCTTCTAAATCTAAGACGTTTCTAAGTGATTGAATTTTGAAAAATATTTTCTTAGAAACTCCCCTTAGTCCTAAGTCTAGAATCTGAGACACAAAGATTAGAACTAAGCATAATGGAAGAAAAACTCTTTCTGAGAAAATCTACTCTCAGAAGACTCATCTCTCAGAAAGGGAGTTTTCTGGATGTTTTCTCAGAAGGTGAAATTCTCAGAAGGACCACCTCTCTCAGAAGGGTGCCTTCCGAGAATAAGTTACCAACGGTAACTTTTGGGATAAGTTTTGGCAACGGCTAGTATATGGTCTGTTCTATAAATACGCAAAGCACTGCTCCATTCGAGCACCTTGCTTTCCAAACCTTACCAAAACGCTGCCAAATTCTCTTCTCAATCCAATCCTTCTTGCTCTTATTCTCCTCTCTCTCTCTTCGCTATCATCTCTGATTCTGCTTTCTCTCCCTTCTTACCAATCTTAAAACTCCTTCTATTCTCAAATGGCCACACTTGGAGAAATCAAGGGAATGATGAGGAACAAATTGGAGGAAGTTACTGAGGACATCCTCTATGAGGATGAAGAAATGCAGACCCTTTTCAAGAAAACCTATCTACCCCGTAACTTAGCCATGGGTAGAGTTCTTCCCTTGAACGTCTACAACCAAGTGGACGTGCTTCAACTCACCTTCCTTCGTCAACCTGGATGGCCTGCCATGATGTGCTCAGAAGATGTATGCTACCCAAATCTTGTACGAACTTTCTATTCCCAAATAGAAAGATCTACCAACAAAGGAGTCAAGAGCTTGGTGGCTGACCATCGCATTCGTTTCTCCTCTGCTGATATCAACCAAGTCTTCAAGACTCTAAATGGAGGAGCAGTCATCGCAGATGATCCTGATTGGGTCAAGGAGGTGAATGATTCTGAGGAAGATATAGTGAGGCTCCTCACGGGTAGTGGTGATCTACCACTCAAGGCTGTGAAGGTTCCCCACCTTACACAAGAGGCCAGAATAATCTTCTCCATTGTCCAACACACTCTCCTCCGCCGGCTCGGTGATATGGGCAACATCACCACAATGGATGCATGCCTTCTGTACCATCTGCTGAAGAAGGATAAGGTGGATTTTGTTCATATGATGCTGAACTATATGATGCATCAAGCTCATCCAAAGAGAGCTCTCACAAGTCTACCATATGGTAGCCTCTTGACCAAGATCTTCAACCATCTCTCCTTCCCTCTTGAAGACTACGAATATGTCTTCAATAACAACAAATTCACCATGATAACCTTCAACAACATCAAGAAGAAGAAGGTACCAGAATCAGGGGCACCTAAGAAGAAGGAGGAAGCTAAGCCTTCTAAGGCTGCCGCCAGCTCCAAACGACCTTCTAAGGTTGAAAAGGGAAAGGAAAAGGAAGCTGATCCCTCTGAAGGGAGAAAGAAGAAGAAGGTAGTTCATCCCTCTCCCACAAGGATTACAAGAAGCATGGTTTATGAGGACACTCAGAAGAGTCCTCAAAAGGAACCTGAAGTGGCTGCAGACTCAGAAGAGACTACTTCTGATCAGCCATTGATCAGAAAGAGAAAGAATCTCCAACTCTCAAGGTTCCGGATGTCCCAATCGAGAGCAAAAGAAAGTGCGGTCGATTGGTAAAAACCTATTCTAAAACTCCACATTCTTTTCTTAAATCTTCTTCTGCGTCTATTCCTGTTTCTGTTTTAAAACCCACTAAATTTAGAACTAAACTCCTTCATTCCTTGAATTATCAGGGAAAAACACACAAAGGAGTGGGTATTAAAACCGCTCAGAAACAGAGCCCGCCCAAGGTGACGGGTAAAGAACTCATTGTTGCTACATCTGCAACCGCAACCATCACCTCCACTGCTGCTGCTGAAGAAGAGAAGGAAGCTTCTCATCACTCCTCTCCCTCTGGAAATGTCTCTCCTACCAGAGAAGACATTCAAGGGCATGGAGGCAATGTTGCTGATTCCTCATCTGAGGAAGAAGACACCACAAGGTTCCGAATTGAGCATCGGACCTCAGATGCTGAGAGCTCAAAGAAAGAATCGTCCAAGAAGAAGCAATCTGAAGCTTCTATGGCGGATATTTCTGAAGCTACCACTACTGAGGCGGCTGCTGTGGATGCTGAGTCTTTGGCTCAGAAGATGCTGGATGTTCAGAAGGAAATTGAGCAACCTTCTGTGATCCCAGAAGCTGAAGCTGCAAATCTACCACCGTCACCGATCCAGACTCAGCAGGAGGCTGAAGTCACTCAAGAGGAACAACAACAACAACAACAACAACAACAACAAACTCCTCCCTCTTCCTCTCAGAAAGAGCCAACTTCTGATGTTGGTCATCTCTTTTCTGAGACCCCCAAAGAACATGAGGAAACTCATGTCTCAACACATGTTGAAGTGGCAGGGACCACCAGCACTGAGCTCAGCTCAGAGGTAGGCGCTGACGCTACCATGGCTGCCGGCGTTGCAGCAGTTGAGACATTTGTTGCCACAAGTTCCTTGGAAGGGACTCATGCTGAGAAAGACTCTCAGGAGGAGCTTGAGGCTCTCACTTTTGATGCCACTGAGATTCCCCCTTCCACCTTTGATCAACCTGGTCCAACCTTCTCCCTCACTGACTCTATGATTGGGTCGGGTTTTCAACTAGGATGAATGGTCCAAACTCCTCCCTCTGTGCACTTTGGGTCGTTTCTTGGTCCATCTGAGAAAGTGAGATTTATTGATGCACTCAACACACAACTCTCCTCTTTCAATCTCTCAGATGCTGCACAATCTTCTGATGCTATAGAGCAACCCTCTAGATCACAACCTACTATTCTTGAACTCGGTCCGGTTTCTGAGGATACTCAGAGGCAGCCTTCTACTGAAGTTGCTGTCGTAAATGAAGAGGAAGCTCAAGAGGAAGCTCAAGAAGAAGCTCAAGAAGGAGCTGAAGAAGAAGAAGACCAAATTCCTGAATATCAAAAGATGGATATCGTGGATGCTGTACTTGAGGCTGAAGTCTCTCGTCCTCTTCCACCATCCTCTTCGCAACAACCTTCTACCTCTTCAAATGAGATACCTCAAGAATGCCCTCCAAACGCGGGTCAAGCTGAGATTCAGATGGAGATGTGCAGGTTTCTCCGCTATATAGCTAGGAAGCAATAGTTCTAAGTCTATGATGGGGTTTATGTTAGCCACCCTTTTTGATGTAACAAAGGGGGAGTAGAAAATGATAATATTTTGGCTATGTAAACACTAGGCCTAGGACTTAGGGGGAGTAACAATTAAGGGGGAGCCACAAAATTTTTTTTTGTAACATCATTGAAATTAATGAAATATCATTTGTGTTTTGGCATCTCTTGTTTTATTAGCTTGGTATTTCTAAATTCACATCTCACTCATCAAGAAATACACGCTATATATCTGATAATCTAAAACAGTATTCATACATTGCATATTCATTTGTTGATTATCAAGGCCTTCTAAGAAAATAACAACGCTTTCTCTCAGAAAGCTATGTTAGTTTCTAAGAAAGCAAAAGTGCCTTCTGAGTAAGCTGCGGACTTAATCAGAAACACTTCAGAACTTAAGAAAAATTATTATCTTAAGACTTAAGTTGTTATGATAAAAAAGGGGGAGATTGTAAGTTCCAGAACCCTTCTGAGAAAAATTGAAGTATTTCTCTTGGAGATTTAAAAAGTTTTAATGATAACAAAGTAAGCCATAAGTATAAAAATTTTACTTAAGGGATTACTAATATGTGTGCTAAGTGTCTTAGAAAGCTTAAACTTTTGCAACTCCATGAGTAAGATCAAGACAAACAACGAGTAACCTTATGGATTAACAGATGAAATCAGAGCGTTAAAGACATCAGAAAGGGTGACTAACAAACGCAAAAGGTGAAAGTGTGGTTCTGAGGAAAGAACACTGTCGCCTCAGAAAGGTCTCAGAAGACCTAGCGACTGGTGATTCTCAGAAAGGTCTTCCCTCAGAAGGTTTGCCTCAGAAGTCCGTACAACACTTAGAAAGTTGGACTCAGAAGCAACCAAGTATCAAGACTCAATGGATTCTGCATTCAATCTCAGAAAGCTAGTTACAACAAGCCAAGGAAGTGGGAACACGCGCACTGTACAAGTCTGAAAAGTTCCTCATTTCGCGCTGACTGTAGCAGGGATCCGTTCTGAGACAGACACAGCCACATCAGCAAAGTGAAAGCTTCTATTTTCGCGGCTCTTTAATGCCTATATATATGAGTTCAGTTGCAGAGCTTTGTGACGAAATTCTTGCGCTGAAACTCTTGATTAAACGTGCCAAAACTCTGCTGAATTGAAAATCATTTGCGAAAACATAGAACTTTCTCAGAAAGACAATTTTTACTAAATTGTTCTTCTAACTTTGCTAAAATCTTCTAGTTCTGAATTGATGTAAATTCTTACATTTGTAAGTTAAATCTAGAAGTCTACTAAGAGTCAAATTAAGTTTGTAACGTAATCTTAGTAGTTGTTTTCAAAGCAAAAACAATTTCTAAAAACGCTAAGTCCTTCGTTGTTTGAAGGCAGTTTTAAGTCCTCGATTGTTTGAGGCAAAGTTTAAGTCCTTAAGTGTTTAAGGCAAGCAAAGTGCTCGGCTGTGAGACAAGTTTAAGTCCTTAATTAAGTTAAGGCAAGGAAAGTCCTCTAGTGTTGGAGGCAAGAAAAATCCACTTCGAATTGTGAAGAGGTGAAAGTCCTTTACGTGGTAAAGGCAGAGCTGTCTGAGAAGGCACGATAAGAATAATATCTAAAGGAACTCTCAACTGAAGGTTGAGGACTGGAGTAGGTTAGTTAGAACCGAACCAGTATAAAAATTCTTGTGTGTTAATCTTTTCTCCCTTAAACTCTTACTCTCTTTTATCTTCAAGAAAAATTAACAAACACGTCTTAACCTGTACTTGAATCGCTAAAACTTACTAAGTTAATCTTAGAAAGTGTTTAAGAAACATTAAACTCAAAATCTTTTCTTAAATTTCTCAGAAGAGAATCTTTCTCAGAAAGTTAAAGTTCTCAGAACATTAACCTTCTCAGAAAGCTTATTCTGCTGCTAACTCTCAAAATCTCCTTATGAGTAAAATAGCTTTTTAAGAAAAGTTTTTAAGAAGTAATTTTTAAAAACAAGCACGATTCAACCCCCCCTTCTTGTGCACAAATACACCTTCACATATGCATACCAAGGCAAGGGAAGAGGCACGTATACAAAGATCATGGGAAGTAAAGAACTTTCCTTTTTGAGCAATGGAGTATCAACTCTATAAATAGAGAGCTCCATACATCACAATTTACTACACCTGAGTTCATAATACCGAACCTCTGTCTCTACAAAATCCTAATTCTGTCTTCAACTCAAACTTTCCCTAAGATTAAAATTCTTATTTTTGAGTGAGAGTTCATTGTAATTTTTGTGCTCTTGAGTGTTCATATTGAAAAATTCTAGCCTAGCTAGTTATCTCTTAGAAAAACAATCTGGAGAAAAACTTAGTTGCATCTAAGTTCTTGATTGGTCTTAAAAACCTATCATTTGTACTAAGTCCTTCAGTTTTGGAAGGCAAAAGACCTTAGTGGGACTAAGAAAAGGGTAGAAAGTTCTTCAATGTAGAAGACAAGGTTGAAGTCCATCTCAAGAAGAGAAAGCAGTTAATCACCTTGGTTTGAGGTGCAAGAGAAGTCCCCAGTGGTGTGCTAAGGCAAGAAATCCTTCTTGTTTGAAGGTGGTGATCATTAAAATCGCTAGTGTATCTTGGGGACTGGAGTAGACACATTGTTGAATCGGTATAAAAATTTCCGTGTATGCTCTTCTCTTTCTTTTATTCTTTTAATTTGATTGTTTACATATTCACATAGCACACACATACACTATTCTCATGGTTCACAAACCAGAGTGCAACATATTCCTTAGCACACACATATAATATTCCTATGGTTTCATTCCCACCTTCCACATGGGAATGTTAGATTCCTATGAGAAAGGAATGCTGGACTCACGGATGGGGTCCATTGGTCTATCACTGAGACCCGTTGACACTTTATCGTGATCCGTCAGGCATGAATTTTTTTGAAAATAATATATGCCTAGGAATATTATTCCGAAAATCAAATATCTTACATATTACATTTTAAAAAATGAATAGAAAATACTATTCTCGAGAATGAAATTCCATTTCACGAAATTCATGCCCTTTAAAGGATATCGGAGCCTCAATTACACCATCTTTCATCATAGGTGTGTATCCTTACTCGAGTTGACCCTCTCATCATGTATGGCTGCACCAAAGACGAAACTACCACTCCTCCCCCTCCACCGTCATCTACCAAAATACCGTTGTCGCCTTGAACCTCACTGTGTGTCTCCATTAACCTCTTAGTATAGAAAAATAAAAAAATTACCACTTCCCCTCTCTAATAAATGTCTACGTATAAAAGTTTATTTTTTACTATTATTTATTCTTTTAAAAATTGTAGACAATATATTAATTATTTTTCCTTGATATATTTATGAGAGTATGTCGATAAATTAAATATGAAAAAGTTTTGATGAAAATAATATTATAAAATATACTTAAATTTATCTAAAATTTCACGTTAAATCAATCATAATATTTGTTTGCATAAATGAAGATGGATAATTATTAAAAAATGAAGTTAGTAAATACACAACTAATATAAAATGATCTATTTTTTTAATAGATCCTTAAGTATCTAGTGATTATGTTGATATCTTTGAGGATATTGCACAAATGTTCTTTACAGTTGATTCATGTCGATGGGACCATGTTGAAGGTGTGTGTTTATATGAGAAGAGGGGTTGAATCGTGTTTTTTATTAAAATCTTTTCTTACTAACTTTTTACTTGAAAACACGTTTTGAAAAATTGTCCTTCTAAGAAGCAGTGGAAAGGTTTCTAAGTAAACGTAACTTATCAAAAATTTAAGATAGTCTTCTGAGTAACAAGTGTTTATGAGAAATTAAGAAAATTGATTTTAAAGAGTTGTTAACAGTAAGCTTTACAATTCATTTAGAGTTAAGATTTGAAAACTTAGAAGGTTTTAGTTGAAAGTTGTTTTCTCAATGAATCGTAAAAGTAAAGAAAGTTTGAGAAGAAAGATTCACACACAACAAATTTTATACTGATTCGGTTAAGACAAACCTACTCCAATTCTTAACCTATGTTGAGATTTCTTAGATATTTTTCTTAGAATGCCTTTTTAGGCAGATCCACTTTTACAACCTGTAAAGGATTTTTTCCGTCTTTATACCAAAGGGGGACTTCGCTGCCTTAGAATCCTTTTGAGGACTTTTGCCTCAAACACTAGAGGACTTTCCTTGCCTTTGCAACTCAAAGGACTTATGCCTCAACATCGAGGTCTTTCCTGCCTTCAAATGAAGGACTTTTACAGATATTTTGGTTTTTAAAAATTCTTTCGAAAAACTATCAAGAACTTAGGCGCAGCTAAGTTTGACTCTCGATAGACTCCTAGAAGATTACTTGCCGAAAGCAAGAATATACAATTACAACTCTCTAGAAGATTTAAGAATACACTTCTCAATTTCTAAGAAAAAGTTTCTAAGTTACAATCGAGATTTTGATTTAACAGAGTTTTGGCACAATTAATGATTCGTAATTCTATAGAGCTTTGAAACCTCTTGTAACTTGAGAGTTTCAGATGCTGATGTGGCTTCCTTGCTGACTCAACTTTCTCAAAACGACTTTGTGCAAGTTAGTGCATTTTAAGGTGGTTTTTCAGAGAGTGTATAGTGCACACTTTCCAAAATACTTGTTATTTGGCTTCTGTGTTTGTTGAGAATGCTTCTCCTTATCTGAGTTTTGAGACTTCAGGAACAACTTCTGAGTGAGGCTGTCTTCTGAGTGAGGTTGCCTTCTGAATGAAGGTCCCCCTTCTGAGAACTAAAACACTCAACTCTTTTGAAAGGCTTCTGAGACATGTTTTTGTTCTCTTTGTGAATTGTATTCTTTTGCCTAGCTTCTGAGACACTATATTCGTGCTTCTGAGCTTCTTGATAAACTTGACATTTCGAGGCTATTTATGCAGCTTCTATGTCTCATGGAGATTTTCATTCTTACTGTGTTTGAGCTTTCTGAATAGCACTTGAGCACACATGTTAGTCCTTATCAATCAAAATTTTTATCTTTTGATTGAGACTTGTTATCATTAAAATATTTCACTATTTCTGAGTAATTAAAGAATTACTCTTAGAAGGATTCTGGAGCTTACACTTGTCTGTGATTAGGAGACCGAAGATTAGTGTAATTTTGATGGGAGGTCAATGTAATAATAATTTTATAAACTAAGGGACCTCGTTGAGCAAATTTTAAAATTAAAGCAGAATCGAGCTGAAATTCACCATACCTACCTAGCTAAGAGAGATCAATATAATTTATTATAATATAAATTAATATTATTTTAACAATTAATTTTAAGTTTTGAAAAAATTGATAAAAGATTTGTCAAGAAAATGATTTTTAATAACTAGTGCTTATTGAAAATACTTTATTACAAAACTTACAATAATTTTCAGTCGTTATTAAATTATCCAAATTAATTTTCTTGGTGATATTTTTGTTAACACTTTCCAACGATAAGTCCTGGTTTGCAAATAAATTAAGAACAAAACAAGAGATTTACTTAGGCCTTTGAGAGACTTGCACATCAAGACATTAGACCCAGCTTATACTTGGAAAAAAATAAAAATGTGGACTATTTAAAGTGCTTACTTTGAATTTCTACTCCATTTGTCAGCATTTCTTGCTTGTGACCAAATATATGTTCAAGAATAAAGACAGATACTTTTTTGGTGATATTTTGGTTGTGTAAAGGTTTTATATTATTTTTTTAACATAAAGTCACAATATTTTTCATTTGTGTAAGAAGAGGTTGGTCAAATTTTATAGACAGTCCCTATGTAGGACAAAACATATGAAAAAATACTATGGAGGTTGAATGTGCGAAAACAATCGCTTTCTGATGTAATATTTGTGTCTTTTTGTTAATTGAATTGATTTGGTTATTCAATTGTGCGGTGCACAAAAGATCAACTTTGATAAAGTTGATGAAATATGAGTAAGATTTGTGATTAGACATGATCTAATATATATTAGTATTATGATTGAGTGTAAAAATTTATCTCGTAAAAATTATTTTGATTAATAATTGTTATAAGTATGACATTGAGATTTGTTTAGCATATATATATAGAGAGAGGAGTATAATATAGAAGATGATGATGATACGTTGTTAGGATAATTTATAGTTTTGTCCATAAAAATTACATTGACGATGATGATAGTTTCTGTGAATTTCAATGGATTTGGATTTTAAGTTTGAGATAATTGGTAATTATTGGAATTTTTAGTTTGAATTTAGTGAATTAATTTGATATATTGTGGATGCATGTAGGAGTAAATTGGAATCACATTACTTACTTGCAGGGGCGGACCTAAACAATATTTTTAGGGGAGTCAATTTTTTATATAGGACAAATTAGTCTATACTTAATATTTAATAAAGTTATTTGTTTCATTTATATTTTAATTAGTAAATAATTTTAAATTATTTATAAAATTATTAAAGGTTATTCAGTCCTATAAACCTTTCCAAAATAGCAATGAAAGACTTTCTTTAATTAGATAATAAAATACTATATTATAACATATTTTTAAGACATTAATTAATTTCTATCTATCCATAATGTAATTAAAATCCATTTTGCTCAAGTATCTAATTAAGTATTGTCATATTAACAAAGGTAGTTGAGTATATTTATTACCTAAAAGTCATCAAAATGAAATAATTTAATTGGATAATTATATAAAAAAGTTTTATGATTCAAAGAATTGATTTTTTATTTTTGTTTTAAGGGTTACAATTGTTTTTTTTCATAAAATAATCAAACTATAGAATAATAATAAGATAAAAAGAATCAAACAATATAATAATAATAATAATAAGAGTAAATGATAAAATTAACTTATGAAAATATTGAAGTTTTCTAATTTTATCTACTTCTAGTATATAAAATAAATAGACAAAAAATAGAGGGGACCAAATATATGTAAAAAATATTTTTTACAAACATTTTTAAAAAATCAGGGGTGCCACTGCCCCCTTAGCTTGTGCAAGGTTCCGCCCCGGCTTACTTGAGTACTTTCAATAATTGAATAGTAACCATTTATATCTTATGTGTCTCTTTTTGAAATATTATGATATTTATATTGGTACCTAATCAATATTTGGTTATTGTTCCTTCTTTCTCAGAACATGTAAGAAGGCTACGAGAGAAGCTCTATAATATCTATAAAAAAACAAAAAGTCTGGTCGTACAACAACAATTAGCCAACGACCAGCCAACGATTTAATGCAATTACTTATATTCCAAAAATAAATCTAGATACTTATGGAAATATGAAAAAAGGATATAATAATTAACAAACAATAAATATACTAATAATCATATTCAATCATGATTCATTATTGCAATTTTTTCTACCCTAATTTGCATCGCTATGTCGCTGCCGTCCGGATGAAAGTTTGGGCGCTATTTTGTTCTTCTCGCAATATTTTTCATGTTCATCGTGCTGGGACACACATGCGACAGTAAAAGCTTTAGAAAGGTAATATCATTCAAAGCATTCATAGCACATACTTTGTTTTTCCGTATCGATGAACGTTCCAGGTTCATCCCAAATACATCTGATTGCCACACACCACGTTCAAAGCACACGTGTGTTTATTTCCGTCATCGCACTGTTGTCTAGAAATACATTCCCGTCGTTGCACTGTTGCTCTCGAACTTTTTTGTGTTTTTTTTATGGAAAATTATTCATTTGCACTAGACTCTTTATTATTTCATTAATTCATGTTTTATCGTTTAATATTTTTCCTTTCTCATAGGAGACATTTAATGGAGGATTTCAATTACCAACATATTTATAATAATTTTGACCTCAATGCTTCATATATCGAGGTTTAGTTATCCTCTATTATATCTCAAATACATCTATTAAAATATTTTTTAATATTGTATATGTAATATTTGATCGGTTAATATTTAGGGAATTGATCAATTAATATCTGTGTAATATCATTAGAAAAGTATGTGTAATTATTGCGTAGCTATTGTATATATGTGTAATATACATATAACTCTTCAATTAATATTTGTGTAATTGATCAATTAATATATGTGTAATAGCCTTCAGTTGTTATGTGTAATCGTCATTAAAATACATGTGTAATTGTTGTGAAGCTATATGTGTAACCTACATTAAGTAGGTATGTGTAATAGCCTCAAAAGAGTATGTGTAAGCACTATAAATAGGGTTGTGTAATATCATTATGGAGGTATATGTAAGCACCATTACGTTGTATGTGTAATAGGTATGTGTAATATCATTATGGAGTATGTGTAAGCACTATGAATAAGTATGTGTAATATCATTATGGAGGTATGTGTAAGCACTATAAATAGGTATGTGTAAGCATATAAATATGTATGTGTAATATCATTATGGAAGTATGTGTAAGCACCATTACATTATATGTGTATCCTATCTTTTTTTAAACTGGTTTGGTGTTGTATTCAAAGAAGACATATCTAATGTGTCAAAACATATAACAATAGCAACAAGCCAATAACAACTGTGTAAATCAATCCAGAAAAGCTAGCACAGAGGGGAAACCAAAGTATGCTAAAAAAAAAAAAAGTCCAGTTAATGGTGACAACGGGAAGAATTTTTGACTATGTTGGTTTGTTGATTCATTGCTTCTTCTAGATTTGTGTAATGGAAACAATTGCAGAGAGAATCATACGATGATATTTTCTGTTTTACTTTCTTAAATATTGATTGTGTAAGGATGTGTAATATCTGCACAATTAATTAGATGTGTATTTTATTTCCTTTTTATTATCAGATTATATCATTAATACTACAGTTTAACTATAAATCATTAATTTGTTGGCAGGTTTGATGGCTGATTCTGTTGTACGTATAGCAGTATTGATAAAAAAAAACACTTCTGAGAAAGTGACATCTCTGAGAAGGCTTTGAGAAGCGTCAACATCTAGGATTCCAAGAAAGCAATGTGAAAAGCTCTCTCAAAAAACAGGGCAGTATGGTTTGTCATAAAGCTCATTGTCAAAATTCTCTAAGAAGAAATGAGAAAGCCTTCTAAGATTGCAGCAAAAAGATTTCTGAGAATGAGAAGGTCCCTGAAAATGCATGAGAAAGTTGATTCTAAGAAAGTTCAAGCAACAAGCA
Organism: Aeschynomene evenia; assembly: GCA_013621005.1. Taxonomy (NCBI): domain Eukaryota; kingdom Viridiplantae; phylum Streptophyta; class Magnoliopsida; order Fabales; family Fabaceae; genus Aeschynomene; species Aeschynomene evenia. Next base: position 13,652,398 of record CM024270.1, read on the forward strand.
CGTCTTTCTCAAAAAGAGCATAGCTAATAAGAGGATGATCTTCTTAGATAGAAACCTCTCTCGGAATTGAATACAAATATTTAGAAAGTATTTCTAAGAAAGTGACTCTTCTGAGACTGAGAAGGTAACCTTTCTGAGAAAGCCTATCTTATGAGAAAGCTTTAGAAGAAAAAGTCTCTCAAAAAGCTGTCTTAGAAGTTCTTTGAGATATTTCTGAGAAAAGTCAGTTGTTAGAAGCTCGGCCAGCATATGAAACTGAGAAAGAGAACAAAACATATCTCGGAAGCCTCTCAGAAGGCTACATAAGTTTTGGTTCTCAGAAGGTGACTTCTCTCAGAAGGCATTTCCATCAGAAAACACAACTCTCTGAGAAATCACAAATCTCTTAGAAGGCGTCTCTCTCAGAAAGCACCAATCTCTCAGAAAGCTCGTACAAGCTCTTAGAAGGACCACCGACTCATAAACCAAGCTCATGAGAAGCTACCCCAACAGAGACACGTCAGTAAGTCTCGATATTTGTGCCCAACGGCTATATCAATTAAAAACCTATAAAAACAGGGACTTTAACAAGAAAAATTGTTGTTGCTAGAGCTGCCATAATGTTGGAAAAACTATAATATAGTTGCAACATCAAAAGATCAAAATAGGTCATTTAAAAAACATGAAGAACGAAATTTTTCCAACTTTTAGTTCTTCAAAAACCCATGAACATCAGAAATAAAATTTTCTATGCTAGAAAATGTCTCAAATATTCTATTCTTATTCTTTAGCATAGATAATATTCATGCTTTTGCAAGTTATGAATAGGAGTTGTTCAAGGAAATCTCATATTTATTCAAAGTCCTTGAATATTTGTTTGTAAGTGCTCTAAGGGCACTTTCTTTCAAACACAAATATGAAATTACCTGTATAAGTCTCACACATGTTGAGTTGAACACTTTAGCTTTAAGAGGTTAGGAAGGGAAAGACTACTTGTAAAGTCTCATGGTGAGTGAGAAATTTCTGAGTTTGAAGAATATATCAACTCAGAGAGGTCTGAGAAGGCTTAGAGAATATCGTAATGGAGTCTGAGAATGCTTTGAGAGGAAAGAATATCTTGGCTTAGCCTGATAAGGTATGGGGAAAGAATATCTTGATGGAGTTTGAGAAGGCTTCGATAGAAAAGAATATCAAGAAAGTCCTTAGTGGTTTCTAAGGCAATGAAGTCCCTCTCTAGTGTGAGGTGGCAATGAGATCCTTCTCAAAAAGAGTTGAGAAGGTAGTTTACATGAGAAGGCAATACATACTTCAAGTAGTACATACTTGATAGTTTCTTCTTAATTGTTTCAGAAACCTTTCATATTCTTATAGAATTAAGAATGGCAAAAAAGTACCATAGCATGATTCAACCCCCCTTCTCATGCTATCCAACACCTTCATTAATTGCTTTTTATATTACAAAATAAAAACCCCTTTTTCTTTTATATGATCATAAATTGAGCCTCCGCGAGAGACGACTTCAAGTTGATTTCACTATGCACGCTATAGTTGTGATCAACTTATTCTTATGTTTTAATCTCTTTTTAACTCTAAATTGGGAGTGCTAGAGTTTAACGACGCTCTAGCAACGGTTGAATTTTTGGTGTCGTAGTCGGGGAGGCTTAATCATTGATAATTGTATATGATTTTTATGTTTTGTGAATAGTTGTTCCTTGTTTATATAAAAAATACAAATAAAAATTGCAGTTTTAAGATAGGAGATACCACGATGACTAAGGCTAGAGGGAGATCCAAAAAGACTATAAAATGGGTTATCAAGGAGGATATAAGAGTTAATGACCTAAATATTAAAATAATTCACGATAGAGCGCAATGACATCGTTTTATCCATGTAGCTGGCCTCACATAGTGAGTTAAGACTTGTGTTGTAGTTATTTTTCTACAGAATTTACTGCATAATTGTTTATTTTGGTTGTGCTACTTTCATTTGGTATCTACAAATAACTTGATCGCACTTCGATCTAGCCTTGGAACATTTTGATCCTTAAATCGAAAGGACATTGAGAAGTATAAAGCGTTCTAGAAGGCTAGGTGGTGTAGAGAACATAAAAATCACTGCAGCTTTCCCTAGAAACACTTGTAGTGAAGGGTGCTAGTGCAGAAAGTTAAATAGATATCATTTTTTGTCTTGAACTTTTTGTTTTTTCTGCTAGTGTTTCAGGTGAAGTTCCCATATGGCAGATCACTAGCTCATGTTGAGGGAGTTAGATGCACATGACCTCACACAACAACTGGTTGTAATCATCTACCTCCAAGTGGAGGCCGATTTCGAACTTAAGGGAGTTTTGATCCATTGGCTCCTGAAGTTCAATGACTTTACCAGTGAGGATCCTCACCATTATTTGAAAAATTTCCATATCATGTGCACCACCCTTCTTCCCCAAGGTGTTGATGAAGATCTTGTAAAGATTTGTGTCTTCCCTTTCTTCTTGGAAGGCGCAAGCAAAAAATGGTTGCTCAACCTCTCCGACGGGATAGTCACTTCTTGGCTTACCATGAAGCGAGTAGTTTTGGATAAGTTCTTTCATGTCTCAAGGACGAGGTCCATCCGGAAAGAAATTTGTAGAATATTGCAAAAGAAAGGGGATGGAGTCGCTTTATGAGTTTTGGGAGTTGTTTAACAAGTTGGTGGCTAGTTGTCCTTTTCATCAAATTATAGAGAACCATTTGATTCAATACTTCCATGAGGGCCTCACATTGGCAGATAGGAACACTATTGACTAATCAAGTGAGGGTGATCTCATGAATAAGGCTTTGATGGAGGCTAAGGAGTTGATTGAGACTATTGCAACAAATGATCAACAGTTTGTGACAAGAGAGTATTACAGTTCAAGATGTGTGAATGAGGTGACTGCCATGGATTCTAGTTAGGTTTTGTAAGAAGTTGGATGAGCTCACCATGTTTATAAAGCAACTTGCTATTAATCACCACAAGCCGCTTGTGACCCCTAGTTTGGAGCAACAACAACTTTGTGGAATTTGCTCTAGTGACCATTATATAGCTTGCCCTCAACTCATGGAGGATCCTACTATTGTTGTAGCAACCCATCAATTCAATCAAAGACCTCAGTTCAACCCAAACAACTTTCACATGGGTAACACTTATAACCTAACTTGGAGGCATCATCCTAACCTTAGGTGGAGCAACAACCTAAACACCCAATAGTCCAATACACACAACCCACCTATGGAAAACCTTTAAACACATCCCAATATCCCACAGAAAAAACCCCTAGGTACCAAGCACCTCATCAAAGACAAAATTCAAACTCATCTCCCCAAATCTTCAGTGCTAAACAACCACTCCAAATCCTAACTCCTCCACCTAACCCAAACATTATAACCACACCTAGCATCGAAGTGAAAAATCCCATAATACAACAGATCCTTAAATTACTTATGGAGCAAAAACAACAAAATGATGTTCTGTTACAACAACAAAATGAGATGCAAAGAAAAATTCTTCAATTGGAAAATGCGCAAGTGACTTCATTAGGTAACCAAGGGCAACAATTTCCCTCTCAACCAATTCCCAATCCCAAGGGGATGTAAATGCTACCCCTCTCCATTCTGGGGTAACATTGCCTGAGAGAAAAGTTATGAATAAGATTGAGGAGGATATCAAGAAGAAGTACAAAGGGAAAGAGAAGTTAGTATATGGTGAAGGCCCTAAAAGTGAGGATGAGCAACCTGTTAGTTTACCTTTTCCCCAAAGCATTTAAGAACCAAGGAAGAGACATGTGGAATTGGATGGGGATTTTTAGGAGACTTTGAAGAGAATGGAGATTAATATACCCCTCTTGGATGTTATCAAGCAAGTTCCAAAGTATGCTAAGTTCCTCAAGGACTTATGCACTCACAAAGTAGAATTAAGGGAGATAAGGCTCAAGTGAATGATATCATGCTTGCTCGAACGCTACCTCATAAATTCCATGATCGGGGTAAATTTTCAACACCTTGCATCTTTAGAGAAATGGTTATTAAGGATGCTCTTATGGATTTGGGGGGTGGGGATCAATGTGATGCCTAAGACAATCTATCAAACACTCAGTTTTGGTGAGCTCAAGCCTATTTTCTTCTTCAATTTGCAAATCAGAGTGTACAAAGAACAAAGAGTCTTCTTAAGGATGTGCTAGTAAAGGTAAGGGAGTTAATCTTTCACATTGAATTTTATAGGTTGGACATCACTGATGATGTGCCATAGTGGATGTGTATGTTGGTGGTACAATGGACCTTAAATGTGGTGACCTCAAAGCTCATTTTTGTTTTAGGGAAGTAATGAAACATCCTTTTGAAACTTATTCAATTTTTCCGTTGCTATCATTGATGAGTTAGTTAAGGATGAGGTTGAAAGGTGGTTTCATAACTTTGAGGATGCTTGTGATGTGGAAAATTCCTTAAGGTATGAAGCTTGTGGAAAATGTTTTGGCGTGGCAAAATTATGAAAATCTTGTGAACAAGAGGATTTTGAATTGTTTGGCCAAAATTCTGCAGAAAATTCTTTCAAATTGGGCTCTACAACTTTTGCACCTTCGCAACTGGGTGGAACCTATCGAACCTTGTTTAGATTAGCCCTGCTATTTGTACTCATCATATTTTTCTAGAAAAAGAGGCTAAACCAATAGGGCAACCTCATAGACCTTTGAATCCTCTCATTTTTTATGTTGTGAAGAAAGAAATTTCTAAGTTACTATAAGTTGATATTATCTACCCTAGCTGTGATAGTGAGTTGGTAAGTTCTGTGAAATCGGGTATTATTGTAGTAAAAAATGAGAGAGACGTGTTAATTCCAACAAGAGTGCAAAATTCTTAGCACATGTGGATTGATTACCGCTGCTAAAATAGTGTGACATGCAAGGATCATTTTTCTTTACCTTTCATTGATAAAATGTTAGAGAGACTTGGCAATCACATTATTGTTTCCATGATGGTTTTTTCAGGATACTGGAAATCTCCCGAGGATTAGGAAAAGACCACCTTTACATGTCCTTTTGGTACCTACGCTTATTCTAGGATGTCGTTTGGATTATGCAATGCGTCTGATACCTTTTAGAGATGAATGATGAGCATTTTTTCTGATTTTCTTGGCAAATGTCTGGAAGTTTTTATGGGTGATTTTACGGTCTATGAGGCCTCTTTTAATGAATGTTTGAAAAACCTTTCCCAAGTCTTAAAACAACGCATCAAAAAAGAACCTTGTGCTGAATCATGAGAAATGTCATTTCATTGTGGACTGTGGTGTTGTTTTGGGACACATTATTTTTAAGGTATTACAGTTGACTTGGCGAAATTTAATGTTATTTCCACTTTACCTTACCTTACTTGTGTGCGAGAGATTTGATTTTTTTTTTTTGGTGTTATGAAGGATTCTAGACAAGTTCATCCAAGAATTCAGCAGGACTGCCAAACCCTGGACCAACTTGCTATAGAATGACACATAGTTCAAGTTCAATGCAAACTGCAAGGATGCCTTTGATGTCTTGAAGGAAAAACATACATATCACTGATTGTGCAGCCTCCCAACTGGGAGCTCCCGTTCGAGCTGATGTACGATGCTTCTAATCATGTGATGGGTACCGCTTTGGCACAACGCGATGGTAAAGTCGCTCACATTATCAATCAAACTACACCACCTCCAAAAAAGAATTAATAGCCATTGTTTTCGCTCTTGAAAATTTTAGATCATATCTTCTTGCTCTCGAGGGGTGGAGTGGTGTATACGAATCATGTGGTTATAAAATATTTTTGTTTAATAATAGCTAAGCCTTCTTTACAGAAGTATGGTCACTGTGACCCAATCATATGATTCAGAGCCTTGGAACTTCCCAACATCTTGGTGTAATCATTCAGGAGAAGCTTGTTAGCTCTTTTTAATTCATAAACTTTTTCTCTTGCCTTTCTTCAAAGGTTCATAGATAGGCACCTTCTAAGTTAGCAAGTTTTTCACAAACATATTTGAAATCTTTTTCAAAGTTTCAAAGTTGGTTCTAAGCCTCAGATTTTCTGACTTTGATTGCTCATTTTCATAATTTGCCATTTTTAAAGCTTTTGAAGTATTTTTTAATGAGTAATAAGGTTCATTGAATATTTTAACAAATCATAATGAAATTCAGTTAGCTCTTCAAATGTCAGTTCAGAGTCAGATTTATTTCCTCTTCTCCAGCCTCTAAACATTCTTCATCAACCTCTGAATCTTCTTTGTTGGGCATGAAGCATAGATTTGCTTCTTCCTCGGTTTATTCATCTTTAGAGGCATCCTCTTCTTCATCTTCTCTTCAAGTGGCAGCCATGGCATTTTTCTTTGAAAATAATTTTTTTTTATATTCATTTTTGAAATGTCCTTTCTCGTTACAGTTATAACACATATCTGTATCCATCTTGCCTTTTCCCTTTTCTTCTTTCCTAATGAAGGGCTTCTTGGTTGATATCTTTTTGTTTTTGTTCCTCCAGACTCTAGACATTTTTCTAACAAGCATAGAGAGTTCTTCATCACTAAAGTCTTCTTCAGAGTCATCTACCTCTGATTCTGAACCTTTAAAAGCTTTAAAGCTTTAGTCATCTTAGGCTTCTTGTGTGAACTCTTCATAGCCATATTCTTATGGGATTTTGACGTACTAGGCTCTTGTGATTCTAGTTCAATTTCATGAGTCTTGAGGGGCCCAATAAGTGCACGAGATACGACTTACTTTTAGAGAAGCTTTATATGCATTTCTCAAACTAACTAACTAGTTTGAGTAGTTTCACTAACCTTGCTCGCCCTCAATCTAGGGAAAGACTTCTGCCCCTTCTTCATTCGAAAAGGACTTCTTTCTGACTCTTCACTCGAGAAGGACTTCTGCTTGCTTCTGTCAGAGGCAAGACTTTCACCTTAATACTAGAAAGATTTTTCTCTTACTTTTTCTACTTGAGAAAGACTAAACTCAACAAGAAGGTATAGTCTAGAGACTCAAATTTTCACAATTTAGAGCTTAGATATAACTAAACTTTCTTCCCAATCAACTCCTAATGAGAGACTTTCTTGAGCAAAGACGTGACACTAAAGTTTAACATAGGAGATTTCTTTCTAGAGAAATATTTACAAAGAAAGTTCAGAGGCTATGCAATTTGTACATATGATATTCTATGAAATTCTAGTACTATTCTATTGATTGTAATTGCTTATTTGAGTTCATACTTCAATTTGTCTTGAACATGCCTTTTTATAGCCTTATGAAATAGTTGAAGTTGCACTTTGAGAATTACAATGTTGAAGCTTCGATTCTTTACATTTTTGTTAGAGCTTTGAGCAGAAAAATGTGTTTTAAGAAGATAAATCTTCTTGATGTGTTCTTCGAGACTTCTTTTAGCAAGCTTTTTTTGAGGTGTGCATTGTTCCTTGTATAACTCAATGTTTCGTGTCTTGTTTCACTAAATCGTGCCACCTGTTTCAACTTTTAGCAACATTGAGAGGCACAAATGCTTAGAATAATATTATTTATAAGCACTAAGCTCGCTTTTGTTGCTATCTATGTCTCGTGCAGATGAGGGAGGAGACATTATATTTTCTATGCATGAAACATATCTGTTCTTAATATGTAAGCCACTGCTAATCATAGAAAATAAATATTTTGCATAAATAAATTATTTTCCTTTATGTTTTGAGTCAGATTTAGTGCATGCTTGACTTTGAATGTGATTCTTTAATTCTTGCTACCTCTCATAGTGATACCATGATCGTCTTTAATATTTCTCATCCTCTAAAGCTAATCACTTTGTAGCTTCTAAAGTATTATCTATTGTTTTAGTCCCTCTGAGCATATCAACTATGAAGTTAATGGTTTAACTTAACCTCTTAAAACTTTTTCATGCCTCTGATGAATGATAAGCGCCTCTAATGGTATAGTTTCTCAATATACTTAATTACTTTATCAAGTGGGATTCTTTTATTGCTTTTGAACACAATGAGAAAACATTAATATCCTCAATCAAAATTTTATCTATCACTATGAGTTTTTATCACTCAAAAACTCAGAAGAGTTCTGGAGCTAATAGTCCTTACCCACACTTTGGAGAAATGAGTGAAACACAAACCTTTGAGAGGCTTTTGTGCTTGATTTTTGTCAACTGTACAATTCACCTTACATGTGATTTTGAATACGTTTGTTGCTTTTTGCATCTCTTAGAATTTGTGATTAGTCTTCGTTATTTTTGAATTGGATACGTCATAGCCATTGGGTGTGAGACTTAGTTTTAGGTAGTTTTGTTTCTAGTTTTAGAATTGCATGGGGACATATAAGTTGCTAAGTGTAGGGGAATTGATAGATGTATAATTCTATGTATTTTTTAATCTTTAATTTTTGCATCTTGTATTCTTTTTATTTTGATTTAGTATGTTTAGAGAAAAGTGTGTAATTTCTGATTTTGTGATTGATATTGTGACTTTTTGCTTATTGATGCTTGGTTGTTGGCAATCTTGGATTCTTGATTTTTTTATACACTTTCGAGTTGTGTAATAATTTTATAGGAACCTTACTTGGAGAATGCTGTTACAATCCAATGTACCAACATAGCAACTTCCTCAACCACTTTTCAAATTGCTGCAATCTGTTTTTCTGTTTCTGCTGCAATATGTTTTTTTTCTGTTTCCACTATATCAGCTACTTCTTGTTATTTCTGTTTAACAATTTCTTGTATTTATACACTACTGCATATTGTGATCAATCACGAAACAAATGAATAAAAATTCTGCAATTCTCTCATTCTTATTTCCTTCTCTAATCTCTCACTCAAGGAAGTTAGATTTAACATGGTATCAATTTGATATCTTTGCTTCTGCCATTTCTTCTAGCTTCCTTCATCCCTCTTTTCTTCTTCATTCTTGCTTTGCATTCTGATCAATGGCGAATGCAACTCTAAATCCTGCTTCTCCATATTACATCCACCCCAATGAGAATCCGGTTGTGTCTATCATCTCTTGTACACTACAAGGCCAAGCCAATTATCACACATGGGCTCGTGAAGTTACCATGGCTCTTGAATTGAAGAACAAACTTCAATTCATTGATGGCTCTCTACCAAAGTCAGATATTGCAGATCCATTGTATGATGCTTGGTCTAGGTGTAACACTCTTGTTTTGTCATGGATCAATCGTTCTTTAACCTCTGATATTGCTGTGAGTATGCTATGGCGCAAAGATGCTCTTGCAGTCTGGAATGCTTTAAAGGCTCGCTATCATCAAGGTGATGATTATCGCATCTCTTCGCTTTTGGAAGAATTCTTTGCTTTAAAACAAGGTGATCTCTCAATTGCAGCTTATTTCTCAAATCTTCAAAGTGTTTGGGAAGAGCTTGAAACCTTCCGCCTGATCCCGGCATGTGCATGTCTTCCTCAATGTTCCTGCAACTTGATTCCCACTATTCAAGGTTATTGAGATAAAGAATTTGTTATTAAATTCTTGAAGGGCTTGAATGAACAATTCTCCACCAGCAAATCACAGATTATGCTTCTTAAACCATTTCCAAATCTTGATCAAGCTCTTGCTCTAATGCTCCAGCTGTTGGGAAATCACGCATAAAGGTGCAGCGGAAAACAAAATTTTTTATACAATTCCCACCCAAGGACCCATGTGAATGAACATGATTCATCTATGAATTACCTGTTGAAGCGTTATCGCAATACAATTTGCGAACAACACTTGTTCTTGAGTTCTTCAAAAGTTCTTGTTCTTGAATTCTTCAACTCTTGAAATCTTGAATTCTTGAACTCTTCGATTCTTGAAGTCTTCAAATCTTGAACTCTTCAAATCATGAATTCTTGAATCTTCGCAAAGAGCTATGTCAAACTCTTCCGTTGCAAGTGTAGCAACGACCTAGAGATATCCACACAGCAGTTGTGAGTGTCAAACACTCACCTTGATGCTTTTCTAAAACTCACTATGCTAGTAGCGAGAAACAGAGAAATAAGGATTTCTAGAGAGGAAGGCTAAAGTGTATAAAATCAACAACCAACACAAAAGACTCCTTAGGTGTGTTATTTATAGCCAACACTTAACCTAAACCTAAGCCCTGTTGGGCCCATCTCATGGAAGCCCAAATAGTCACACTAACTTCTCTTAATCCTTATTAGGCTCATCTTATGAAAGACCAATTAAATTAGTCACACTAATTTAATCTTATATTTATTAGGCCCATCTCATAAAAGCCCAATTAAATTAGTCACACTAATTTATTCTAATTTTGCATCAATATAAAAACTGCTTTAGTGTGCGACCCTATAGGTTCTTACAACGTTGGCAATATTATTAAATCTCATTTAAATAATATAAACAGTAAGCGGTATCTAGCAACACATCACTGCTACCCAAGTTATAAGAAAGTCAATGGTTTGACATAACCTTTCCGTGATTGACGTTACCGTACATTTCAGTCCCTTTGTCCAAATATCCAGATTTAACACAAGCATGGAATTAGTCATCTTGTATAGTTAAATCATTAGTTTCTTGATCTCCGAGTAGACTGATAAAATAAATGACGTTAATGTCACACATTAATTCATTTCAGCATGACCATGCATTTACCCAGTCCTACTCATCAAGGGGCCCACAGATATATCTCTCGTAATGTGAGAGGGACAAATTTTATCTACGTTACTCGCACCGCCCACACATGACTCGTGATATGCCTAATGACTGCCTTTATAATTACCCTGTCTGTTATGGATAACGTTTGACGGTATCAAAGCACATAACTCCTCATGCAGCGGATCGCAGTAACTTCAAGTCAAAGGACTACATGTACCATCATCACTATGAGAATCACTTATGACATTTACATTACTATCCATGTAGTGTTCTCAAAGCAAGTCAGTCCAGTATATATCATCATATATACCTATGTGCAGACTTGATATCACATATCCATAACCTGTGAGAAAAGGTTATCAGTCCATACACATACTAGTCTCAATGTATTACTGTTGTCCTGTTGTTTACAGTAATACTTGACTAGGGACATTTAAGAATGGAGTCTCACTATTAGGTTATGTACCTAATCTTTATTCCATTCTAAGGACATCATAATGTTTATTAAAATAAATAAATAAACAATCAATGAAAACAATGCCTCATATATATGTATATATATACATATATATATATATATATATATATAAAATAAAATGTCACAATATCATAATAAAAATGCAACTATGATTGGCCCTCTAGGGCACATACTAACAGACTCCCACTTGCACTAGAGCCAATACGACATATCTCTAATGCCTATTGATTTAGTATGTCCATCATGCTTCCGCTGAGGAAGTTGCCTGGTCTGTGGGTCAACGATGTTGTCATCAGTTGGCACTCTGCATATCTTTACATCTCCTCTATCGATAATCTCTCGAATGAGATGATAGTGCCTGAGTATATGTTTGGATCGCTGGTGAGATCTAGGTTCCTTAGTCTGTGCAATGGCTCCATTGTTGTCACAATAGAGAGCTACTGGGTCCTCAATGCACGGAACCACACCAAGTTCGTAATGAACTTTCAGATCCAAACAATCTCTTTTGCTGCATTACTGCCAGCAACATACTCGGCCTCTGTAGTAAAATCGGCGACTGTCTCTTGCTCGGAACTCTTCCAGCTCACAGTCCCGTCATTAAGACAAAACACATAACCTGATTTTGTCAGTTTGGAAACTAGCATCAGTGTAACCCTTTACAACTAGTTCTTCCTCACCTCCATATATCAAGAATCAATCCTTAGTTCTTCTCAAGTACTTAAGGATATTCTTGATGACTGTCCAGTGACCATCACCGGGATCTGATTGGTATTTGCTCGTCATGCTCAAAGCATACGAGACATCTGGTCGTGTACTTAACATAACATACATGATAGATCCAATTGCAGATGCATATGAAATCTTACTCATCTGATCTCTATCGGTTTGAGAAAGGGGACATTGGGCCTTTGAGAGTGTCACACCATGTGACATAGGCAAGAACCTTTTCTTTGACTCATGTATCTTAAAGCGTCTCAACACTTTGTCTATGTATGTACTTTGGTTTAGGCCAAGCAATATGTTTGATCTATCTCTATAGATCCTTACATCCAATATGTAAGTTGCTTCGCCTAATTCCTTCATTGAAAAGCAGTTCCCAAGCCAAGTCTTAATAGACTGCAATGTCAGGACGTCATTTCCAATGAGTAGTATGTCACCTACATACAAGACCAGAAATGCAACTGTGCTCCCACTAACCTTCTTGTAAACACAAGGTTCATCTTCGTTCTTAACGAATCCAAACTGTCTCACAGTCTCGTCAAAACGAAGATTCCAACTCCTAGAAGCTTGCTTCAATCTATAGATTGATCGCTGTAACTTGCATACTTTTGCAGCAACGTCTCTGATGTCAAAACCTTCGAGTTGTGTCATGTACACATCCTCAAGGAGATTTCCATTAAGGAAAGCAGTATTGACATCCATCTGTCATATCTCATAATCATAGTATGCAGCGATAGCAAGTAAAATCCGAATGGATTTAAGCATAGCGAAAGGTGAAAAAGTTTCATCATAGTCTACACCATGAGTTTGCTTGAAACCCTTTGCAACCAATCTTGCCTTAAAGATAATCACATTACCATCCATGTCAGTTTTCTTCTTGAAAACCCATTTTCAACCTATGGGTTTTACCCCTTCAGGTTGATCAACCAAGGTCCACACCTGGTTAGTGTACATGGAATCCATCTCAGATTTCATGGCTTCTAGCCACTTATCAGAATCAGGTCCAGTAATGGCCTCCTGATAGGTAACAGGCTCATCTTGATCCATGAGCAAAACATCACCCTTCTGAGTCATGAGAAATTCATATCTCTTAAGCAGGTGACGTGTTCTGTCTGACCTACGTGGTTCTTGTGTTAGTTTAGCAGACTCTTGTACTACAACAACTTGTGTACTCTGCTCTTGTTCCACCTCCGGTAAAGTTCCTTCTTGTGGTTGAAGTATTTCTTCAATTTCTACTTTGCTCCCACTGGCTCCAATGAATTCCTTCTCAGGGAATACACCAGTTCGCGCAACAAACACTTTGTTGTCAGATTGGTTGTAGAAATAGTATCCCTTGGTTTCTTTAGGATACCCCACAAAGAAGCACTTTTCATATTTAGGTTCAAACTTATTAGAGACTTGACGTTTCACATAAGCTTCACAACCCCAAATCTTCATAAAAGACATACTGGGTCATCTACCAGTCCACATCTCATATGGTGTCTTTCTACCGTCTTGGTTGGAACACGGTTAAGTGTAAGTGCTGTTGTCAACACAGCATGTCCCTAGAAAGAATTTGGAAGGTTTGCATGACTCATCATTGATCGAACCATGTCCAACAATGTTCGATTACTTCTCTCAGAAACACCATTGCACTGTGGCGTTCCAGGAGGAGTGAGTTGAGATAATATCCCACACTCTCGCAGATAGTCATCAAACTCTTGACTTAAGTATTCACCTCCTCGATCCGATCGAAGGATTTTAATACTCTTGCCAAGTCGGTTTTCTACTTCATTCTTAAACTCCTTGAACTTTTCAAAGGATTCTGATTTGTGTCTCATGAGATACACATATCCATATCTACTGAAGTCATCAATGAATGTGATGAAGTATTGAAAACCACCTCTAGCCGAGGTACTAATGGGTCAGCACACATCTGTATGTATAAGGCCCAAAAGCTCAGTGGCCCTTTCACCCTTTTGAGTGAATGGCGCCTTTGTCATTTTTTCCCAATAAACAAGATTCGCATATCTCATATTATTCATAATCAAATGAGTCCAACAATCCATCTTTATGGAGTTTTAAAATGCGCTTCTCATTTATATGGTGTAAACGACAATGCCAAAGGTAAGAATGGTTCAACTCATTCGGTCTGAACCTCTTGGTATTAATGTTATAGATGGGCGTTTCGAGATCAAGAACGTAAAGTTCATTAATCATAGGAGCACTACCATAAAAAAAACATCATCATAATAAAAGGAACAACATTTGTTCTTAATTATAAAACAAACCAAGTTTATCCAGACTGGAATTAGAAACGATGTTCTTCTAATGGCAGATACATTATAACAGTTCTCTAACTGAATAATAGTAAGCCCAATGGGCAAAGTCAATGCAACAACTCTTGCTCCATTTCCAACTCGTAGGTCGACATTTACCCTTCGTCAATGATCTAATCTCATTTGCACAAATAAACAAGTGCTAAATGTGAGAACTACATCGAGTATCTAATACTCATGATGCAGAAGTAGATAAATTGACCTCTATAACATTCATACATGAACTGGAAGTCTCATTTCCTTTGTAATTCTTTCATTCTTCTAGGTATTTTGCACAGTTCCTCTTCCAATGTCCGGTCCCACCAGAATGGAAGCATGTATCCTCTTTAGACGCATCGCCCTTAGACTTCAAGGATTTCAGCTTGAGAATCTCATTGCCCTTGCCTTTTGCCTTGCCCTTGCCCTTGGACTTGCTGCTTTGCTTCTTTTGCTCTTTCCATCTTCAACTATCAAGATGGTCTTGCCTTTGCCCTTTGATAGAGTTGCTTGAGGTGTATGATCATATCATATGCCTCCATTCTTTCATGACTCTCATGATGTTTCTGCAACTCATGGGTCAAGGTAGCAAGTATAAGATAACAAAACATCTAAGGCTTTATCCTGATGCTTCTTATAAGCATCTTTGTCAGCCCTAGAAGTACTTGCAGCTGGTGTCTCCTTAGGAACAATTCCTTTGAGGATATTTCTTTTCATGCTTGAGGACAATCCTCAAGTTTCTATACCAATGTAGAAAATTTGTTCCAGACAACTTATCCTTCTCAAGGATAGATCGCAATGACAGGTTATTTAATGTGTGTGATGTCATGGTAAACCACAGAAAGATAATATGCAGAGTGGGAATTATGACATATAATATTTAATTAGGACTTTAATTAAATATTGCTCCCACTATTTTACTCAAATCAACGACCCTCTACATTGATTCGTAAAATTTTCCTTTGGAATATTTTATAGTGGGCCAAGATCCAAATTTGAAAAAAATATGATATCAAATATCCCCATTAATTAATCTCATTAATTAAAAGATTTCCAAATTTGAAAAAGATATGATATCAACATATCACATCTATTTGTCACTCAAAAAGGAAACAAGATCAAATCAAATGAATCCTAGCCATCCATCATGTAATTTTCGAAAACAAACAAGGAAACAACAAGCAATTTTCGAAAACAAAGATCAAACTCCAAACTTTTCGAAAATAAGGATGAACTTCGAAAATAAGGATTAGCTTCGAAAACAAGGATTAGTTTCGAAAACAAGAATTTCAAAACCAAGGATCTTGAAAATAAGGATTCAACTCTTGAACCTTTTTCGCGAATCCTTATCGGCAAAGAAGCAAAACCATCTTATCACATAACATGATGATTTCGCAAATCATATCATCATATGATCAAAATCGCTTCTTGCAAAAATCAAAACCGTGTTTATCCCATAAACAACATAACAGAACCATGTTTATCATATAAACAACAAATAGTTCTTTCAAGAGAACCACGTTTTCACAAGAGGCTCTGATACCACTGTTGGGAAATCACGCATAAAGGTGTAGCGGAAAACAAAAAGCAACGGCCTAGAGATATCCACACAGCAGTTGTGAGTGTCAAACACTCACCTTGATGCTTTTCTGAAACTCACTATGCTAGTAGCGAGAAACAGAGAAATAAGGATTTCTAGAGAGGAAGGCTAAAATGTATAAAATCAACAACCAACACAAAAGGCTCCTTAGGTGTGTTATTTATAGCCAACACTTAACCTAAACCTAAGCCTTGTTGGGCCCATCTCATGGAAGCCCAATTAGTCACACTAACTTCTCTTAATCCTTATTAGGCTCATCTTATGAAAGCCCAATTAAATTAGTCACACTAATTTAATCTTATATTTATTAGGCCCATCTCATGAAAGCCCAATTAAATTAGTCACACTAATTTATTCTAATTTAGCATCAATATAAAAACTGCTTTAGTGTGCGACCCTATAGGTTCTTACAACGTTGGCAATATTATTAAATCTCATTTAAATAATATAAATAGTGAGCGGTATCTAGCAACACATCACTGCTACCCAAGTTATAAGAAAGTCAATGGTTTGACATAACCTTTCCGTGATTGACGTTACCGTACATTTCAATCCCTTTGTCCAAAAATCCAGATTTAACATAAGCATGGAATTAGTCATCTTGTATAGTTAAATCATTAATTTCTTGATCTCCGAGTAGACTGATAAAATAAATGACATTAATGTCTCACATTAATTCATTTCAGCATGGCCATGCATTTACCCAGTCCTACTCATCAAGGGGCCCACAGATATATCTCTCGTAATGTGAGAAGGACAAATTCTATCTACGTTACTCGCACCGCCCACATGACTCGTGATATGCCAAATAACCGCCTTTATAATTACCCTGTTACGGATAACGTTTGACGGTATCAAAGCACATAACTCCTCATGCAGCGGATCGCAGTAACTTCAAGTCAAAGGACTACATGTACCATCATCACTATGAGAATCACTTATGACATTCACATTACTATCCATGTAGTGTTCTCAAAGCGGGTCAGTCCAGTATATATCACCATATATACCTATGTGCAGACTTGATATCACATATCCATAACCTGTGAGAAAAGGTTATCAGTCCATACACATACTAGTCTGAATGTATTACTGTTGTCCTGTTGTTTACAGTAATACTTGACTAGGGACATTTAAGAATGGAGTCTCACTGTTAGGTTATGTACCTAATCTTTATTCCATTCTAAGGACATCATAATGTTTATTAAAATAAATAAATAAACAATTAATGAAAACAATGTCTCATATATATGTATATATATATATAAATATATATAAAATAAAATGCCACAATATCATAATAAAAATGCAACTATGATTGACCCTCTAGGGCACATACCAACACCAGCAGGAACGTGAAATAGTTGGGGCTCCACTCCCTAATCTCATTGCCACTATTGATGCTGCTCCCGGTCGTGGCAGGGGTCGCGGCAGAGGCCTCGGAGATCGTGCTGTCCAAATGACAAAAGGTAGAGGCAGACCTTTTTGTTCACATTGCAGCAAATATGGACACACTATTTATAGGTGTTATTTCCTTCATGGATTTCCCCCAACAAAGCAAATCTCTGCAAATGCAATTACCTCTGATCACGGAAATTCTTCCAATATTCCTCCAATGGACAATCTGGACCAACCCAAAGAACTTTTAACTCCAGAGCTGCAACAACATCTCCTAGCTTTGCTTCAACAATCCGATTCAGCAGCTACATCCACAACCAACATTCTTTCCACTTCTCATTCACCACCTACATCAGGTAACAAATCCTGGATTTTATTTTGTGGTATCCATTATCCTAGTTGGATCCTAGACACAGGAGCTACGGATCATGTCTGCTATTCCCTTTCATCCTTTAGCAGCTATAAAGAAAGGCAATTACTACAGTACAGTTGTCACTTTTATTAGAATACATATGTTTTATAAATTGATGATGAAATTACTATTCTATCCCTACTTTTAATTTTTTTTTCCCAAACAAAACTACTCTTTCACTAAGACCACCACCACCTTCAGATCCATCTCTTATTCCCCTCTCCACCTTAAACCACCCTCCGACGACACCAACTCCCTCGGCCACCACCACCACCACAACCTTTAGATCTAGTAATTCCTCCCTCTCCACCCTAAACCCCCTTTCTTCTCCGTACCGAGACCACCACCACCACCATTCCTTATCTCATCTTCTAAATTTATTCTTCAGCACATGATGGAGAACGGGATTCGAGAGTTGAGAGAGTCATTGAAGGAGTAAGGAGCGATGGAGCTCTCAATTAAGTGTGTGGTGCCAGATCTTAGATCTAGATCTGTCGGAGACGCGTTGCGAGCGAAGCGAGATGAAAGGAGCGACGGTTCTGGAAGACGATGGGGCAAAGGTGTGGTGTCGTGGCTGCTCACTGCTGTGGGTTCGGGATTGCTTCTTCTGCGAAGGTGGAAGACGATGGGACTCAGGCTTCTCGATCCAGCTACTTCTGATTTTATTTTTGGTTTTGTTCTATTTTTTTGGTCTTGTTTCTGATTTTTTGGGTCTCCGTTGAATCTGTCCATGGAGAGAGGAAACTAGTGGTGGTGGATTGGGGATGAGGGTGGTGGTGTTAGTGAAGATTGGAATGAGGATGGTGGTGGTGGTGGTGGTGTTAATGAAGTGGTTGGACGGAGATCAAGATGGTGGTGCGATTAGCTGGTGGTGGTGGATTGGAATGAGAGTGGTGGTGGTCTGATTGGGATGAGGATGGTTGTGGTGGTGGTGGTGGAGGAGGTTGGGATGAGGGTGGTGGTGGAAGATTGGGATAAGGGTGGTGATATTAGTGAAGAAGAGGGTTTGTTGGGATAAAAAATGAAAGTAGGGGCAAAATTGTAATCTCACATCAATGTTTTTAAAAAAATTTACACTGATACTTAAAACAACTGCACTATAGTAATTGCCATAAAGAAATACACCCTGTCACACTCAAACTACCTGATGGCAACACAGTTCAAGCAAAAATCTCAGGAACAATTGTTTTTTCTTCTAATCTATACATTACCAATGTTCTTTACATACCTCAATTCAGTTTCAATTTAATCTCTATCTCACAATTAAATATTGCTTTGCAATGTTTATCTATTTTTTCTGACATTAGCTGCATTATTCAGGACAAGAAATCTTTGAAGAAAATTGGAAGTGCTAAGCTAAAGGGTCATCTTTATGAATTGGAGGCTCCTCACTTGGTTGATCACATTCACTCTCACCATATAAATGTTGCTGCAACTTCCTTCACCACCCCCAACAATAATACAGAATTATGGCATGCTAGATTAGGCCACCCCTCTCATGAAAAATTGAATGTTCTAGCTCATATATTTCCTTTTATGCAATGTAAATCTGGCAAATTTCACTGCTCAACTTGTCATTTTGCTAAACAAAAGCATTTGCCTTTCAATCACAGCAATACAAAATCTGCAAATTGTTTTGATATTGTACATATTGACATCTGGGGTCCTTTCAATACTCCATCTTTATTTGGTCACAAATTTTTTCTTACAATGATGGATGACAAATCACGATTTACTTGGTTATTCCTCATGAAACAAAAGTCTGAGGCTCGATCCCTTGTAAAAAATTTTGTGCAACTTGTCAAAACACAATTTGAAAAATCAATCAAGGTTTTTCGGTCAGACAATGGCCAAGAGTTTAATATGTCTAACTTCTATGATTCATTAGGCATAGTTCATCAAACCACTTGCACTTATACCCCCCAGCAAAATGGAATCGTGGAAAGGAAGCATCAACATCTTCTAACCACTGCTAGAGCTCTCATGTTTTATGCTAATCTTCCTACAATTTTTTGGAATTTTGCAGTAGCTCATGCGATGCGACTTTTCTCATCAATCGGTTGCCCTCTACATCCATTTCCAACACAACTCCGTTTGAGCTTCTGCATAATTCCCAGCCTTCAGTGGCTGATATGAAAATATTTGGTTCTCTATGCTATGCCTCCACTATTCATGTTGATCGTAGTAAATTTGATTCCAGAGCTAAACAATGCATTTTCCTTGGTTACCAAAATGGAACTAAAGGCTCTATTTTATTTGATTTAAACACAAAGGAAACTTTCATATCGAGACATGTAATTTTTCATGAGAATATTTTCCCATATCATCCTAACTCCACAATCAAATCACCCACTTTTCCCCTACATTCTTCTCATTCCGATTGGTTTTTAGATTTCAACATCTCAACCCCTCCACCACAAGCCCTAACCCCACCATGCACAGACTCAACAACCCCCCTAATTGATTTCAATTTCCCTTCTCCCAATACTGCCACTACATCATCCACCACACCAGCCCCCTTACCTCCACCACCAACCACACCTCCTTCACCGCCAAACACACATACTGCCCCTGCCATTACTCAAATTCCTCCTCTACAAATCCCAAACTCACCCACCCTCACGCGATCAACCAGATTGAGGAGACCTCCCTCTTATCTTAATGATTATCATTGTGCTTTGTCCAACTCTTCTAACTCTCTTGATTCTTCGCAGGTTCAATATCTCATATCTGTTGTTCTATCTTTTGACAATCTTTCTCCAAATTATAAGTCTTTTGCTTTAGCCATCTCTTCACACACTGAACCAACATCTTTTAAACAAGCTGCAAAATCGGATTGTTGGGTCAAAGCAATGGAGTCTGAGTTACAAGCTCTTCAGTCAACTAACACATGGGTTCTCACCGATTTACCACCAGGGAAGAAAGTAATTGGTTGTAAATGGATATATAAAATTAAGCACAATGTTGATGGTTCTGTGGATAGACACAAGGCACGTCTAGTGGCAAAGGGATTCACGCAAACCGAAGGCTTGGATTACCTTGAGACATTCAGTCCCGTGGCAAAGATGACCACAATTCGGTTAGTCCTGGCCAAAGCCGCTGCTCACAAATGGTTTCTCAAGCAACTTGATGTCAACACCGCCTTCCTCCATGGTGATCTCAATGAGGAAGTTTATATGACTCCCCCTCTAGGTCTGTCCAATGTTCCTCAAGGACAGGTTTGGTGAAATCTCTTTATGGCTTAAAGCAAGCCAGCCGCCAATGGAACCAAAAATTAACTAATGTCCTACTCCAATGTCATTTTCAACAATCCAAAGCAGACTACTCTCTCTTTGTCAAAATATCTGGTGACAAGATGACTTTAATACTTGTATATGTTGATGATCTTATTCTTGCAGGAAATGACATTGTTGAGATTGATGCCATCAAGCACAAATTAGATTCTCTTTTCAAGATCAAAGATTTAGGGGACTTGAAATTTTTCCTTGGCATGGAAGCTGCAAGATCATCCAAAGGAATAGCTCTCTTCCAGCGCAAATATGATCTAGAATTGATTCAAGATGCTGGCTTATTAGCTTGCAAACCTGTCTCTACTCCCCTTGATCCATCGGTTAAATTGACCAAAACTGGTTCTTCCCCTGTTACTGATATCACAAGCTATAGGAGATTGATTGGGAGGCTGGTTTATCTCACTCATACTCGGCCTGATATTGCATTCGCCATCAGTCAATTCCTTCATGCACCTATGATTGAGCATGAACAAGTTGCTTTACGAGTTCTTAAATATCTTAAAAGTGCCCATGCCAAGGGACTTTTCTTCTCTACTCAATCTAATTGAAGCTTAGCAGTTTTAGTGACTCTGATTGGGGATCATGCCCCGACACTCGCAGATCAGTAACCGGTTTCTGCTTTTTCTTTGGCAATTCACTCATCTCGTGGAAGAGTAAGAAACAACCAATTGTTTCTCGTAGTTCAGCAGAGGCTGAGTACCGCGCCCTTGCTCAAGCTACTTGTGAAGCACAATGGCTTAAATATCTTCTTGATGACTTGCATCACTCACCCACTGCTCTCATCTCTATCTTTTGTGACAATCAATCTGCCATCCACATCGCCAACAACCCAGTTTTTCATGAAAGAACAAAACATATCGAGATGGATTGTCATGTTGTAAGGGACAGAATCTCTTCAGGTCTCATTCATCTTCTTCCCATTCAGACCAGCGAACAGGCTGCTGATATATTCACCAAAAGCCTCTTTATTGGTCCCTTTCAAGCACTCTTGTCCAAGCTTGCCCTCTTCGACTTGTACCGGCCAGCTTGCGGGGGGGTGTTACAATCCAATGCACCAACATAGCAACTTCCTCAACCACTTTTCAAATTGCTGCAATCTGTTTTTCTGTTTCTACTGCAATCTTTTTTTTTTCTGTTTCCACTATATCAGCTACTTCTTGTTATTTCTGTTTTACAATTTCTTGTATTTATACACTACTGCATATTGTGATCAATCACGAAACAAATGAATAAAAATTCTGCAATTCTCTCATTCTTATCTCCTTCTCTAATCTCTCACTCAAGGAAGTTAGATTTAACAAATGCAACAAGCTTGAAGAGCATTGAAAGTGAGAATTGCGCACTATAACAAGTTCGGAGAGAATTGGGAGTGAGCATTGCACTGGACTACAAGACCGTCACTATCGAAAAATATGTCTTCTCTAGTGAAGACATGGACTCAGAGTAGAAATTCTGAATTCCTGCATTTCGCCAACGAAGCCACAACTTCTAGTTAGCGCAGAAAATGAATATGAACTAACGTGATGATGCAACTGAAGTCCTTCACTAGCGAAGGGGTTGTCCTCGCTAGCGTAGGAGGTGTAGTTGACAGATTTCTTTTTTGATGTTTTTGCAATTTAGTCCTTTTCTCCTCCTTGTATATGAACTAACGTGATCTGAAATGAAAATGGGGCTTGACACTCAGAATTGTTCTTAGGTTTAGGTTAATTGTTTTCTAGAGAGAAGCTTCACATTCTCTCTAAAAATCTCTTCATCTTTTCTCAATTTCTTCCATCTATTATATTTCTTTTGCAATTTCCAATTCAATTTTTCTTTAGATTTTGTTATGGAAGACTAGATTCTCTATTCTTAGTGTTGGGAAGTGCTAGAACTTGATGAATCTTGAAACCCATTGAATCAATTTATTATTCACCACTTTGGTTTTCTTAACTCTTAGCTTATTTACATTATTTCAATCTTGTGTGGGTTAGTGCTTGCTTGATTTGTTGTGCTCTTGAATGTGTGTGAATTCTTGATTGAGAAATTTATATGCATTTGGAGTTAAATTGGATGTTGATGATTGTTGAATTATTTGCTCAATTAGGTTTGGAGCTTATTTCTAGACTAGGAATTAGTCTTGAACTTATTTAGACTAGCTTAGTTAATTTGGTTTGGACTAGATCAATTGATTAAGTGAAATCTATGCAACGAAGAGTTGTCCATTAGGTGTTTGATAAAATTTCTAGATTAATTAATGTAGAGAAATCTTGTTTAATGCATATCCCAACATGAAGACCTTTCTTTCATTGATATTCTTCTTTGAGTTTGAGTTAATTGCTTTCTATATTTCAAAACAAAAATCCCTTTTTTCGTTTATATGTTCATTAGTTGAGCCTCCGCGAGAAACTCTAAGTTGATTTCACTATACATGTTATAGTTATGATAAACTTATTCTCTTGTTTTAATATTTTTTTTAACTCTAAATTGAGAGTGCTAGAATTTAACGACGCTCTAGTACTCGTTCACTTGCCTTCTCTAATGAATTATTTCGTCTGACATGCCACGCCCACAAATTGATTGACTCAACAAATGAATTATTTCGTCTGGCGTGGCACCCGTTCACTTGCCTTCTCTAATGAATTTATTTAACGAATTCTTGCTATAACCCCTCTATGTCAATGTGCACTCTATCATACATCCATGAACGATCCAAAAGAAAAAAAATTTGCGAACTTAATCAATCCTAATAAGATAAAAAATAATTATTGTTCAGTAATTTTTTTATCAATTGCTAGATTAATTTTGATAGAGGAGTTAAACCTCAAATTGGTCCTCCACTTTGTATGTGTGAATCAAATTAGTCCTTCACTTTAATTTTCGCTCAAAATAGTCCTTCACTTTTCAATATGTGAATCAAGTTAGTCCTCCAGAAATTCTTTTGTTATAACTTCGTTAACTTTTGCTACTGTGAACGGTTTAATACCAACTTAGCAAGTGACATGTAACCCTATAAATACATGTAACGCATATTAGTCTTCCATTTTACTTGTTTTGAATCAAAATAACCATCCACTCTTATTTAAAGATAACTATTTTGATTCAAAACAATTTGGAGAACTTATAGGCGTTATGAATTTCTAGGATTACATGTTACTTGCTAAGTTAGCAATAAACAGTCCATATCAGCAAAAATTAACAGAGTTATAACATAAAAAATAAATGGAGGACCAACTCGATTCACAAAGTGCAAAGTGGAGGACTATTTTGAACAAAAACTAAAGTGGATGACTAATTTGATTCACGCTTACAAAGTGGATGACCAATTTGAAGTTTAACTCTTTGATAGAGCCTCTACATAAGATATGAGTCTCCTTAAGATGTTTTCATTAAATTTTGATGGAAAGAAGGATCTTTAGACTCAACCATTAATCAATCAATTAATAATTGGCAGAGATAAGGGACTAGACTTAGCCACCATATCCAAAATATATAAGTCATCTACCCTAAAATTTATATTATTATTTTTATTCAACACTTATGCTCGTTCCTGCAGCACCTATGCTTATACCACTGATTGATCATCCTCCAATAATACCAACAAACTTCCCAACCGGTCCAGGATTGACTGACCCTCCCTAACAATAGAGTCTAAAGAAGTCCTTTCGTTGCCCCTTTGGTTAGGAGAATACATTCTATGTGGAGGATTTTTTTCACAATTGGCCTCACGATCTCCCCCAATTGTTATGAAACATTATACATGTGACCATGCAGCCCAACTTCAATTTAGTACCTGATGAAGGTCACTTAAACAGTGGATTCACCAGTCGAGGCATTCATCATTTTTGTTGGACGTATTTCTTGAGGTTCTGGAGAAATTTAGTATCCAACGTGTGCTATACATGATATGTGCTATACTGATATTCTAGCCCCCAGTCGAGGCATTCACCATTTTTGTATCGTTCTTTCCTTGTTTTGGTTTTGGTTTTGGTGTACTTGCGCTCGTTGAAGTTGAACTCATATCAACTGACTTCCCCGACCCAGATTTATCCACCTATTGCGATCAAAACCAAGCCTAGTAAAGTTATCACCTTCTTCTTCTAGTTGTCCTGCTGGGCGTGCCAATTATGTTGTGGTGAAAATTAATTAAGCAAGAATAACAATAGGCTTAAGACAAGAATTAAAATTCAACTTTGATTTCTAAATAAGGCGACTAACACTAAATAGGAGAATCCACCCAGTAGCTATGAATTATCCAAATATCTAAGGTAGAAACAAGACTTTGGACAGAGATAGAAGATGAGAAGAACAAAAATTTTAAATTAACTCAACAAACATAACAAGTACACCAAGAAGTTTGAATGAATAACTGCTTTCGACTAAAACTAAGCTAGAATCTAAATTGAAATTTAAAGCATAAAAGTATAAAAATTGAATTTAAAAGGTGAAATGTTTGAAATGATTGAGGGGAAGTGTGAAGGAAGTGAGTTGGAGGGAAGGAAGTGGGAAGGAAATAGAGACACTTCATGTGATAGCCCGTATCATAGTGTCCCTTAGGAACGACTCTTCTCAGGACGCGTTAGAAGCACGTCAGCAAGTTGCTGTCAGAGGGGACTCGCTAGCGAGCCGTCAGCTTCCGCTAGCGAGTAGCTGATCGCCAGCGACCACGTGCAAGTCGCTAGCGAGTAGCTGATCGCCAGCGACCACGTGCAAGTCGCTAGCGACGGGATCAAGTCCCACAACGGACACAGCTTGTTCAGCCTTTCCTCCCTCACCCTATATATATGAGGGGATATGTTTATTTTTCCCTCACACCTCACATTCCCGCCTTTTCAGAGCAGTGCTTTGGGCATCCTTCATTGTTGAGGATAGTGTGAGTTTGACGTTTTTTGATGTCTCTGCGTGAGCAAGTTCCCGACGGTGAGTGTAAAAAGTCTTTTATGTCCTTTTCTGCGTGACGGTCGCCAGCGAGCAAGAGAAACTCACCAGCGACCGGCCCTTCGCTAGCGAGAGGCAGTAGCTCGCTAGCGACGACGTGTTCCTCAGCATTAGTTCAAAGTTTCGTTTTCTCTTTTTCTAGTGGTTCTGATGTGTCTTTTGCACGCCAGGTGCAAATACGGTGCCAATAGTCGAGGCCGGAGCTAACGGTGCTTTCTAGTCTCAGGATTATCCAGGTGAGTGGAGATCTTGTATGTAGTTCAGCATTTACAGCATATATATGTTTGATCACTAGATAACTAAGTAAGATAAGAATCAGTTAAGTAATATTGCATGTGTTTGTAGTGGTAGAAGTAGTAGTAGTTAGTAACATGCTAGGAGGTTAGGAATAGTGATATGCTAGGTGCTTAGGGACTTAGTATAGATAATTGTAGAGATTTATTTTCTATGTCATGTTATATGTTGCCTATGTGATGATTGCTGGTTGATTACGTATTGCTATACATGCCATGATAACATGTGACTAAATAAGATAAAGAAATATAATTGAACTATAGATACAGTTTTATGACATGTGTGTTGTATGTACTACTTGCTGACTGTCTTGAGTAGTTACGCCGCCCATGATTAGTATACGTCAGACGCTATGGATGGTGGTCAGTCCCGGTATCTTAGTATTGTTTACTAATTAGCGGTGAGTCGCCCGAGCCCGCCAAGTACGTCCCGATCCCAGATACCGGACGGCTTGGTTACAGATACAGTTATACCCCACGGGGGTCAGAGATGAGTAAACTCATGTCGCGCGCTGAGTCAGATTAGAAGTGTTTTGGTGCTAGAAGTGTCGAATTTCGAGGACGAAATTCATTTTAAGGAGGGGAGAAATGTAACACCCGGACTTTTATTACGTTCTAATTAAGTGAGATTAAGGGTAATTGACCTTGGTTGGAATTTAATTAAGTTTGGGTGGACAAGTTTCTTTTAGTAAATCATTATATGTTATGGGATCTAAGTGTATGTATATGTGTTATATGATTTATGTGTGTGTTCATCATTTGCTATGTGATCTAGGTGTATGTTCATGTGTATTCATTTTATGTTGGGTGATTTAGGTGCATATATGTGTTTTAATTGATGTTTAGATGATGCATGATGTAAGGAATGATGTATGGATGTTTATAGCACGAGTTGGGACGTTTTTGAGGTGCTTTGAGGCTATTTGGTAGCCTTGTAATCGATTACCACGGGATGGTAATCGATTACAGCCCTTTGGTCTTCATATCAGGGCATTTTTGCTGTCGGTAATCTATTACATCCTGTCTGTAATCGATTACCGTAATCGATTACCATCTCGTGGTAACCGATCACGACGTGCGCAGAGTGCATTTTTAGTACGTTTTAAGTGTCGTTCGGGCCCCACGATGACTCTAAACCATATATAACCGAGCCACCACGTGAGAAACCCTAATCCTCACTTCAGAAACACTCCAAACACTCTCTCTAATCCTTGTGCCTCCATTGTTCTTCCTCTCTCTCAAGAACTCAAAGCCATAACCGTTCCAAACCACGAAACTCACATCAAACCTTACCCGTTCACGAAACCGATCACATATTTGTAATCCTCACACAAAGATACACCCTTCTACCGATTGCAATTCATCAATAGGATTCATAGTCTTCACCGCACCGTTCGTGGGTCTAGAGAGAGAAAGTTAGAACGAGGGTTTCACCGGGAAAGGATCGTCGTCTCTACGCTTTTATTTGAATTTCTTCAGGAGGTAGGAGTTTTAGGCATTCTTTATTCTCTGTAATTTCATGCATGATGATGGGTATTTGATGATGTTGTTGTTGTTGTTGTTCGTTTTTCTCATTAGGGTTCATAAAAGGGCTATGTTTTACCGATTGATTTTCAAAAAGAAAGAGTTTTTACAGATTGAAAAGTGTTTAGAAAGTATTTTACCAATTGATTTATGCTTGTCTATGTTTTATATTGATTAGGATGATTCTAGATTAAAGTTTTAGCCATTGGCTTGTGAAAAACGTGTTTTAGAAACTCTAGAATTTGAGTTTTCGCGTTCGTAATCGATTACGAGCTGAGAATTTCCAATCGCAAGAAAACATGGCTCTCTGGTAATCAATTACAAGGTCTGTGTAATCGATTACTGTAATCGATTACAGCCCCGTTGTAATCGATTACAGCACTGCAGATTTTACGAAAATTAACCATTTTGACCCTTTATGTACCCTAATGCGTTCTACGACTTGTATAAGTGTTATATATGATTTATGCATGATTTATATATGATTATATGAGCTGTAAAATATGTTCATACGTTATTATAATATAAAAGTACGATTATATGATAATATATGTTACGTATGATTTGTGTATGTTCATTATGTAATGTCATGAGTTGTATGTATGTTTAAATGCTATGATGTAATGTTAAGTTATGATGTTATGAAATAGTGTTATGTACATGTTAAAGATGTAATAGAAAGTTAAAGTAAAGTACAGTAGCCTTCGGCATTACAATGAGAGTTGTTAAGGGAGGGATAACAACCTCGGCATTACAACCTCAATGTTAAAGGAAGGTGAAATGCCAAGATAAAGATGTTATATGATAAAACATTGCAGCCTTCAACATTACAGTGAGAGTTGTTAAGGGAGGGATGACAACCTCGACATTACAACCTCAATGTTAAGGGAAGGTGATATCCCCCCTCTCCCCATAAGTTTAGGATGAGTTCATGCCTAGGGGTCGGTGTAGTGGTGGTTACAGGAGGGCGGGCATAGGCCAGAGATTAATGCAAGATTAAAGTGTAAGAAGAGCTAAAGTTATATAGAGTGTTATGACATATTCTTTTCCTTATTGATATTTAGAAGCACATAGTACATGACACAGAGACCTTTAATTATGATATGTTATATGTATTAAATAAAATGAACAAGACGCACTAAGGTAAGACGTTCCGGGAAAAGATCGTTTTAAACTTATATTTGAAATGAACTCATTCATACTTCACTTATTTCATAATTAAACACGGGGCGGCTTCCTCTACTGAGATACATTATGTACTCACCCTATGTTTTCCCCCACCTTTTAGAGGATTTGATCGAGCAGGATGTCAGAGCATACGAGGAGACCGCACAGATTTAGTTTATGATACAGTTCCTTATTTATCAGAGACATGTTTTATTTTTTTGTTCACATATGATGGATTTTATGCTTCTGCTACGTTTATTTATTTGTTTATATTTTCTAAGTCTGAACCTATGTTAGCCGGCAGCTATTTATTTTACTTGTATTTATTGTGGGGTCTTATGAGTCTCAGTTTTAGGCTCATGAGATAACACCTATTACTATTTACTTTCTTGGTTGTATGCTTGGGGAGATTATGTTTGTTTATTTCATTTATTTAATAAGGTATTATCCAGACCATATCGTGTGTTCTATATATTATCGCTATATTATACGCAATGCCCTTATGTTTATATTCCGCGAATGATTTACGGAAAATTCTCCCATGTATTTTCCGCGTATACGTATTTTAAATATAAAGATAAAACATGATAATAGGAGGTAACCCTTCCGAAATGGCCTAAAATGACTTAAGCATTAAGGGTTATCTAGTAGGGTGTTACAAGGTTCAGTGGGAGTCCTTCCATCCTTGAGCTGCCTTTCCGGATGAGCACCGGGAGGGAGACCATTAGATGTGGATCGAGTATTCCGATCGTGTCCCATTCGGATCTGAGAGTTTCATGTTGAGGCGAATCTGATGGATTTCGAGATGGCCGAGTTCGATGTGATCTTAGGTATGGTTTGGTTGTCGGAGCAGTATGCAGAGGTAGACTACAGGAGAAAACTGTGACCTTTAGAGTTCCGGAGCAGGAGCCAGTGGAGTTCGGAGCAGCAGTTGTACGCCAGTTGCCAGTCTGATATCGTCTATGAATGATCTTCAGTTGCTGAGCAAGGGGAGTGGTGGTTACCTTGCAGTTGTGAGGGATGTGTCGGCGGAGCAGGGTAGCACCAATGAGATAGCAGTGGTTCGCGAGTTCATGGATGTTTTTCCGGAGGATCTGCCCGGAAAACCTCCAGTCAGAGAGGTTGGAGTCTGAGGGTGTCAGGTTTGAGGTTGATGGATCAGGGGTGCTCTTAGCCCATGTCAGACAAACGTTAGATCAGATGGATCCGAGGTTGGTGGAGCTCAGGGTGAGGGTTCAGAACAGGGGGAGTGTTCCGACTACTCAGTGGATGCAGATGAGGTGCTACATGTAGTGAGGGGTTTCGACGCTATCTGGGTTATAGTGGACAGGCTCACGAAGTCAACTCATTTCATTCCGGTGAAGTCTACGTTCACAACCACACAGTATGCTCGACTCTACATCGATAGGGTTGTCAAGTTACATGGGGACCGGTTTCCATCATCTCAGACAAGGGATCACAGCTCACTTCCAAGTTCTGGCGTGTCTAGCTTCAGGTTTTGAGCACGAGGTTGGATCTCAGCACCGTTTTTCATCCACAGACAGACGGTCGGTCAGAGCGCACGATTCAGACTTTGGAGGATATGTTGAGGGCTTGCAGCTTGGATTTCAGTGGGTCTTGGGAAGGAGCAGTTTCCCTTGGTGGAGTTTGCCTACAATAACAGTTATCATGCGAGCATTCAGATGGCGCCGTTTGAGGCTTTGTCTGGTAGGTGTTGTTGTTCGCCTATCGGGTGGTTTGAGACAGGGGAGGTTCAAGCAGTGGGTCCCAGCATGGTTCAGGAGACTATAGAGAAGGTACAGTTGATCAGGAAATGCTTGGCGACAACTCATTCTCGACACAGACAAGAGGAGATGCGACTTGGAGTTCACGGTCGGAGATCAGGAGTTTTTGCGGCTATCCCCGATGACGTGGGTAGTGAGGTTCGATAAGCGAGGAAAGTTGAATCATCGCTACATCGGACCATACGAGATCTTGGAGAGGATTGGCAAGGTGTCTAACGGTTAGCTCTTCTAGCTGGGTTAGCAGCAGCTCATCCGATTTTCCACGTGTCGATGCTGAGGAAGTATGTTCCCGATGAGTCTCATGTTCTGAAGTCACATCCAGAGCAGAGTGATCAGAGTTTGAGATATGAGGAGGAGCCAGTAGCCATAGTCGATCATCAGGTCAGGAAGCTTTGTTCCAAGGAGGTACCCCTAGTCAAGGTCATCTGGAGGAATAACTCTAGAGACGAAGCCACGTGGGAGACGGAGCAGTCAATAGGGAGAAGTACCCCGTATCTTTTCGATCCACGAGGTAACCTTAGTATGTGTTGATGATGTGAGGGTCTCTTGAGAAACACTTTCAAGCTATGCTTCACACAACCCAAGAGGGGGGGGGGGTGAATTGGTTGTGTACACATTTTCCCGAATATGCTTCTTAATATTTCAACTTTCTGAAAAATCTCAAAGAATGATCAAGTCTTTGAAACTTGTCAAGAACTAGTCAAAACAAATAATCAAAAATATAACTTGTGATCTCAGAACCTTAAATCACATATATGACATACACAGAAATCAATATGTCAATGATTTAATTTTTATCTTTTGTATTGCACAGCGGAATATGATCACAAATATCACAACTCAAATATTATATCAAGCTTCTGAAACAATCAATTCAAATACAAGAAATCACTCTTTCAGAAAATTCACATGTCATAGCTTCAGATCCATGGTTTTGGTTTTCAAGCATTTCTGCAAGTAGTTTCAAATGAACTTTTGGTATCCAAATTTTATTGGATCATTTGTTGTTAGTTTTCTTCGGATTTCTGATGTGAGAATCATACTTTCCTTTATATTTATATAACCAACAATCATCAGAAACATGATTAGTTTTAGAACAATAAAAGCACTTTTCTTTTTTGAAAGTTTTCTTAAAAGACTTTTTATTTTTGGCAAACTTACTTTCTGGAACAAAACCAATCCCATTTTTATCAAAATAAGTTGTTTGTGATCCTAAAATAATTTCCAGATTTTTTGTACCATTAACAAACTTTTCCAAATCCTTTCTCAAAAGAATATTGGTTTTTAAAAGATCATTGCACTTGTCAGATAGCCTCTTAGTTTCTGAATCTACTTCAGAATCTGACCCACTTTCAGAATCTGAGGTGTCAGAAGTTGCAGCAGCTTCTAAAGCTTCTTTAGAATTTTTAAGATTGCTAATAGCGTTTTCTAAATCGATTTTTTCAAACATCAAAAGATCATTAGCATCTCTTAATCTTTCTAAGTTCCTCTCAAGATCCGAATTAATTTTTCTGAGATTTTCCAAATCATTTTCTTCATCAGAAAAGTTAATACTCGATTTTGAGTTGGTGCTTCTGAACTTTTCTAAATCAATACTTATTTCATAATTGATTTGTTTTTGATAATCTAAATCTTGTTTCACGTCAGAAAACTTTTTCAAAACCTTTTTATGATTAATCTGAAGTTTCTCATAAGTATGTAAAAGATAATTAAAATTAGACAAGAGTTCCCCGAAAGTTACCTCATCGTCTTCAGCATCTGAAGTCTCAGCTTCTGAGCTATAGTCAGCCATGAAGCATTTGTGCTTCTGAACCCCATTATCTTCAGTTTCTGAAATTTCTGCTTCTGAGATTTCAGCTTCTGAAGGTTCAGCTTCTGAGGTGTACTCAGCCACGAAGCACATATTCGAAACTTCTTCTTCATCCTCAGAATCATCATCATCACTCAATGTAGCTTTGTAAGCCTTCTTTTTCCCTTTATTCTTTGATGATGTTTCCTTCAGCTTTGGACAATCGGGTTTGATGTGACCCTTCTCATTACAGTGATAACATGTTACTTGATCTGATTTTGATTTATCCTTCTTGAAGGTGTTAGGATTCTTTTTACTTGAGCTTCCTTTTCTAAACATCCTTCTGAACTTCTTGATGAACAAAGCCACTTGTTCCGGATCAATTTCCAAGTCCTCTTCAGAGCCATCCTCTTCAGATTCTGACTCAGAGTCTTCCTTGAGAATCAAAGCCTTTTTCTTCTTTTTCCTCTTAGAGACTTTTAGAGTCGTGTTATCCCTGAAATTGTTAGTGCTAGCAATATTTTGCAATTCTATTTCATGCACCTTTAAGGACCCGATTAAAGCATCAAACTTTAAAGTTTTTAGATCCTTAGCTTCTGAGATAGCTGTTACTTTTGGTAACCATCTAGAAGGTAAGCTTCTTAAAATTTTTCTCACTATTTCAGCATTAGGCATGTTATAGTTAAGATCCCTCAATTGATTTATGATACTAAGAAACCTAGTAATCATATTATCTATTGATTCATTCTCATCCATTTTAAATTGTTCATACTTGGACCTAAGCATATCAATCTTTGTTTCTTTAACCTCATCAGTGCCATCATGTAATAAAGCTAATCTATCCCATATTTCTTTAGCTGAACTACAACTAATGATCTTATCATACTCACTCTTAGTTAAAGCACAAATAAGTAAATACTTAGTTTTGGAGTTGAGTCTGACCATCTCATTGTGTTCCCTTGTCCATTCGGATTTAGGAATAGGTTTAGTTTCAATTGAGCCATCGAGCAGCACTCTTGAAGTTTCTGGCATTTGATCTCCATTTTGGATTATGTCCCATAACTCTAGACTATTGTACTCTATGAATAGTTGCATCTTATCTCTCCAATAGGCATATGCATTTCCATTAAAGAGTTGAGGTCTATTTATGGATTGTCCTTCGGAGATTTTAAAATTATCTTGATGTGTCAAGCTATGCTTCACACAACCCAAGAGGGGGAGGTGAATTGGTTGTGTACACTTTTTCCCGAATATGCTTCTTAATATTTCAACTTTCTGAAAATCTCAAAGAATGATCAAGTCTTTGAAACTTGTCAAGAATTAGTCAAAACAAAGAATCAAAAATATAACTTGTGATCTCAGAACCTTAAATCACATCTATGACATACACAGAAATCAATATGTCAATGATTTAATTTTTATCTTTTGTATTGCACAGCGGAATATGATCACAAATATCACAACTCAAATATTATATCAAGCTTATGAAACAATCAATTCAAATACAAGAAATCACTCTTTCAGAAAATTCAGCTTCTGAACCAATTCTGAATCAGCTTCTGAACTATGTTTCATGTCCTGCTTCAGATTCTGACTTCAGAACCTATTAGCTTCTGAACTAGTATTTCAGATATAATCAATCAACAATATGTAATATGATATATCTTTCACATACACTCAGAATCTAAACAACACTTATACAAAGAACAAGATTACAGCTTCTGAAGATATGTATTGTAACCTTCTCAGCTTCTGAAGTTAGTTCTTTAATTGTTTTATTTCAAATTCAGATTTCCTAATGATCAATATCACATACCACAAAGTTTAATCACATACAGATTGTATTTCCTTAAGTTTCTTTAACTTTTAAGTTGATTAAAGATTGTTCTTGAATATTTTTCCAGAAAACAAATAATACGATTCAATTATGATCTCAGCTTCTAAATATTCAATTCAGTTTCCGAGCATGCAACAATTAACAAACACAACTTCTGAAATATGAACAACAATTTTAAACAATCAACAAGTAAATGCAATTAACACAATCAATTATAAGGAGATAAGAGTTTAGAAATTGGACCGATTTTTATACTGGTTCGGCAAATGTTGCCTACATCCAGTTCTTCAATCCTTAAGATTGAGTTCCAACAGAAATTGCTTCAAGATTACAAAGGTATTCAATACAAGATATTTTTTCCAACCTTCCCAGGTTCGACACTACAAAATTACCCTTCTGAAGATTTCCTGCCTCAATGTACCCTTGAGGACTTTTCAGAACCTTGTCTTCTCGAACACAAATCTATGACCCAATTTCCTCAAGCAATCGATTTCAGCTTCTTGATCTTTAAGAATCTCAAACCTTTTCTGGCTTGATCAATTTCAGACGTTGTAGTTTCTGAAATCCCTTCTTCTTTTCCAATGCACGATTGAAATAATCAGGACTTTATCCTGAGTTCTTGAGAGCCTTCACTTTTTTTTTTATTTTCTCAATTTGCACAAGACTCTTTCATTTTCTCTTCTCTCACACTTTTTTCCTT
Organism: Aeschynomene evenia; assembly: GCA_013621005.1. Lineage (NCBI taxonomy): Eukaryota > Viridiplantae > Streptophyta > Magnoliopsida > Fabales > Fabaceae > Aeschynomene > Aeschynomene evenia. The sequence continues at coordinate 13,687,196 of CM024270.1, forward strand.
TTCTTTCTTTTCAGAAGATTTTTCTATCTCTCTTGTTTTTCTCTTTTGATCGTGTGTGATTCTTATGTCTAGTGTTCTGTATGTTGCATCTCATTGTCTATTACAACTTCGTGACTCTCCTTATAAAGAGAGTTCATTACAACGGCCATATTTTTAGGCGGGAAATTAAAACACAATTAGCTAAGACTAACTAATTACATTTAAAATAATTCCCTCTCTTTTCATTTCTGCACGTGACCAACTAGCATAGAGACTCATTAAATCTCTATCGGCTTCTAACCTTCAGAACCTTCTTTGGCTTCTGAACTGGTTTTAATTAATTCAGAGCCTCACTAGCTTCTGACCATGCTTTCTCAGAACCTCAGAATCTCTTTGAGCTTCTGAGCATGCATCTGTGCCTCTGAGATATTCTCCAAGCTTCTAGAGCCTCTTCCGGTGCTTCTGAAGTCTCTTTCGAGCTTCTAACGCTTCCTTCGAGCTTCTGAAGCCTACTCCGAGCTTCTGAAGCCTTTTTCTAGCTTCTGAATACTCTTCTTAGCTTTCTTAAGTGTGTATTACATGATTATACATTATATAACCTAATACAACACTAATCCTATCTCTATGCTTCTCTTACAAATTACAAACATTTCATTTTAATAACCCGAAGCATATACAACATAATCTCACAGTGGTTTTCTCATACATAGAGCTTCTGAACAATTACAATTCATCCATTGTAGCTTCTCAATGTAAACTCACAAAGTTACATTAGTTTTGTTATTATCAAAACCAAATGAGGATTTACATTAACATGTGTTTCTAGTGTTTCCTTTCTTTTATGTTTAGTTTGAATTTGGGGACCAAATCCTTAAAAGGAGGGGAGATTGTGTTACCCCGTATCATAGTGTCCCTTAGGAATGACTCTTCTCAGGACGCGTCAGAAGCACGTCAACAAGTTGCTGTCAGAGGGGACTTGCTCGCGAGCCGTCAGCTTCCGCTAGCGAGTAGCTGATCGCCAGCGACCACGTGCAAGTCGCTAGCGACGGGATCAAGTCCCACATCGGACACAACTTGTTCAGCCTTTCCTCCCTCACCCTATATATATGAGGGGATATGTTTGCTTTTCCCTCACACCTCACACTCCCGCCTTTTTAGAGCAGTGCTTTGGGCATCCTTCATTGTTGAGGATAGTGTGAGTTTGACGTCTTGGGGATGTATCTGCGTGAGCAAGTTCCCGACGGTGAGTGTAAAAAGTCTTTTATGTCCTTTCTGCGTGACGGTCGCCAGCGAGCAAGAGAAGCTCGCCAGTGAGAGGCAGTAGCTCGCTAGCGACGACGTGTTCCGCAACAGTAGTTCAAAGTTTCGTTTTTTCTTTTTCTAGTGGTTCTCATGTGTCTTTTGCACGCCAGGTGAAAATACGGTGCCAATAGCCGAGGCCGGAGCTAACGATGCTTTCTAGTCTCAGGATTATCCAGGTGAGTGGAGATCTTGTATGTAGTTCAGTATTTACAGCATATATATGTTTGATCACTAGATAACTAAGTAAGATAAAAATCAGTTAAGTAATATTGCATGTGTTTGTAGTGGTAGAAGTAGTAGTAGTTAGTAACATGCTAGGTGGTTAGGAATAGTGATATGCTAGGTGGTTAGGGACTTAGTATAGATAATTGTAGAAATTTATTTTCTAAGTCATGTTATATGTTGACTATGTGATGATTGCTGGTTGATTACGTATTGCTATATATGCCATGATAACACGTGACTAAATAAGATAAAGAAATATAATTGAACTATAGATACAGTTTTATGACATGTGTGTTGTATGTACTACTTCCTGACTGTCTTGAGTAGTTACGCCGCCCCTGATTAGTATACGTCAGACGCTATGGCCGGTGGTCAGTCCCGGTATCTTAGTATGGTTTACTAATTAGCGGTGAGTCGCCCGAGCCCGCCAAGTACGTCCCGATCCCGGATATCGGACGACTTGGTTACAGATACAGTTATACCCCACGGTGGTCAGAGATGAGTAAACTCATGTCGCGCGCTGAGTCAGATTAGATTATGCCTATGCTGAGCGCTGGGTGACAGATTACAGATACAGCTTACAGTAAAGTGCTTGGTATGCAGGCTTAAGTGTGACAGCTCGACGGGATATTGTTTGATTGAATGATAACATGCCATTATGTGTTAGATATGTTGTGAGTGTTGCATTGCATGCATTATCCTATCGGTGAGTCGACGACTCATCCCTCGTCAAACACTTTTTTCAGAGTATGATCCCGCTGCAGGCGAGGAGCCCCTAATCTAGTAGAGGTCGTAGCAGTTATCTTCGGTGAGCTCCGCTTAATTCTGACGTGGAATCTTCCAGTTTATTTGTTTAGGTTTTTATTTCAGTTTAAGATGTAATGATTCAGACAGTTTTCTTTTATGTTTAGGTTTTCCTCCAGACACTAGAGGCAGGATTCCTTTCAGTTATATGTTTCAGTTACAGTTACAGTTAAGGTTTTATGATATTGAACAATTATTTCAGTTATCAGTTTATATAATTCAGTTACCAGTTCATGTATTTATGATATTGTTTAGTTTCTATTATGCCCTAATAGCGAGTTCGTTGAGATAGTGTCATTCGCACGGACACCCCTCAGTAGCGGGGTGTTACACTTCCCTTATTTGTTTGTGAAAGAAATGAAAGAGAAATTTTTTACAACTGATTTCCCTCCACAAGTGGGGTGAAATGGAGAGGAAATTTGGCTTTCCACTAATCCCTTTTTATTGTTTTACTCTCTCCAACAAAATATTTTATTTCACTAATAGTAAAATTATTTTTATAATAAAATTTTTAAAATAAATTTATTAATGATATTTAATTTATCTAATATTTTTTGTTATAAAAATTTTATGTTGGTCTTTCCTTTTCATATAATCAACATTTTCTTTTTTTCATTCAATAAGAAATTTTTAATTACATTTTATTTAAGTAAAAAATATATATAAAAGTATACATATACGATGATATAATTTATTAGATTCTATTATTTATTATTATTTTGAAATATAAAATATTTTTAATAATCTTATAATATATAAATTAATTTTTAAAGGATATAATATAATTTGTTATAAATAATTATTTCTTTCTTTCTTAATTTCTTTCTAATCAAACAAAAGAAATTAACTTTATTTCCACACTCTTCTCTTCTACTTCCTTCCAACCAAACAAACCAATGAAAATTAAACTTTCACTCAACTTTTTTCCTCTCCACTTCTTTCCTCTACCAAACGGACCCTAAATCTTCTAAAAAGGAGTATTTATACATCCCTATTCTTCTATCTCTCCAAATGGAGCACTTTCCCACGTTCTGCTTAATTGTTTCCTATTTTCGCGACCACTATCCCCTGTAACTCAGCACAACACCTAATTTTCGTGTTTTTCGCAACTATCAATCTTGTTCATTCATGCATGCGTGACCTGCAATGGCACGAATGAACTTCACCTAACCTTTCATGACCAATTTTCCATAAATCCCAACTGCTCTTTGTCAACCAACCCTTTAATCCGTCCATGATAATGCTGTGTACACCACTATCATCTGTCATCACACCTTCATGCGTAAAAAAGTCTAATTAAATAAATAAATAAATTCAATCAAATAAATAAAAAAACTCAAATAAATACTAAAAATTAACTTAATGATAATTAAAAATTCATTAAATAATTAAATAAATTTATTATAAGTACGATGAGAATGAAAAAATAGTATGAAATATATTATTTTTTTCTAAAGATAGCATTTTTATTATTAAATTGTCACTAAAATAACATACATTAACACTAAAAATGGACAAAATGCATTATTTAATCGATTTGTAGCTTTTATTAAATTAATTTTTTATATTTAATTGAATTTTTTATTTGTTTTGGTTGAATTTTTTCACTTATATAAGTGGTGGCCGAGGGTAGTTGATTTAAATAGTGTATACAACGTATTGTTGATCCTTCTATGTCCTTTTGTTGAGTCACTTTATCTCAGCTAACAAATTGACTCATGTTTATCAATCACTTCTAGGCTTCTCATTCCTGGCCCAACCAAATTTGGTAGAAAATCATGAAAGAAAATTAACTCTAGAAAAGAAATTAAGAAGTGCACATGACAATTTGTTTCTTGGAACAAAAATACTAATAACTTCAAATCTATTATATATCAACGAATTGAACACGCAGGTCTACTAACAAAGCAGTCATAATTTACTTAAAGGTTTTCAGTTACAAGAGAATACTTGTCGGGTTGTTTGGTTGGCGGATAGGTTTTTTTTTATGAGAATGTGCATATTTCTGGAAATCCTATTTCTGAGAATTACTGTCCTAGAAATGCAATGTTCATTTATTTGGTTTGTTCGGGAATCTTATTGAACTTTTTCAGGAATGAATTATATCCTGCATTTGGTTCACAATAACATTCCTGAGAATATTTTTTAATTTTATAAATATACTACTAACTATTTAAAGTCAAAAAACTTAATAATTAACAAATAAACACTTATAATGTCTCAAAATTGTTAAAATTAAAATATAATTAAAATCAAAATATCTCAAACAAAATGATTCAATTAATTTAAATATTCTAATAGTACTCATATAATATTTTGATTTTCTCCTAAATAAAGGTAGACCTTGCACAAATGATTTGGTTCATGAGACACAAATTGTAGGATTAAAGTGAGTGTATATAAAGATAAATAAATCTAGAATAATATTATAATTTTTAAGAAGATATTTTTGTAATTTAAGTTACTCTCAAACATTCTCATGCAATGGAAAGTGAGATTCACATGGGGAGGTGAGTTTGAAATCATGAAAATGTAGGATTCCCAGCCAGGAATGCAATATTTTCAGAAATGTTAATGTCCAAATACGAATCAAATATGAGAATATGACTTTTCCATAAAACATTCCTTGGAATGTTCAAATATTTCCCCAACCAAAAGCTCCAATAATTTTAAGTTTAATTAATTTGCAAATCCTTATAATTTAAGAAAATTTTCAATTTTTCTTTATATAATTTGAAAGTTTTAAATAAAGTCTCTGAACTTTTAAGAAACATTAATCAAATTCCTGAACCAATTATATTTAGCATTAAAAAAAGTAAGACTTTACAAATATTATTGAAATATTACAAAAATATTGCATTTAAATATAATTTTTTTAAGAATATTATGTTAAGTTGACATTTTTTAATGGTAAGTAGTCCCTAAATTTTTATTACTTTTTTTAAATATAGGGACCTAATGAATTATTTAATTAAATTATAGGTACTTTCAAATTAAATAAGAGTTTAATTTTGATACACTATATTTTATATTGTCATCCAATCAAAATATTCTATTTGTATGACTTTTCAGGTAATAAGAGAGGATAAACATAATCATGCCTGAATGATTAGCTAATACATAATTGGATGATTGTGTAATAAAATTATACACTATCAATGGATGAAAATTAAATCCATTAAATAAATCTAAATTCAAGGGAAAAAAGTTATATATATATATATATATATATATATTAAATTTTTTCACCCTTGTTTAGGCTAGTAGCTAAAGTTGTATTCTGAGGGAACTAAATACCAGAGAATGAAACGCCTAATCTTGAGCAATGCCTTCTCCTTTTTTTAACCCTTTCTTCTTTTGTTACTACTACTCTCTTTCTTTGCTCATTCTCTTCAATTCTATTTTTTTTTTTTCTCTCTCTTGATTCCATGCATCTTTGTTAATCCATAGAAGAAGCAATGAAACAAGAACTTATTTCCATGCCATCACAGACTTATTTAATTTCAGCAGGACCTAGTTGAAAGTACACATTGCTTTTATTTCCTTTGTAAGTTTCCTAATCTTCTTATATATATATGCAAGTTCTTTTGTAAATTCTTTTTTATTTTATTAAAAATTGATAATTTTGTATTTGTTGTTTTTGTGTTGTCATAATTTCCATCATCTTCAATGTTACATAGAATAGGTTGCCTATGAAAATTTCCTTTTGTATTATGAATTGATTTGTCTCTACTTCCTCTTTCCCTTTTGATGTTTCTCCCAAACAAAATTTCATGTTCTAAATGCCAAAGAGATCTAAGCATAGACATTTCAATTTATTTATTTAGATTTTGTTTAGAATTGTTCAGAAATGCTTTATTAGGATACACAATGATCCAAAAATGCAGAATTGAGGAATTGGGGCTTACATTTTCTTCTCCCATTAAATAAATTTATTTTTTCCAATGCACTTGTTACCAAAGTATCAAAGGAAAAAACTATTACTTCGATAAAAAAAAAAAAAACATTGAAAAACAAAAATTTTCATTTTTTAGTTGATCAAACCTAAATAATTTGGATCTTCGAACTTTAAATCAATAGGCTTGTTTCAACTTCAATATTACGCACAGTCTTCAAACAAAATTTACATTTTTTTTATTTTGTGCATGCAAGGATCCTAAGTCCTATCACATATATCCTATAGTAAATACCCAAATTTGTTCCTGAACTTTTTTTCAGTGTTCATTTCCGTCCCTAATCAAATTTTATTAGTTCCGCAGTCCCTGAACTCGAATTCCGTGAGACATATTCGTCCCTCCATTAACTCCTCCGTTAATGAGTGACGGAATATGCCTACGTGGACCGTTAACTTTTGCCACGTAGATGTTAAGTGACACGTATGCAGTTGAGTTTTTAATAGAGGACAAATGAGTCCTGGCCCCAGCCCTTTAACCAAAACGCTGTCGTTTTGATCTTCTTCTTCCCCGTCTTCATTCCTTGACCCTAAGGGAAGGAATGGGGTTTGTGAAGGTGTATTTGTGCACGAGAAGGGGGGGTTGAATCGTGCTTGTTTTTAAAAATTACTTTTTAAAAACTTTTCTTAGAAAGTTGTTTACTCAGAAAGGTGATTTGAGTGTTTGCAGCGGAATAAACTTTCTGAGAAGGTTAAGCTTCTGAGAACTTTACCTTTCTGAGAAGGTTCCTTTCTGAGATGTTTAAGAAAGTGATTTCAAGTTAATGTCACTCAAACGCTTTCTAATTTTAACTTAATGAGTTTTCACAATTCAGATTAAGTTAAAACGTGTTTGTAGATTTTCTCAAAGATTTACACAAGTAAGGAGTAAGAGAGAAAAGCTGGACACAAAGAATTTTATACTGGTTCGGTTCTAACTAACCTACTTCAGTCCTCAACCTTCAGTTGAGAGTTCTTTTGGATATTCTTCTTAATGTGCCTTCGCAGACAACACTGCCTTTACCACGTAAAGGACTTTCACCACTTCACAATCCGAAGTGGATTTCCTTGCCTCCAACACTAGAGGATTTTCCTTGCCTTAACTTAATTAAGGACTTTACCTTGCCTCACAATTGAGGACTTTGCTTGGCTTAAACACTTAAGGACTTAAACTTGCCTCAAACAATCGAGGACTTAAAACTGCCTTCAAACAACGAAGGACTTAGCGTTTTTCGGAAAATTGTTTTTGTTTCGAAAACCAACTACTAAGCTTAAGTTACAAACTTAATTTTCCCTTAGTAGTCTAGATTTAACTTACAAATGTAAGAATTTACACCAATACAGAACTAGAAGATTTTCGCAAAGTTAGAAGAACAATTTCGTAAAATTGTCTTTCTGAGAAAGTTCTAAGTTTTCGCAAATGATTTTCAATTCAGCAGAGTTTTGGCACGTTTAATCAAGAGTTTTTCGCGCAAGAATCTCGTCGTAATGCTCTGGAATTGAACTCATATATATAGGCATCAAAGAGCCGCGAAAATAGAAGCTTTCACTTTGCTGATGTGGCTGTGTCTGGCTCAGAACGGCTCCCTGCAACAGTCAGCGCGAAATGAGGAACTTTTCTGTCTTGTGCAGAGCGCGTGTTCCCACTTCCTTGGCTTGCTGTTTTGAGCTTTCTGAGAATGAATGCTTCATCCATTGAGTCTTGACACTTGGTTGCTTCTGAGTCCAACTTTCTGAGAGATGTACGAACTTCTGAGGCGAACCTTCTGAGGGAAGACCCTTCTGAGAACCACCAGTCGCAAGGTCTTCTGAGACATTTCTGAGGCGACAGTGTTCTTCTCTCAGAACTACACTTTCACCTTTTGTGTTTCTTGACTATCCTTTCTGATGTCTTTCACGCCATGATTTCTTCTTGTAATTCATAAGGTTACTCGTTGCTTGTCTTGATCTTACTCATGGATTTGCATAAGTTTAAGCTTTCTGAGACACTTAGCACACATGTTAGCAAAACCTTAAGTAAAATTTTTATACTTATGGCTTACTTTGTTATCATTAAAAATTTTTATCTCTCTAAGAGAAATATATCAATTTCTCTCAGAAGGGTTCTGGAGCTTACAGTTTGTCCCCTTGATTAATTATCAACCAACTCCAATGTGAAAGAGCTTGTAGTATACCCTTAAACTGATATAAACCCAGATTCAATCACACTCACATCTTTTTCTAGTTCTCTATATTGCTTGATCACATCACCAACAGTCTTTCCTGGAATCATTGCTGCAACCTTCACCCATCGATTTGGTGTGTTCTTTGATAGAGCCTAGCAGCGGAAACAATACAATCTCTAACAATCGAGCAATATGAAAGTACTATAGGCAAATTATAGCAGCAAAAAACAGCAACCAATATTTCAAAGGAAAGGCAGAAAAAACAACACCAAATTTAACGTGGGAAAAATCTCTCAATGCTAGAGATCAAAAAACCCACAGGTCGGTAAAGTCTCCACTATTACCAAATCAAACATACATGGAGTCTTACAAGTCACAATTCAGAGCACAATAATACAGCTCTTCTAAATCATCAAATGGTCACCAACAATGGCCCAAATACATCAACAAGTTGAAATCAACAAAGAAGAGTCAAGAACATAATCACCAGAAAAAGACTTATGTTCACGAATTTGCTGGTACTGATCCAGAGCTCTGTTTGAAAATTTGACCGCACAAAATGAGGCACAATGAGTGAGGAAGCTACGGTTAAAAGTTCAGCTTAATCCGAGAAGATTTCACTGTTGGATTTGCAAACCAACAAGTCTGGTTTATGCAGAACCCTGCTGCAAACAGCAGCACTTCACGAAAATTCTGCAGCTGTTACAGACCTTTTCTGGACGATCCAACCGCATAAATCGAAGAACACTGAGTGAATAATCTCCAGATAAATTTTCAGGCCAATCCAACGGTGAACAAAAGAGAACAAGCTAATGCAAGACCGTTGCTCTGTTCAAAACCAAAAATTGATTCTCTCTCACTTTCTCTCAATAAAGGTGGCTACACACACTCCACTCTACTCTCTATTCTCTCCCAATCTGATTAGGGTAAAGACCCCTAATGTCACACCCCAAAAAATGTGGGCTTGGGCCCTACTAAGAGAGAACTGGCCCAACAAATCTCCCTCTTCTCGACTAGGTGGAGGCCCTCGCCAATCCGGTGATCAAACAACATGTTTCATGCTTCTCTCTAGGCAAAGCCTTCGTCATCATATCAGCACCATTATCATCAGTGTGAATTTTCTCCAATTCCATTAACTTGGAATTCAACACATCTCGTATTCAATGATACCTAACATCAATATGTTTAGATCTTGCATGAAAGGTAGCATTCTTACCAAGATGAATCGCATTTTGACTGTCACATAATAACACATAACGGTCTTGCTTGAAACCAAGCTCCAAAAGAAAATTTTTCATCCACAACAACTCTTTACAAACTTCAGTTGCTGCAATGAACTCAGCCTCTGTGGTAGAAAGTGCAACACACTTTTGTAGCCTTGATTGCCATGAAATAGCTCCCCTTGCAAACTTGACCATGTAACCTGAGGTAGACTTTCGAGAATTAACATCTCCTGCAATGTTTGCATCAGTAAAGCCAACTAGCACAGGTTTCTCACCACCAAAACTAAGACTCAAGTTAGTTGTACCTTTGAGATATCTCATAGCCCATTTAACTGCATTACAATGCTCTTTACCTGGATTAGAGAGAAAACGACTCACTGTACCAACTGCATGAGCAATGTCTGGCCTGGTACACACCATGGCATACATCAAACTTCCAACAGCCGAGGCTTATGGAATTTCTTCCATTTCTTCTTTCTCCTTATCAGTGGTAGGACTCTGCTAAGTACTTAACTTAAAATGAGGAGCAAGAGGACTAGCAACAGATTTAGCACCATCCATGCCAAACCTTTGAAGCACCTTCTTTGTGTATTTCTCTTGTGACAAATAAAGCTTCCTGCAGTCTCTGTAACGAGTAATCATCATGCCCAGAATTTGTTTGGCATGACCCAAGTCCTTCATAGCAAAGAACTTGCTCAATTGTTTCTTTAACTCTTCAATCCTAGAAGCATTCATGCCCACAATTAAAATATCATCCACATAAAGCAAAAGAATGATAAAATCATCATCAGAAAATTTTTGCACAAATACACAGTGATCTGAATTCATCTTCTGATAACCATGCTCCCCATAACAGATTCAAACTTCTTGTACCATTGCCTAGGAGCTTGCTTTAGGCCATAGAGACTCTTCTTCAACTTGCACACATAATCTTCTTTGCCTTTTTCTACAAAACCATGTGGTTGCTCCATATATATCTCCTTGTCTAAGTCACCATGGAGAAAAGTCGTTTTCACATCCACCTGCTCAATCTCCAAATCAAGAGAAGCTGCCAATGGAAGCACTGCACGAATGGAAGACATCTTTACAACTGGAGAAAATATCTCCTCAAAGTCAACACCCTTTCTTTGACTAAAACCTTTGACAACCAATCTAGCCTTGTATCGAGGCTTGGAATTGTGTTCTTCATTCTTGATTCTGAACACCCACTTGTTCTTCAAAGCTCTCATGCCCTTAGGCAACTTCACCAATTCATAGGTGTCATTCTCACTGTTCTGAAAACCGGTTCGGACCGGCCGGTCCGACCAGTTGAACCGGGAACCGGACCCCTGTCCGGTCCGAGTAAGCCCTAAAAATCGGGATTTTGAAAACCGGTAAAACCGGTAAAAATCGGGTAAAAACCGATTGAACCGGTCAACTTATATAAAAATAAAAAATTTAACTTTTTAAAATTTAATAACTATTTTATAATAAAATTTAATATATAATACACTTTAGTTATTAAAATTAAGGACTATTAAACCTCTAAATTTATCAAATGCTATAATTTCCAATTTTATTAATATTTTTCATGCACTTTAATTTTTCTATAGCATATAATTCATCATATATATATATATTTATTGATAAATATATATTTTATACATATTTTATTATATCCGGTTTAACCTCCGGTCGAACCGGTTAAACCTCTAAACCCCTCCCTCGTCCGGTTCAATGTCTGGTCCGGTTTTCAGAACCTTGGTCATTCTCATACAAAGACTTCATTTCTTCTCGCATGGCTTGAATCCATTGAGCTTTGTTTTCATCTTCCATAGCCTCTTCATAACATTCAGGTTCTCCCCCATCAGTCAACAAGACAAACTCATGTGGGGAATACCTTGAAGAAAGTCTTCTTTCTCTTGTTGATCTTCTAAGTGCATTTGTAGGAATTTCCAAAGTTGGTTGTTCATCATGAGCATCATCACCAACTTCATCATGTATTGGGTCAACAATTCCATCTTCACCTGCACCTAAATCCTACTGGTTGTCTTGAGCTTCAACTCTTTCATCCTCCACCATAGGTGTAGTGGGAGTGATATCCAAGTCAGAAAAATCATCACTAGACTTGGCCAATGGCTTTTCTGCATTATCAATGTCCTTCAATGTTTGGTCTTCAACAAAAATAACATCCCTGCTTCGAATCACCTTCTTGCTAGCTAATAGGATCATAAAATCTGTAACCAAACTCATCCATGCCATAGCCAATAAAAACACATTGTCTAGTCTTCACATCAAGCTTGGATCTTTCATCTTTGGGAATATGAACAGGCTTTACACCCGAAGACTCTTAAGTGATCATAAGAAACATATTTACCTAACCACACCTTTTCTGGCACTTCATGTTGCAAGGGAACACATGGTGACCGGTTCAAAACATGAACACTTGTGCTCAAAGCTTTACCCCAAAAAGATTTTGACAATCCAGATTGTGACAGCAAGCACCTAACTCTTTCCACCAAGGTCCTATTCATCCTTTCAGCTAAACCATTCAACTAAGGTGTCTTCGGAGGAGTCTTCTGATGTCTAATACCATGCTCTTTACAATAAGCATCAAACGGCCCTGAGTACTCACCACCATTGTCTGTGCGAATACACTTCAACTTCTTCCCCTGTTTCTCTTTCAACCGAAGCCTGAAATTGCTTGAACACGTCCAACACTTGGTCTTTGGTCTTCAAAGTGTAAAACCACAATTTCCTGGAATGATCATCAATAAAGGTTACAAAGTAGACAGACCCACCAAGTGTTCTAGTCTTCATTGGACCACATACATCAGAATGCACCAAATCAAGTATCTTCGGCTTCCTGGAAGGTGGATGACTCTTGAAAGAAACTCTGTTTTGTTTTCCAGCAAAATAATGAGTGCATTTCTGCAAAGCATTCTTGCACCCTGATAACACATTCCTCTTGGATAATACATTCATGCCTTTCTCACTCATATGACATAATCGCTTATGCCATAAGTCAGTTCCATCAATAAACTCAGCAGCATTTACAACGTCTTTCACAACTTTTGCCTGAGTTAAATAAAGTGTAGAGTGTTTCGTACCTCTAGCAACGACCATGGAACCCTTGGTGAGCTTCCAACTATCACGAGAGAAAAAGCTATCATAGTCTTCATCACACAACTTACCAACAGAAAGTAAGTTCAACCGAATGTTGGGAACATGCTTCACCCGCTTCAGAACCAATCTGGAACCATTGGAGGTTTCTAAGCAAACATGTCCAACACCAGCACATTTTGCAACACCTTCATGAGCCATTTTCACATCACCAAAATCACCAGGAGTATAGGTTGTAAATAAATCCCTCCTAGAAGTAACATGAACATAAGCACCACTATCAACCACCCAACTAGTATCAGAATCAGCAAGGTTAACAGATTCGAACTCTTCAACTAGAAGAAAATCATCATTCTTTATACCCTTGTCTTTACTTTCCTTTCCTTTCTCCCTTTTTAGTTGCCAACAATATTTCTTCACATGTCCCTTTTGACCACAGTGATGACATGTAATATTTTTGTACCTTCCTCGAGATTTGCTCCTACTCTGATCTCTATTTCTAGAAGCTCGACTTTTGCTTCTCCCCCTAGACTCAGAAACCAAAACATCTTAATGTGACGTACCTTGTGACTTTCTTCTCATTTCTTCATTCAAAACACTACTCTTGGAAAGATCCATAAAGATTATACCATCTGGAGCAGAATTGGACAATGAAATCCTGAGAATTTCCCACGAATCCGGTAAGGAGCCAAGAAGCAACAACCCTTGTATCTCTTCATCAAACTTGATCCCCATGGAAGATAATTGATTCATGATTCCCTGGAAGTTGTTCAAATGATCTGACATTGAAGTTCCATCTGTATATTTCAATGCCAACAACTGGTTTATCAAATACATCTTGTTGTTCCAGTTTTTCGAGCATACAATTGTTCGAGCTTAGACCATAGGGTCCGAGCATGTGCCTCCCCAATAATATGGTTCAGCACATTATCGTCAACCCATTGCCTAATATATCCGCAAACCTGTCTATGCAACAAAGCCCACTCATCTTCAGATTTATCATTAGGCTTCTCAGTAGCGAAAACTGGTTGATGAAAATTCTTGACATAAAGCAGGTCTTCCATTTTAGACTTCCACATATCATAATTTGGACCATTCAAAGTAATCATTCTACTAGTGTTAGCTTCCATATTTCACCAAATTGCAAGCAAAGAACCTAAGAGCTTTGATGCCAGTTTGATAGAGCCTAGCAGCGGAAACAATATAATCTCTAACAACCGAGCAATATGGAAGTACTCTAGGCAAATTATAGCAGCAAAAAACAGCAACCAATATTTCAAAGGAAAGGCAGAAAAATCAACACCAAATTTAACGTGGGAAAAATCTCTCAATGCTAGAGATAAAAAAACCCACGGGTCGGTAAAATTCTCCACTATTACCAAATCAAACATACATGGAGTCTTACAAGTCACAATTCAGAGCACAATAATACAGCTCTTCTAAATCATCAAATGGTCACCAACAATGGCCCAAAGACATCAACAAGTTGAAATCAACAAAGAAGAGTCAAGAACATAATCACCAGAAAAAGACTTATGTTCATGAATTTTCTGATACTGATCCAGAGCTCTGTTTGACAATCCGACCATACAAAATGAGGCACAATGAGTGAGGACGCTACGGTTAAAATTTCAGCTTAATCCGAGAAGATTTCACCGTTGGATTTGCAAAACAACAAGACTGGTTTCTGCAAAACCCTACTGCAAACAGCAGCACTTCACGAAAATTCTACAGCTGCTACAGACCTTTGCTGGACGATCCAACCGCACAAATCGAAGAACACTGAGTGAAGAATCTCCAGATAAATTTTCAAGCCGATCCAACGGTGAACAAAAGAGAACAAGCTAATGCAAGACTGCTGCTCTGTTCAAAATCGAAAATTGCTTCTCTCTCACTTTCTCTCAATAAAGGTGGCTACACACACTCCACTCTACTCTCTATTCTCTCCCAATCTGATTAGGGTAAAGATCCCTAAAGTCACACCCCAAAAAATGTGGGCTTGGGCCCTACTAGGAGAGAACTGGTCCAACATTCTTGTCATAGAAAGCCAAAGCATTCTTAAAACTTTTGTTCTCTTTTGATGTCTATTTTTGTTCTTCCACTTTTTTGAAACAACCAATTTGAGTTGTGGAGATAAGAGGCTAGAGATAGAACTTCTATTTCCCTGTTCATATTATGTTCTAGGCAATAGTTGCACACATCGCAAGCATACCAACAAGGAAAATAAGAAAGGAAAAAGAAGAAAAAACACTCACTCACACAAATTTATAAACACAAGACACAAGAAAGGCACACACTCTTTCTCGTTGAAGTTGAGATACCCTATAGAAGATATAAAGAGTAGGGGAGATTAATCTTGTGGACAAAGAAGCATATAATCAAGAAAGTATTTTTCAAGAAATCTGCTACTCTTTTTACATAGCCACAACCTAAGAAATCTAAAAAAAAAAGGAAAAAATGAAAAATAGAAAAATAAAAAGATTTTTTTCCAAGACCTAAGGCAAATTCCAAATTTCACAAGCTATAATAAAAGCATGTGCATAAACTCTAAAATTATTCAGATCTAAGAGAAAGAAGGAACTATCATCACCAAAAAAATAAAAAGAACAAGACCCAGTTGAAAAAAAAAAGTGAAGATTAACCAAAAAAATGAGGACAGAATTCCAAATTCCAAAATTTCATAAGTTCTATGAGGGTGGCACTGAATAATTGGTAATGAATAATTGGTAATAATTAACACTAACAGTGCTAAATAGAAAAAAAGAGTGAAGACGGAGGAAGAAGAAGATCAAAACGACAGTGTTTTGGTTAAAGAGTCAGGGACTGATTTGTCCCCCGTTAAAAATTCAACTGCACATGTGTCGCTTAACGTCTACGTGATAAAAGTTAACGGTCCATGTAGACATATTCCATCACTCATTAACAGAGGAGCTAACGGAGGGACGGATATGTTTCACGGAATTCGAGTTTTGGGACTGCGAAACTAATAAAATTTGATTAAGGATGGAAATGGGCACTGAAAAAAATTTCATGAACGAATTTGGGTATTTACTCTATATCCCATGTTATGCAAAGTTTTATGATGTGTAGGTTTTTTTTTTTTCATCTACATGTACAATCAAAATATATTCATCAAGTTATTTATTGTATATTTATAGTTTATACTGTTTATTTATATTTGTATATAATTTTCGTAAGTTTATGTGTGCTTTTATTAAAAAGAATTGTGTGTTTTTTGTTAAAAAGAACAAAGTGTGTTATGCAGCTTTCGTGAATAATATTGTCTATATTAACTTTATATATTGTGTAGGCTCTTTATTAAATAAAAAGTATGTTTTATAAGGAGTATGATGTGTATTTCTCATTAACACTGTTGTGTATTAAATTAATATGTTTTGAACATTATTATAATTCTTATGTATAAATATAGGTGAAGGATAATATGGTCCCAATAAAGTTGGGAGCATTACATTGAATATTAATTTAATTGCAGAGTTACTCTTCTTTTCCATTTTATTAAAATTATTACTTAATCCTCTTATCATTATATTATTGCTAAGAGGTCCTGCAAATTCCAAGCTTTTTATTAGCTTCTTTTCGCTCAGTTTAGTTTCTCCCGGATCTTGATGTAAGAGCCTCATTTCATCTTCCAACTTCCATTCGCTTCACAAAGCCTTCCAAGCTCTTCACTTTGAAGATCCTTGTTCTAGGATAATCTCAAAATTTGATTAGCTTGGTCTTCAAGTACACCCCTAGCCTCATCATACTTAATCTTCAGATCTTCCACCATTCTTTGCAACTCTGTTTTCTCCGTTTGTAAAGCACGAAACATTTTTGCTGCTTCCAAAAGCTCATTCTCCTTTTTAGACAGCAATTTCTTGTCAAAACTTCTGACATGTACTCACCTAATGATATTGGGTCTCCATGAAACTAGAAATTCAGCAAAAAACCACAAGCATAAATCAAAAATTGTGAAACCCCAACTAATAAGATGATACAATCAATTTTTTTTTTTTAAAGCAATTTTTATAGTGTAAAAATCAAAGAATATGACGTTTACATCATTTTACACATACTAAATTGCAATTAAAACAAATAAAAGAAAGAAAAAGAAGTGAACCTTAATGATTCCTTTGAGGTGCTTGACGAGGTCAGAATCCGAATTGGGTTCATGAGAGAATGCTCTGCCACAGAAGTAACAACATAGTGAATGAGAGAGTGAGAGGTTGAAGTAGAATAAAAAAGGAAGAAAGGTTGAATAAAAAAAAAATTTGTGTAGTCGCCGTCGTCGGATGTGTTGCCATATGGTATGGTATGGTGTCGTCGCCGTATGCTCTGATATTGTGTCTGTGGACTAGATGATGGAGTTGTGATTTGCAGGACTTCATAGCAAAAATATAATGATTAGAGGAGTAAGTGATAATTTTAATAAAATGGGAAGGGAGAGTAACTCTGCAATTAAATTAATGTTCTATGTAATGGTCCCAACTTTATTGGGATCATATTATCCTTCACCATAAATATATACCGAATAGTTTGGTGATTATTTTAGTTGTACATGAATTTTTTTTTTGTTGGCTAATTAAAATGTACCTTTGTACTCTTTCAATTTCTTTGCATTCATTAAAAACTTAACTTTGGATAGAATTCAATGCATATATTTGCGTAAAGGATAATATGATCTCAAATAAGTTGGGACCATTACATGGAATTTTAATTTTATTGTTTAATTGTCCTTCCTTCTTATAATAAATATTTTATTAAAATTGTCATTTAATCCTCTATCAATTTAGCCTTTATTTAGAGATAAGTCCTCCATTATCCACTTTGTTATACCCTAATCTCAAATCACTCATTCTTTTTCACACAGATCAAAGCCGCACAAACCACTCATCCTCACTCAAACCAGCGTCGTACAAACCACGCACTCAAAGAATATCGAAAGAAATTAAAAGGTTATTAGAACTAATAGTGTTGGACTAATTGGTTCGACAATTGTACTTGTTAATAATAATCACACAACTATTCAAAGAATCAATATTTCTGACAAAATTTGTAATTGTGATCGACAATTGTAAACAACAATGCTTCTGCCATCAACTTAAATTACTTTTGCCTATGGTAAGCAACAACTAAGTCTTTATATATATAATTCATAGAGAATGCAGAGAGATTAAAGGATCACATATAGAGCAGACGTAGTAAAAAACAATTTATATATAAATATTCATATTGTCTAACAATTAAGTTCTGATGATTAAATAGCTGCAAAAGAAAAAAAGGATGAGCGGTTTGTGCGGAGCTAGTTTAGGGTGAGGATGAGTGATATGTGTGGCGCTAATCTGAGTAAAAAAGAATGAGTGATTTGAGATTATGGTTTAACAAAGAGGATAATGGGGGACTTATCTTCAAATAAAGGCTAAATTGTTAGAGGATTAAATGATAATTTTAATAAAATATTTATTATGGAAAGGAAGAATAATTAAGTAATAAAACTAAAATTCCATGTAATGGTAAACATACTTTTTATTTGTGATGAATTCTATTTTTATTTGAGCTATTTATATGTTCTTCCAACTTCCAAGTGACACAAATTTTTTAACTTTTAAGCTTTAATTAAAGTAGAGTCTAAGCATTAAATAATTGATTTTTTTTTAAATTGAAGCAAATCCTTGTTCCTTTTAAAATATGTTTTTTATTTTATTTTTTTTTTAATTTGAGATTATGAATTTTACAGAATCTTTGAACCCTGAACCACTTTACATTGTTGGCTGATGGAATCTGCACATGAAAATGGTTCTAGTAGTGTTGATTTGAGAACTCGTATTACCTCAAACTTAGGTGAAGATGAAAATTTTAACCCAAGAAAGGAACAACTAGAATCCTCTTCTTCACCCTCTACATCAAAAAATCACTTACACTTTATGCCAAACACAAAAACACATCATAATGGTGCAACCACTTCTCCAACATCTGAATTTCATAGCACCTCAGAAAAAGGAGTTGGAAGCAAAAGGCATTTGGAAGCATATCATGCTACTAACCCTTTTGGTGAAACACATAATTCTCAATTTGAAAATAGTAACTTAGCATTCTCATCACATAACCCCTTCTTACTACCAAGTGAAAATTTGAAACAAGAAAATGGTGTTAATATTGGAAAACATTCCTTTAGTAGACATGATGATGATGATGATGATTATGATTATGATTCCTTCAATGGAGAAATGTTAAGTTTGCATTCATCACAATTGGGAAATAATAATAATAATAATAATAATCTCTTTGAAGTTCAAACAAGAAATACCAACACTCTGAATGGTGCATCTTTCTCACACAATTTTGATGTTGATGATGATAAAAATCATTATCATAAGCATGAATCATTGCCACATCATAATCATGGACAAGAAGATTGGAGAATTATTTCTAACAATAACACTATTGGTGATGAATCTCATGTTACTTCATCAAACCAACATTTAGACCCTTTTTTCGCATTTGAAGAAGAATCTTCAACACAAAACCAAAACCTACCCAATCCAACTCATAAAACCCATGTAAGTGCTAATTTCTCCACTAACATTGAACCAAATCATAGCATGGTTAGTAATTTAGGCACATCAAAGTCTTCATTCTCCCCTGCTTCTAAATCTTCAACCCAAGACCATATACATTATTCTATTAGTCCACCTTCAAAAATGGAAGAAAAAAACTCCAACTTAAATTTAGATTCTAGCGATGATAGTGATGATGATATACCAATCAGCTCATCAGTGCAAAATCATGGATCAGAAACACAAAATCCTCCAATACAAGTAATGGAGAGAACATGGAATAACCCTGCCACTACAACAACAACAAGAGCAACTAGTAAGTATAGGATTCCATCACATGTGTTTGCAAGGAACAAATCAAAAACAGAATGGAGCACTTTGTCAAATGAATCATTGTTCAGCATTCAGATGGGAAACACGAGCTTCTCAAGAGAGATGTCATGGTATAACAAATCTGGTGAGTTATATAATAACAAGAGTAGTGAATTGCACATGTCTGGTCCTTTACCACCACACCGGCAACCGCAACAGCGACAACAATCACCGGTTAATAAGTTCAGTGATATGGGGCAGATAAGTGCTGAACAAAATGAAGGGTGGGGAGTTACAGAAGAGAAGGCTGCAGAGACAATGAGAGAGGTTATAATGGAAGAGAGTTTGAGGAAAGAGAGTTCGTCAAATGAGGCACCATCACTTTATATTAGACATTGTGATTCTACTGATCACTCTAACCATTCCAATAATGGCAGCACCAAGTCTTTTGCATTTAAAATGTAAGTTCTGGTCACTAATTGCTTCTATTTTGAGAGACAATAATGCTTATCGTACAGCAAAAATACGTCCAACTTGTATCCAACGTGTGTTATATAATAAGACGTAATGTGTGCTATATGTATAGCACACGTACGTATAGTACACATTACGTCGTATTGTATAGCACACGTTGGATACAAGTTTGACGTATTTATGTTGTACGTAAACATTATTGTTTGAGAGATGTGTTATGTTAAAATCCTTCTTAGCTAAATAAGGTTTGAAATCCAAAAATCTGAATGTTTTGTAGTTATGAATGTGAATCCAATTTGAGTGTAATCTCACACTCTATTCTATCGTGAATATAAAATTGTCAGCATGAACGCTGAAAGTTTTTCAGCTCAAATAACATAACTTTTATTTTTTTCATATCATCTCATTTGCTCAAAACGATTCCAATTTTGTGAGTATAGAAAGGTGGTCTAAAAAGATTGTTAACTTACCTAATATTTTTCCTACTTATATATGTAGTTTAGGGTGTGTTTGTTTGGGATTATGGGAAAAAAGTGATTCTACAACTTAAAAAATTTATATAATTAAGAGAAGCTGAAAACTAATTTTTTTTTTTCATAAGCTATTGTTTTTAGCTTCTGTAGAAGAAAAAACACAGATTTTTTTGATATGTTGATTATTTAAAAAAATAACAAATTATATGAAAATGATTATTCTGATAAAAAAAAAGTGATGTTTTGGTCAGAAAAATTGACGCACTCTTAATTATGTTATACAAATCTTGAATGTTATCTCGGGAATATATATATATATATATATATATATATATAATCAACTGAGATAAATCTTTTCACTGCTAAAAGAAAATTATTGGGACAATGATGCTTATAGTTCTAGATAATGGTTTTAGCTTTAACATGAGGCGAGTTTCTTGAGCATATAGCTGATTTTTATTTTTATTTGTTTTATTTTTTTGTGATGTGAAGATCAACAGATGGAGACAGAACTCTATCATCAAAGCATGTTGAAGAGCTCACAAAGCAACAGAAGCAGATAGAGCAACAAACCATCATGAAAGAAACACCAAATGCAGCTCAGACAGCAAAGTCATCCATAAAAAATAATAATAGTAATAATAATAATGCTCCTCAGAACATATGGCTATCTTGCTTCACTTGCTGCAATAATTAGAAACACCTTAATTAATTTAGTTTAGGCCACTATTGGTTCAAACAGAGTCTTGAGTTTTGCCACAAACCATTTTGCTATTCATGGTTTTAAATTGCAGCTGTGGTCGTAAATATAACACAGTTAAGTTGTAATCATGCCGTTGTGATTAGTTATAGATACCATCAAAATCGCAACATTGCATCTGCAATTATAATTGTGAGTTGTAATTTAAAATCATATGCTAACCTATGTCAGTTGGCTTTGCACATGCATTGTAGGATAGCTCTAATTATCAGTTAGTTTTTTTTTTTTTTTCCCTCTGTTTTTAATTTTTTTTTGCCAATTTTTTTAAATGATGTACATTTTAATCGGTAAATCATATATTTCATTCATTTCAAAATAATAGTCGTTTTAATTTTTTTTATACATTAAAAAATCAATTTACCTAAATACAATTTGTATATAGGTACATTAGTTTTCTAATATACCAAAAAAAGTCAAAACGATCTTTATTTTAAAATGGAGGTAATATATTAGTTCGGATTGACAATGTATAATGGGCTTAGTTTTTGGTAGATAGAGTTGTAGAAAGATAAAGTATAATATCTAATATCTAATACAGAAATATTTTTTATACATCATAAAATCAGACACTAATATGTAATAATTCAACCTTTGAAAATAATTAATTCAACCCTTAATATTATACATTCATCCAACATTTTAAAAATTTGATTAATAATTTTAAAAAGTTTAATTATTGCATATGATGGTTGATTGTGTTTGATTTTAGGCTTAAATATCATTTTGGTCCACTAGCTTTATACAAATTCTGATTTTAGTCCACTATTAATTGTCACATTTAGTCCACTACCTTTAAAAAATTGTCAATTTTAGTCCACTGTGCTGACGTGGACTTAACGGTGCTGACATGGCAGTTGACTTTGCTGACATGGTCGTTGACTTTGTTGACGTGGACGTTGACTTAGCTGACATGACCATCGACTTGCTGACATGTCGGTTGACTTTGCTGACATGACTGTTGACTTTTGCTGACATGTCTGTTGATTTATCAATTGACTAATAGTGGACCAAAAGTGCTCACAATTTGAAAGCTAGTAGATTACATGTGATAAATCTAAAGATAGTGGACTAAAATCAGAATTTATGTGAAGTTAGTGGACTAAAATGATATTTAAGCTTTGATTTTATTATGTACATTTAACATTACTCTTAAATTTATGCATGAAATATGTAAAGGAAGGTTCTTGACATTAGATTATAAGCATGCTTCAAATAATGTTGAAGCTCCCCTTCAATCTCTGCTTTCTTTTCTTTATAACTCCCCCTACGTATATGCTCATTTTAGAAAGGCTTCATTAATTCTCTCCATTATGTTTCACTGATTCTCCCCATTATTCTTATTTATTTCTATTTCTCTCAAAATATTTTCTTCTATTTCTCTCCCTTTGACATCGTCGAAAAGGATGCATACAGTAGATATAGAAAAAAAGATAAGAAAGTTGACCTTTTGAATTCTTGTTTGAGCTTGTTGTCAAGGAAGTAGATGTTGTTGTTTAGATGCATTTGCAGAAGTAGTAGAAGCATTGTTTAAGATTCAAAGGCACTAGTTGAAGTTGAAGCTTCAAAGGCATGAGGTACATCTTCAGAGGCATGAGGTATAGCTTGAGAGGCATGCAATGTAGCTTGAGAGGCATGAGTTGAACCTTTACTTTTGTTAAAAAAGGTTCTTGGAGCTTTTCTAAAATTAATTTGAGCCAATGTACAGTCATAGATAGCTTCAGAAGCATGTATTGCAACTTTAGTGAATACGTGTTGCATCATCTTTGAAGTCAAGAAAGATTTTTGGAGTTTTGACTTTTGATGAAAGTAGTCATCTTCATTTCAGAGGCTAATGCACTTCTTTATATTTGTATAGAAGCATTTTTCTGAAGTGTATTAGCATCAGTTGATGCTTCAGAGGCACTAGCAATATAGGCATAGATATCATTTTTTGTTCAGATGCTTGTTGAACAGCTTGAGAGGTGGAGCAGTCATTTTGAAATAGTTGTTTCTCCTTTATTAACCGTTAGATCATCTTGAAATTTCTTCTAGAGATTCTTCACTTATTTATCTTCCATATGTGTGGTGCGATCGTCCAAAAGATGTCCACAGAATTTCCAGAATATTTGTGAGCTTCTGCTGTTTGTAGCAGGATTCTGCAGAAACTAGTCTTGCTTGTTTTGAAGATCCAACGTTGAAATATTCTCTAATTGAGCTGAAAATTTTACAGTAGTTTCCTTACTCATGGATTCCATAGGCTAATATTTGATGATGAGATTCTGTTCAAATTCACAAGCCTTTTTCTCAGAAGCTTGTTCACAGCATTCATTAATTCAGCATGTCATCTTGATATTGCAGTAATGGTTGGACATCTTAAGCTCATGTGATAATTTATTCATAATTAGACTTACTTGTTTGAAAATATGTTGATTTTCCAAAGTCACAAGTAGTTTTTCAGCTTCTGAAAATTCTCCTTTGGTATTTCACCATAATTGCTATATAAACAGTAGCTTCTCAGCAACTTCTACTTTTTTTGTTTTTTTGAGTTGCTTGATGAATGAAGTAAGAGATTATTCATTTTCTCATTCTTGCTTAACTGTTTGCTCAAAGTTTCTCCTTGTTTCTCAAAGACCATGTGTAAGGGTGTTATATGGTAAGAGTGGACAAATGGTTTTAGAGAGATTAAAGATGGTAGGATAATGAGAATGATATATTTGTGAGTGAGGTGAATGAGAGAAGATTGTGAAAGGAGAACGAAAAACAGAGTAAAACAGAGTAGAGAAATGAAGTATGAAGATGTAACACCCACTACTAAAGGGTGTCCGTGCGAAGGGCTCTATCCCTACGAACACGCTACTAAAGCATAACATAAAGACTAAACACAATATCATATTGGGTCATAGCATAAATAATCTTATATAAGTCTACATAAATAACTATATAATATCTGAATGAATACTGCAAATCATCTAAAACATAAATACTGGTCTGTATATTGTATCATAACTCTAATAAAGGAATTATGCCTTTAAAGTCTGCAGCAAAACTACTACATAGATCTGTCTGTAAAAATATAAACTAAGCATAGACTGCTATCAAACTGACTAGACTCCACGGAAGATGCGGAGCTCACGAAAAAGCAACTGCAATACGACCTCTACTGGATCAACGGTCCCTGAATAAAACGTTTCACCCTCTCGTTTGGGGTCATAGGGAACTACGTGACCCCTGTGACCCGAGTGAACTCTGCATCATACTCTGTGATTGTCATCGTCCGGATCATCTTCAGGTTCAGAAAAGTTTGCAGTGCTCTGTCCCTTATGCTATTGGGAACGAACTTTTCTCTGAACTCGCCAGCGAACTCTTCCCATGTCAAATGTGGAGCATCTGAATTTCGACTATTTCGCAGCAACCTATACCAGGCGGCTGCAACACCTTCCAGCTGATGTCCAGCTAATTCTGCATTTTACTCTGAGGGAATACGTAACATCCCAACCTTGTTCTCGATCCATCCCAGGAAGTCCATCAGACCCTGATCTGTCGGGGCACCAAAAAATCGCGGGGGTTTAGAGCGGCTAAAGCGATCAATCAATACGTTCTCCGCATTCCTTGCAGGTGTGGCCCGAGCTGCTTCCTGCTATGCCTGGACGGCATGCTGTGTCTGTGCAACCTGTTGAGCTAGCGCAGCTTGCTACGCCTGAGCAGCCTGTTGTGCCAGCACTGTCTGCACTACCTGCATAGCTACGATCTCTGCCAAACTGGAGACGACGTCCTCTAAACGCCTAGACCTACGACGGGAGCCGGATGAAGAGGAACGACGAGGAATCATGATCCTGGTGAGGTCAAACCATAAAACATATCAAACAAGGACAATCAAAGAAGACTCTGACTACTAATGAACCTATCTGATTTTTACTTTCTATGAACCTCTCGTGATACTATATTCCATTAATATAGTTAGGAATTTTCTCAAAATTTGTCAATTCATCCCAAAGAACTTTTAATTTCCCAAAGTAGCTTGTCATAGTCATACCATCTTGTTTGCACCTCGCCAGATCAGCTTTGAGTTGTTGTATGCGCGGTTCGTTCACAATCGAAAATCGCTCCTTAATTTCTTCCTATGGATCGCATGCATTTTCTGCATAAGCCACGATGGTGCGGAGGCTTGGTTCAATCGTATTTAAAATCCAAGATACGATCATAGATTGGACTGTCCACCAATCCTCAAGATCCGTCACGCGTTCTTTTGGTTGAGTGTAAGTTCCATCGATGAAATCCCACTTTCTCCTAGTTCAGAGAGATTTTTTCACTGCTCTAGCCCATTCATCATAGTTTTCTCCGCGCAATTGTATTTGCGTGATCACGTTTTCGGGATTGTCACTCGCATTGAGGTCAAATGGCGAGTAACTCTTCTTATTGCCTTCTGGTTTCGTTCCTTTATTCTGATCTGGTCCTGTCAACATGGCTGGACAGTTTTGCCTGAAAACTGTTCGTCGGGTATCAGAGTTTGGCACGCTCTGATACCATATAGTGAAAACAGTTTCATCCAATCTGCCTATTTCATTGATATAATCACCTATATATACAAAAAAACATAGCAATCCTTTCCTAAATAGGACTGCCAAAGTTTGGTCCTTATTAAAACCAAATCAAGACAAAATATGACTAACAAATTTGCTCCTAAATTACATACAGAATATATTTTCTACCTATAACTATGCTGCCTAATTACATGCTATATCATATATGATATTTACTATATTTGACCAAGATATCTTGTAAATTTGTAATAAACTCATGCTATCTTTTGAAAATTCTAGTCAAATATATATAAGTCAAAGCCTACCACCCCTAGTTGTTATTACTAGTTGAGTTTGGACCATTTAACCTTAAATATAATGGGTGTGTTTGGAATGATTTATTATAGAAATGAAATAAAATGAATTGAATGCTAAATTATTTCCATCAAAATTCTCTCCAAATCCATGCGATTTAAAAATACACAATTATCAATTCCATGAGAATTACAAATCAATTCATTTCTTTTATCTTTACATTTCAAACAATAGAATTGATTTAGAAATCAAATTATTTCTCTTTTTTTATGGTTCCAAACACACTCAATAAGAAAATATGAAGAAATAAAACTAAATTAACTTACCCAATGGCAAAGTAAAAACCAAAAAAAAATGGAAAACCAACCTTTGGTGAGAATTTCTTTCTTTATACAGTGACCACTTTTGAGTTTTGATCAATGAACCAAGAGTCACAAGACAAATAATTAACCAAGTTAAAAACTAATGATTGAAGGTTTCATCTAACATGTTGTGTATTATGATGAACCATCCACAACACATTTACAGTATTATTTTTACCTCTAAAATGAGTTAGTAAAAACAGTGATATGCTTCATTGGGTTTTCAACTTCCTTTCCACCAGCATGAACAATGAACTCTGCTGGAGTCAAAAAGTTACCATGGCAAACACACACAATGCACACTTCACCATTCATGTACTTGTAAAGAAACCCTTCTATTCTCTTCCCATTGGGGCCATCTCCTTTTGTTGTCACACTTGGCATTTGTCTTAGGATCTCCATAACATCACCTTTGAGGCTGCAATAGTTTCCAAGCTTGAATCTGTTCGACGGAATATCCACCACCGCCTTATTTGTCGCGTCGGGCGTAGGTCTAGGTGGAGTTGTTATTCCCTTTGGCATCATTGTTTTGTTGGAATTAACCATGGTATTGGGATTCTCCGGCTTGGTTGGTGGTTTCTGAATGTTGCGATCAAGAACTCCTTCGGCTGAAGGCTGTTGTGCGATGTATGGAATGTAGGAGCCACCTGTGGATGGATGTGTATTTTTGGATTGAAATCATTAGTGAAAGATTCAGCTTCAGATAAGCAAGATCATATGACAAAACATTAAACTAAGTATGAAATATAACAAGTTATCTATGATATACTTGCGAGTTAATGTACATGTTGGGAACTTTTCTGTTAAAGATATACTTGCATTGAATGGATTTAGTAAGCAACTAAGACATTTATTATTATAGCCATGCAAGGAATTTTCTGTTATGCAAAATTCACTTATGTTCTGCTTCATTAGGAAGGACAAAATAATTTCTAAAGTCAAATAAATAAAAAAATGTTTGATGCATGAGGAAGTGAAGATAAACTATATTTATATATATAGCATAAAAGTTTGAGGAAGTGACGATATTTCATACGAAGAAGAACAAAGCCTTTTGTGCTAGATCAACTCAGTTGTGATATCACTGCAAATTTGTGATGAGGTACAAACTGCATTAAGGGAACAAAATTACACAATTCGGCAGTTAAACATAACTCTGCAAGAACAAAACAGAACATGGAAGGGAATGAATTATAAGGGATTCTGCAAAGGGTTCTGTTTGCTATATCCCGAATCGAACATGATATTTAAGTACCAAATTCATTTGTTTTCAATCAACTGCATTCCACATAACTTGTTTAGGTCTCACCATATACGCAGTCTTGAGTACTATTCTTCGAACACCGAGGTATATCTGTGAAGTATATTCAACATACATTATATATGTCGGCATAATTTATTCAGGGCCATGTTTTCCTTCAGCCCGATATTTATCAAGAAGACAAAGGTATAAGGAGTATGAATGATACCAGTGAAGCAGTCATTGCAGACACTTTCAATTAGAAGTACATGTGGAACACAGCAAATATTTTACACTATCAATTTGCAGTTTTGCCGCAACCCTAGGATCGAAAAGTTGTAACACCCTGACCAAGAGGATTACAGCTTCGTCCCGTGACTCATTTGTTTGAAATTTGAATGACCTCTCATTTTCTCCCTATTTGTTTAAACTAAAAGATGAAAAATAGTACACAAAAATAATGAAGTTTATTCTTCAAAGGAAAAAGAGGATCACGAAAAATGCATGTCTTATGTAGATCAAGATTATATTTGTAGTAGTAGCAATTGAATGCCAATGCATGAGAAGAGTATGTGTAATCATTGAAGAACATTAAGATAAAACTTAGTTAACATGCACAACATCTAAACCTTTATTAATTACCTAAGTAGCCTGACACAAATAGATTGTATCGTTTTAAGAAGAAAACCTCCATTTATGTGTACTATGATGGTGTAGAATCATCTTATCAAATATCTATTAAAAATTGTTTACATGCATTAAAATAATTAATGTGACTCCCAATCATATTTTATATTCAAGTGTTTTGATCTCTAGATATGCTTTTAATTTGGAAATTTCTGAATCTCTTGTCATCTTAATGAGATAGCATCTTCTTTCCTAACAAGGATAAATTAGGTTAACTTCCTAGGTTTTAAAATATATCAAAGGCTGATATGATCAACTGTCATTTATTTATTGGATTTAATTTCCATACACTGACC
The DNA here is from genome assembly GCA_013621005.1 of Aeschynomene evenia. NCBI lineage: Eukaryota > Viridiplantae > Streptophyta > Magnoliopsida > Fabales > Fabaceae > Aeschynomene > Aeschynomene evenia. Next base: position 13,715,902 of record CM024270.1, read on the forward strand.
GTGTAAAATTATTCTATCCTGTCAGCCAGTATAAATCCAAGAAAGTGACAAGTTATCACAAAAAACCACGTACTATAATAATCACTCACCTTGATTTGGTTTCTTCCTCAATTTCTATTGACTGGTAGTATAATCTATTATCTATTTGTGCTACATTGTCATATTATAATGTGTACACTAATTTTGTAAGCTGTGCATGTGATTGAGTACCTTAAAATTGTTTGATGACAGTATTCTTATTGTTCTTCTCTAATCCTTTATTAGAGCTTTCACTCACTCAATTTTCCACCGAAGATCAGTTTATATATAAAGTCTCCAAAACAGTGAGGTAAATTCAACCTTATTATGATGCTAAATGTACAATAAAAAACTATCCAAACCAGCCAATAAATGAGATTTTGGACTATAATTACTCAGCTCATTGCAATCTTAATAATTATTTGTTTTTCATTGTAGGCTCATTGATTGTATTGGCTGGTTTTTCATTGTAAACTTAGTATTATTGTTTTAATAATTTAGGTTCAATCAAACACAAAAATGCATAATTGTTTTCATACACTGCTGCAATCACCATAAGTACTAGAAGTAAAAGAGATAGAATAACACCTATTCGACTCAATACACGAGACTCCCATCTAGAGGATCTGCAAAGGGCAGATAAAGGCAACCTTACCCCATAAAGGAGTAACCTTTTCAAGGATTTGAAAAGTGGCGATGTTTAGATCACTAAGGCAGCAACAAAGCTGAAGTAACACTGCAGCAACCTTACCGTTACGCCGAAACTCACAACAACCTAACAAAACAATCAAATGAGTAATGCAAAAAGGAGGGGGAAAAAAAGAGATGCTATGTTACCCTCATCATGCTTTGTGACCCCGCTTTGCCTCTGAAGAAGCATTCTCTTGCCAGTCTCAGCCCTTCTTATAGTCTGCAATTCCCCAAACCTAACAAGACCCTTCTCAGCCTCAGCCTCTGCCTCAGATGGCAATGAGCAAGACCTGTCCAGTGATGCCACAAATGGGCCCCACTCGGCCCCATTCCCCACCATTGATGATGATGACCTTTTCAGCCTCCTCTCTTCTGGATCCTCACCACAAGGTGATAGCTTCAGAGTTAGGTCTATTTTGTTGGACCCTGAAGCAAATTCTGTGCTGTAATTGTACTCTTTCTTAGCAAAAAATCTCTGCAAAAAAAAACAAAACCAAAAATAACCACAGTATTTTTAGTGCTTGTTTGGATGTCATTATTCATTTAAAATAAGATCTTTTTTAATTAAAAAAAGATCTTATTAAATTTTTTGATATATTTGGGTACTAATTATAAGTAACATCATAATCTCTAGAAAAAGTAAAAAGAAATCTTTTTTCAGAAGAGTTAATTTCCATATTTTAGAAAAAGACATTTTGTATAACATAAAAAAGATGTTTAGGATTAAATAAAGATCTTTCTATATTACATCCAAACATAAATTAATTTTATATCGAAACGTAAAATTACTTCTACTTTTTCAAAAGATCTTAATTAAACAGATAAATTAAAAAAAGATCTTTTATTATAATCACATCCAAACAAGCCCTTAGTATCATTGCATGGTGATGTTAAATGTACAATAAAAAATCAGTTAAATCAGTCCATAAATGAGATTTTAGGCCATAATTACTCAGCTCATTATGATCTCAATAACTATTTGTACCAAAACCTAAACCAAAATAAGTTATTGGCTGATTTTTCATTGTACACTTAGATTGTTGCATGATGAAAAATCCATCAACTTGATCAACATTTTTTTTCTTATAACATTGTAGTTTTACCTCCATTGAGCTCCAAGAGAAAAGAGAGACAAACCCTCAACAGAACAACTTCTTCCCCTGCCTAACGTTTATCTCTAAGAGTGTAAAAGTAAAAAAGAGAAAAAAGGAAAATACATAAGAAAATGGACATACATAAACAAGTTAGGTACCAAAAAAAGAAGAGGAACAATTTGGAAGGTCACCTTAAAAAGGAATTCCAAAATCTAACCAAACAAGGAATACAGGAATCAGAGGATTATCCAAAATGAGGTAAAAGTAAAACAGTAAAGGAACAAAGCAAATAAAAAAAAAAAAGTAGAGAAGAGATAGAGGGAATCAGAATGCAAAGCTCAAATTTTTTGAGAGCCAAAAGTCACATTCATGAAGTGGGAATTTTCAGTTTTGAAAGAATAAACAAATAAATAAAATGGGGGCAGGGTTGCTTATAAGAATTAACATCATGATGGAGGTGAAAGAAAAACATAAATGGAGGAAGAAAAGAACATTAAAACAAAAAACGAAAAGAAAAAACTCACAGTGAGATTGAAAGAACAAGAGGGGTTGGCAGAGAAGTTGAAGAATAAGCGAGAAAGAAGAATGAGGAGGACTGTATTTGAAGATGCACATGGTGTGTTTATGAAGTGTGAGAAAGCATTTTGAGAAGTTCCACGTGGTGATTATTGCAGAGAGTGAGGCTTAAATATGCGGTTATCACACAAGTTTTGGTGTGTGAAATCAAAAAATGTGAAAGCTTTTTGATGATCTTTCGCTCTTTCTCTGCTAAAACTCTGCTGAGAAGTGGCAGAAACTCCTCTGACACTTGTTCATCACCCATATTAGCAGTGCCACGTAATTGTCTAAAGGATTGAGGGTAAGATGGACAAATCCATGTCGGTGGGTTCCTTTGGCTACTGTGATAATTCACATTTTTAACACCGATATATCTATACTAAGACGCTTTGGTTTGGTGTACAAGGGGTGGTCTCCTGGATACCTCCCTTTTAAAATAATAGTCGTAATATATCTAGACATAAATTTCATTTAGATACATTAAATTTCTAATGAATCAAAAAAAGTGAAGATCACTATTAATTTGAATTGGAGGGAGTATTTATTAGTGTTTGAAAAAAATGGTTTTTTTATACTTAAACATGTATTCAACATTGTTTCACACGTATTAGACATATAATAATATTTGTCGTACAACAAAAATACGTTCAACTAGTATCCAACGTGTGTTGTACATAAAATATAATGTATGTTATATGTACATATGTTATACATATAGCACGCATAACTTCTTCTGCACCGCACATATTGGATACTAGTTAAACGTATGTATATTGTATGAAAATCATTATTGGTTAGGCATATCAACACACAAAATGTATGAACGCCAAGTAAATATATTGTAGAAGTGAGATTTTTTTATTTATATCAAAAATTTAGGCTTAAACTCAATTTAAATTGACTGAATTCAAAAAATTGAATTATTTTTTGACCCAATATTTCTCACACTAAATATATTAGCAATATTTATAGCAAATGCATAAGTGTGGCTAAGTTTTCTTTTGTGTTGTTAATTAATCATCAAATGTGATGATTAAATGCATAATTGTATAATACATCATACTTCACTTAGTCCCCCTAACATATATAACCTAATTAGTTGGTGTTTGGGAATTGGATCCTTTCTTTCTTTCTGCATGGTAGGCACAACAACCTCGGAGAAAGGAAATTTTAAATATGATTTCGTTAACAAGAAGGATTTAAATTTTAAGTAGTTATTTTTATGTATATACGTGGGTGTGGGATATTGAATAGAAAGGCTTTTGCTAATTAAAGGACGACCAATTGTGTTGGGTATCATATTTTTTTTCTATCATGGTAACTCCGATATGTTAAGAATTAATTTATTGCAAATAATTTGAGCTTCATTTAAGGGTATGTTATTATTGATGATTTGTTGTATACATAAAATTAGAATCGAATACTTAATCCCTGTTTAAATGGACGAATGAGTTGATCACTCGACCAACTCAAATAGGAATATATTACAAAATATTAAATGTAAGAAGTTAAATTATATTAACCAAAAATAAATTAAGTGAAGAATATATAATAATATTAAATGATTTATAGATTTGTTATCTTATAATTTTTAGTCAAGATATAATATCCAGCTACTCCATAGGATACTTCCAATCCAACAAAATCACTGTTAAAGTGAAACAGAAGGAGTATTAATAATAAAAGAATTTAAATAAAAATATAGGATTTAATGTTTATATATTGATAGTATAAAAGTTTTTCATCTAAAGCACATTGTTATTAATCTTGAAATTTGACTTAATTATCAATTATTTAAAACGCTATATTATTGAAAGATTTTAGTCGAATAAATGTATTACATTAATGATATATTCAGATAATTTCAATAAAACTCATTATATTTTGTTTTTTGTATTGGACCAACAGTATTTCCAACTCGATAGTTGCTGTCAACGAGTTACTGCATACACAACGCGGATACTAGTGAAACATTTAACCAAGATAAAAGAACTCTTACTGATTTATGATCAGGATTCAAGACATGCATATATAAGTTGATCAAATGCCTATAATAAATAACACGTATATATGTATCATATGAGAATCGAATTTAGATTGTGAGATATAAAATTAGATCTGAATCAAATGAAGCAATCATATATATATATATATATATATATATATATATATATATATATATATATATATATATATATTCAGTTGATATATCATCATCATCATATACAAATTAAACTCTCCCACATATAACAGTCGAGTCCACATAAGGCTTTCCCAAGGTAGAAACGAAATGTTTGTTTGTCGCAGGGTTTTTGTTTCTCGAGAAGGAGGTAGCAACGTGGAGTTTATAGGATGAATGATTTGATGTGACACTAAAAGGATTCAACCAAACGGGGCCCATCAAAGCTACACTTTTCAATTTTTTGAAACTCTCGAAAACGGCCATGCACGCCACGTGTTTGCTAAACTAGGTGAGGTTCCCTAAAACTTTTTACTTTGCTTTGACAAGTTTAGATTGCAACGCGTCGAGTTTTTAGGCCATGTTTGGTACGACGCTTTGATATGACGTCGCGTCAATTGCTCCTTTTTCTTCTGTTTTTGCTGAACTCAGCTTCTGCTTCTTCTGTTTGTTATGTTTACGCATGCCTTCCTTTTCTTTACCTTCTTTCCATGAAATTGAATTGAATTTTGTGTGATGTGATCATGAATATGAATAATAATATAAGCTAGAGAACTATAACAAAAAAATTAATTAAAATAATTAATAAATAAGAATTTTAATAATAATTATTTATAAAATATTAAATGAGTTTTGTTGATTATTTTGACTGAAAAAGTATTATTATCCAAACATTTGAACTTTGCCTCGTAACCAACCGTGATGTTTACCCGATTACTTAAGCAGGTTGTTGATGCCTATTAGGTTAGTTGCGAATGGGGATAAAAAAATTAACTGCTAAATTAATAATGGGTTTTTGGTGATGAAGGACACCTTTCAAGAACTATAAAATTGAAAGTTTGGTATTAAACAAAAAATTATTTTTTTAGAGGAGATACCTATTTTAGTTTTTCAAGACAGATATGAGGAGTAAAATAGTGTCTCAATCTCAAAATACGAAAATAATAATATGGTTTGTCAAGATTTATCATGATGAATAAAATAATTTTTTAAGATATAAAGTGATAGAATGATACTTTAAGATTTTAAAAGTTTAGGACAACATAATCTCCCAACTTGTTTTAAATTTTTAATTTTAAAAAATCATATTATCTTAAAATCTCAATCTTGAAAAATTATGTTTTACTTTCATATTTTGGGAGACTATTTAGTTCATCACGATAATTGATGACGATCATATTGTGATTTTAGTATCTTGAAGTATTTGTTGTATTTGTGTTATTTTAATTTTTTCTCCTGTACTTTGATGACCTTAATCTTACTTGCTTCACTTTTCTTTTGTAATAAATGTAGTGAAAGCAATTCATTCCAGAAAAGTGGAAGAGGTGGGCAGTCTTTTACAGTATTTGTGAAGGGCTTTGACAAGTCCCTTGAAGAAGAGGAGGTAATTTTTTCTGCAGCATATTTTACTGTTGCTTGTGTTGCATGTAGGCCTCTTGGCAATGAACATTTGCATCGCTATTAGTATCAGCTGTAAATTGTGCAAATTATGTACTTGCAGCTAAAATCTAGCTTGAGGGAGCATTTCAGTTCTTGTGGTACGATTTCAAGAATATCAGTTCCAAAAGATTGTGATTCTGGTGCTGTTAAAGGGTATATTTCTGTGAAAATTTTTCTTGTTGTGATAGTTTATATTACAATCATTTATTTGTCTGCCTTGATTAATTCCACCAACTCTTGGACTGTACAGGTTTGCTTACATGGACTTCAGTGATTCTGATAGCTTGAACAAAGCGCTAGAACTCCATGAATCTGAACTTGGTGGCTATTACCTTTCTGTGGATGAAGCCAAACCAAGAGATAATCAAGCATCAGGTGGTAGAGGTGGTGGAAGGAGTGGTGGTGATCGACTCGGTGGAAGGGGTGGTCGTGGTGGATTTGGAGGAAGAGGTGGTGGAAGGGGTAACAAGCCAAACCTTGCTGCAGAAGGAACAGGTACTTATTGAATAATGCAAGACATAACAGAAATACGTCCAATATCAAACGTGTGCTATCCATGTGTGCTATATGTATATGTGCCGCTCTTCGTCTTTAGTGATTATTGCCTTTATTATATGTAGTTTTGCAGAATCATGTGTGTTTCTGATTCAATTTTTGTTGAACTTGATTACTTTGTACAGGAAAGAAGACCACATTCGCTGACGACGATTAGAGCTGCGGATAATGGAAGTACTATCATTGCTAGATTTTGAATTTATTCGGTTGTTATTACCTCATCAGTTTTGGTAACTTAGTTATGGTTGCTTAGGCTGCGTTTGGATGCAACTCTGGGACAGAGACATAAATAAATTTCAAGTTTGTATTCTGTTTGGTTCAAGAGACATGGACAAAATGCTCAAATTTATATCTGTCTCTACCTGTATTGTACACTATATTTCTGTATGGTTCCTAACATGGAGCAGAGGGAGACACGACTTTGAGCTGCATCATTTAATGAAAATTTTTTCACTTTTACCCTTGTTTTCCCCCAAAATAACAGGCAATTAACCTTATCACTTTTCAAATGCAGCATTATCTATTCTTCAAAACTTCACTGTAACGCTCTCGCACCTTCAAAGAAGAAGCTCAATGTGTGATTCTACCCACACCGGGAAGGTGTGCGAGCTCCACCACTATTTTTTGGCTTAAAAATCTACATCCACTTCTATCTTCATCTAAGGCTAAAAAGGAAAAGAAAAGAAAATGACATGTATGCTAAATTGTAAATAAAGAAAGCAAGAAAGGAAGAACATACAACAATGGACCAAAGAGCACAAAGGAAGAAGCTTCATGATGTGGGTCTCTAATGCTTTTTTTTTTCTCTGTAGTGACTCATTGGGAATTTGATTTCAATAAAAAAAATTGATTAGTGTTATAAAATATTGAAAAGGGTAACTGAAGTAATTTAACATGTATTTGGTGTATTGTACTTATCTATCCAAACATAATACAAAGACAAAATCAAATTTTTTACACTACAACCAAACATGATACAAAGACATTTATATTTAAGTTTCTGACTTTGTCTTTCCGTATCGGGCGAACCCTCTAATATTTGAAGGGGGGCCAAATAATTACTTTCTTTGATAAAAATTATTTATTTTATTAATTTGGCCCCTCTAAATTTTTATTTGAATTACTTATATCAACTTTATAATTAATTAGATATTAAAAATTATAATAAATACTATAATATATCATATGTATTATATATGTCAATATTTTCTTTAATTTTGATGATAAAGTATTACTTTTTTTATATGCAACACTTTTTACGCTACTATTTTTTTTTTTAAGAATAAGCAAAAATATTGATACTTTATTCGGTACTTAATAAAATTTATGGTATCGATAATCATTAGTTATCATGTGAATATAAAAAATCATGTATTCCATTTTAAAATCCATCAATTAAAAAAATTAAAAAAATATTAAATATGCATTTTTTTAGAAAATAATTTACTACTAATTTTGGCCCTTCCTAAAATTATGGTCTAGGTCCGCCCCTGGTCTCTATGTATTTGTATCTCTATCTCCAACTCTTTATCCAAAAGCAGCCTTAGAGATCGGGTGTAGTATGGGGAATATTTTTGTTTTTATTTATGGATGTGTCATGTCTTGCAAATTTTTGTACTTGTCTTGGGTCAACGAAAACATGCTTATTTACTTTGTTGAGCCCTTTATAAAATACTATACTATTAACATTTCAGTTTCTTCCTTGGTATTGCTGCATCTATTTATATACCTCAGTTGCAATATTTCATGTTATTCAATATACATGCATAGTTTTGTAAATGCTATTTCGGTTAGGTTTCTAGTTCCTTGTGAAAGAGATTTTCGATGCCAATCAAACAAGTACAAGTAAATGAATGAGTATCACTTAGTGTTTTGTGTTTAACTTGTCTAGGGATGATGACAAGTACTCTTATGATTATGGAAGTTATTGTTGTATGATTGAGATATTCTTTGCTGGCTGATTTGCTTGTTCTCTTATTGTTGCCATTTCTCTAATTTTAGAGTTAGGTGTTCGCTTGGCACATTTGCAAATCTATCTTTGATGTTTAATTATAACATCTTTTTAGTAAACTTGATACAATTGTACCTCGTAGTATCCTATTCTAAGAATCTTTGGTGCTAGCTAGAGGTCAGCTTCCATTATATTAGCTTCTCCCCCAAACATCTGAGTTAGTGGTGAGTTGAATCCTCTCAATCATGTATAGTTCCCCTGCCCATCAATCAAAGTGTAGTAACTGTCCAATCTTTTGAAGCTTTTTTCCTCTTCTACTCCTTCTGGCCTGGGATTTCTACCAATCAGCTGAAATCATACTTACTGCGATTGTGTCCTATCTTGGTTCATTCAGGTTCAACTAAATGGCCAATTTAGATAATGCATCTGCCCTTATGTTTTGATCTGGGCTCATTATCACATTAGCGCACATGTATGTTGAATGAGGATCTTGATTGGGCCAAGTTCTCACTGAATGATTGGATATCAGTTTATGAAATTCGTGGATATCATCATAGTTTATTTAAGGATGAAAAATAAAAAAATATTGTAAAAATAACAGTCAAGTAAATAAGTGTCAAGTGTATATTTTATCATATTTATAGTATTCACAATATATAATCTGCGCTCATAAAAAGCAGTTATTCCTCTCTTAGTTTATAATCATAACATATTCATGATGCATTATCTCTGTGTCCTATATATATATGTCACAAGAATGGAAATCAAATTAAATGACACTACTATAGGGAAAATTAGTACATACATGCAACAATGAAGATTCTTAAGAAGAGATTCATCAAGATTATTGATAAATGAACATAATTAACCATACCCAATACAACCCATAGATTCATAAGAGATTCATCTCAGCATATAGACAAAAATCATTATCACCTTAGCTCTCTTATGATTGGCACAGAGTACCCAAGCCACCCCAATTTCCACAAATTTTAAAAACAACAATGAAACTTTGGATATTCCGATCCGTTCACATAAAGAGCACTTGTAATACCCGTCAATAATACTGTTATTACAAAATATATAATATGATATTAATAACGAAGTGGCCTAAGACAAATGAAAATGAAACATCATTTGGACAAAACATGATACCAATTTTTACAGCTAGTCGTGACAATCAAAACAAACCGCTCCAAAAATCAGTAATTGTACAATAGAAATACATCAAACTAGTATCCAATGTGTGATATACATAATATGTGTCATACGTAACATGTGTTATATATATGACACATTACGTATGACACATATTATGTATAGCACACGTTGGATAGTTGTTGGATGGTATTCCTGTTACTACAAACACTATTGTCCAAAATCAACATCTATATAATATACATGTATATGTGTATATAAATCCCCTAGTTCACCTTAATTAAGTTGTATTAACTAGTAATAATTATTGATTAGTATTCTTAAGATGGCTGCATCAGTTCCATTTCCTTCAAATCTTTTACCAAGTGATGCAAGTCCTGAATGGATGAACAAAGCAGATAATGCATGGCAACTAGTAGCAGCAACACTTGTGGGCCTACAAAGTGTTCCTGGGCTCATAATATTGTATGGTGGAGCTGTTAAGAAAAAATGTGCTGTGAACTCTGCATTCATGTCCCTCTATGCTTTTGCATGTGTCTTTTTCTGTTGGGTTGTTTGGGGGTTATAGGATGTCTTTTGGTGATAGGTTATTACCTTTTTGGGGCAAACCTGGTGTTGCATTGGGTGAGGAATATCTTTTTCTTAAGGCATTTTCTGGGGCATTCCCTAATGCTACTATGGTGTATTTTCAGTGTGTTTTTGCAGCAATTACTCTGATTTTGATTGCTGGGGCTTTGTTGGGAAGAATGAACTTCTATGCTTGGATGTTGTTTGTGCCTTTGTGGCTCACTTTTTCATATACTTTCACTGCATTTAGCATTTGGAGTCCAAATGGGTTTCTCTTCAAATTAGGTATAATTGATTACTCTGGTGGATATATATGTCATCCATTTGTCTTCTGGGGTTGCTGGATTTACTGCAGCTTATTGGGTAAGCCTTAATACATATAAGACATAATTTTGGAACTATTCTTTTAGAGGTGTTGCTATTAATAACCAATATTCATTCTATTCTCTGTCCGATAATGTATGAGTCATACTTAAATGAGTTTATGTCTCATTCAATGACAGATGAGGAATTCGAATTCGTTAGCATTAAGAGTGAAAAAATAATTCAGACACAAAAAGTTACAAAGATGATGTGATCAGAGTGCTAATCAAGCAATACTACATAGTCAAAATTGTTTATAAAGCAAGATTAGATTTAAAGAGAATAGTTAAATAAGTTAACAAATAAGGGCTTGTGTTGACACACACACACACACGTACACATGATAATAGAAGATTGGACCTAATAGGATAAAGTTATAGTATTATAGTGTTTAATTATGTGACAGGTTGGACCTAGGCTTAATAAGGACAGGGAAAGATTCCCTCCAAACAACATCCTACTGGGGCAGGGTTACTGTGGATGGGGTGGACAGGGTTCAACGGTGGAGACCCATACACAGTAAGTAATGATGCTTCATTATACTGGCAGTGCTCAACACTCATGCTTAGCTTGATGTCATCTTCTTCAGGAAACCCTCTGTCATTGGTGCTGTTCAAGGCATGATCACTGGCTTGGTCTGCATCACCCCTGCTGCAGGTATATATATATGCATGCATTATCTTATCCAATTTTTTGATTTCATTACTTACTTTTCAAACAATTTGCTAGTGGAAATAGTTTTTGTGTTAAGAAGAAGCAGTCCAATTTTGAAATTATATGTGGGGATATATATAAATTTTGAATATTTGTTAACTGTTATATATATATATATATATGCTTGGGAGACAAGGGAGAAGAATAAGTCTAGAGATCTTACTTGAATAATTAAGATTAAAATATAAAGTTATGTAACTTTTTTAGATGGCCATGTGATTTTTTAAATTTTAATCTCTTAACCATTCATGTATGATTATACGGTCCATATTTACATATCTCAGTTTCATATAAATTTACTTTTCTCATTAGATACATTCCTTGTGTGTCTGCTTGTATATATATAGGTGTTGTGCAAGGATGGGCAGCACTTGTAATGGGGATGTTATGAGGCTCAATTCCTTGGTTCACCATGATGGTGATCCACAAGAGATCAAAGCTTCTCCAAAAAGTAGATGATACAATGGCAGTGTTACACACTCATGCCATTGCAGGAAGCCTTGGAGGGATCCTAACAGGGCTATTTGCTGAGCCAAAGCTCAACTGTACTACTTGTTCTTTGGTACATATTCCAAATATGTTGGCTTTCTCTATGGCCTCCAAATTAAATGAAGCTGTTCCATTATGGGTTCAGGCAAATTCTGATTCAGTTACTTGGGATCTTGTTTGTTGTATCACTCAATGTTGTTAGCACAAGCTTGATATGCATCTTGATTAGGTATTTCATTCCATTAAGAATGTCTGAAGAGGATATGGAGATCAGATTGGTGATGAAGCTGCTCATGGTGAAGAAGCTTATGCAATTTGGGGTCAAGGTGATAAGCTTGAGAATTCAAGTTCTAAGTATGGAAGTTCTTTGTATGATGATGTTGAAACTGCTGCTGCTACTAAGAAAAAACATGGTCAGATTGAGATGATGTAGAATAATGACTTTACTAATAAGGGGTAGGGTACCTTTGGTTGGTTGATGAGTAAAATTTGGAATAAGATTTGCGTGAACGGGTTCAGTATAAAATAATATATAAAATTTATTTAAGTAAATTTTATTTATATTTTTATCTTTCAACCAAACACACGTTCAGAATAGAAAATATGGTATAGAGATTTAAGTAACATCGTCAATACTTAATATGAAATAAGAGTTCAAATGTTTATTGTATGATTTTGAGTAATATTTTCCTTTATTATGTATGGTTTTTTTTCTTAGTTCATTATTCTTCACAAGAAATAAATCAGATCAATAATATATAGGAATATGTAATGTATTGCAGTCTTAAGATCAATTAAATATGTGCTGTGTTTTTGTGAAGGATTGACATGTAGTTATCTACTATGTGATTGTTATATCATTTATTAGTTAATTAGGCACTTCTTTATGTGTTCTCCTAACTTATGAGATGATCAACATAAAAAAAATCTCTATTTCTAAACATCTTATTCATAGGCAATTTAAAAAAAATAATTTTAATATTCAAAGACTCTGAAGTGATTATAAAAATGATGATAGTGTATTCAAACGAAACTTTAAAGAAAGCTTATTCCATCAAAATACTTATTTAAGATTTGAGATTAATTATGATACACTAATAATGTAAACATATTTTATAGACACAAAGGATGAAGTGAAGAATTTTTTAGAATTTATAGGATGATTAATAATTAAATATAATACAATGACTGAATTTTTTACACTGAAAGTAGAAAAATTATTTCCTTAAGATTTTGCTATTCTAAAATTATAATTAGATGTAGGGTCTTTTTGTTCAAACGCAAGTTATCATACTCTAACTAAAATTAATATCAATATAATTCTTATCGTATAATTATAGAAGACCAAAACCACATAGTACAAATCATTAAACACAAGAACATTTTTTCTTTTTCTATTTGAAAATTTAAAATAGGCAAGGACATTACAACACTATAGTGCCTGAGAAACATGGATCTCACACTAAGTTAATACTAAAAATTGTATCAAACAACTCGAATCAAAGGTTCTACAAGCATTTTCATAGCAGCAATAACAATCCCTTTCGATCAAAAGAGGTGCCAATTTCTATAATATATCATCCCCATTAAAAAAAAAATACTGCACCATTATTCTTCATTATATATCTGCAGCAAGGAAGTTACCAGACAGTGTAACCTGCATAAAAATAATGAAAGAATCATGTAAGAAAGGCTATAGGGCATACAAAAAAATGACACCAAAAAGATCAGAGAATGATAGAATGTGGTACCTTCTCGCCTAACTTGAAGGGAGGAAGACCCTTGTAAGGGCATGTACTGCACCTGAAAGCATCCCCTAGACCACACTGCAGACCAAAAATACCCTTTGAGAGTAATGAATGACAAATATGATGGAAAATACTAATCTATGCCATAGATTGACTTTTCACAAAGAGCAAAAACAAAACTCGAAGAGAATTGTGAAGTTCTCATTGTACAAACCACACTGACCATAATCAAAACCAACCTTAGAATTTCTTGAAATTGATATTCTCTTCTTAAACCCTAAATACACAATACTACTGACACAAAATTTAGTTACCTGACAGGTACTATGAAAAAAGCATAGACAGCAAAAAGTGTTAACATTGATTCAAGTACAGCCAAGTTATATGCAACTGGAGATACCGAATGAAGATGGCACAAACTGAGCGTACAAGGCACGAAGAGGAAAAATACATACACTGCCACAAGCTGATTGAGGATTATTAATCTGTTCTGCAGTCAATCCTAACTTCACTTTTTCCTCTTCTTCAGCTCTTCCACATGTGCAATTTTTGCAGGCTTTTCTTGTACTTCCTATCTCACAGTCACTCACTGCACAAGCATTTGGTATTTTGGTTAAGAGCCCTATATCGTAGAGAATACTAATCAAATGCGGTGAGAAAATATAAAAGTACTCTTTACCAGGTGGGAGCTGGGGCTTCTTCAAATCTTCTTCAGTCAAAAGACTATCTTCATCAATCAGATCTGAATCAACATCAATTTGCACTTTAGGTGAACTCTTCACCACTTTCTTCAATGCAAAAGACGATCCAACTTTCCAGGAAGGCTTTTTAGCTTTGATCTACATGCAATTTATTCAGAGAACATACTGACAATACGAATTTATAAAATGTTGATTAAAAGTTAAGTAGGAAAGACATAAGGATTAATTTTACATTACTCATGACCCAATACTCAACCCATCAGACAATAGGATGATTGACAGCATGAGGTGAATAAACCCAAAAGCAAATATATGATGATAAAGCAAAGAACTAGTTGGAATTAACTTTGCTAAAAAAAACTATCAATAAAAAAATTTAAATCCTCCAAACCTATGGCAAATGAAATTACTATCTAACATTTAACTCATGAGTCATGATAACATAAGAAAAAATAAATTAAAGACAAAAAGTATGATGAATAAAAGATGGCAGCGAAAGCACGAGATAGTTAAACATACCCCAGAAGATAAAACTTGTGTTTCTGAAAAACCTGCCACCAATAACCTGCTCTCTAGATCAGATATAATCTACAAGGACAAAGAGGGGGAATTAGAACATGTGCAACTAGTCAACCACATAAATTCATCGTGTCCCAGTCAGTCCAAGTTGTTATTAGTTATTACCTTTTCAAGCGAACTTGCAGCAGACTGAGATGACTTGAGAACAAGAGTTGTTCCACCTACTTTTAGCACTCTCAAGACTTCTTGAACCAGTTGGTTCGTAGGACAATCAAGAGACTGCCAAATTAAAATGACAGTATCCACAGAGGAAGATTCCACTGGAAGCTTGCCTGTGGTATGCAAGAAGAATAGATGGTAAAATTGGTTTCATTGACTACAATACAATATACTCTATCTCATATAGAATATTTTGATAGTAAGCTTACTATCAAAATTAACCCAAAAAAAAAAAAAGCAAAGGAATTCAAGGAATGGGACAATTACTTAGTGATGATGCAGATGTAAGAACCAGAGGATCATACTGCTCAACCCCTTCATTCCCAAGTTCTCTCATTGCTTCAAAGACTTGACTGACAGATAGAACTGCTTCATCTGTACATGCCAGCACACGCATCTTTGTAGCATCCTACAATATTGAAATTAACAATTCAAAGTGTTGTGATTTATATACATGCTCATGGCTTTTTTATCTCACATGAACTAAGGTAGGATTTCTTTAATCATGTTAATGATAAAATTTAAAATATATATGAAATCGCACTGAAAGAAGATTAGGGGAAAAAAGGACATGTATACAATAATACATACAATACCAATTCAATTATACTAAACCCCAAAGTTGAACAAAGAACCAATTTCAGAATGAGAAATTAATCATATTCAACGGAAAGACAAATTATATTTTTCTAAAAAGCAAAAACGAACACTGATTATGATTCTATTTCACGAAAATCTAAAACTACAAGTAAACTAGATTTGGAGGCCTGTTCTAAGGAGGCGAAAAAAAAAACTGAAATTCTAACAGCTGTATTGCAACTCAAATATCTTACATACAGAATCGTCTGAAAAAAAAGTAAAATTAGAAAACGCGAATAAAGCAGGAGAAGATGCAAAACTAGGGGTGGCAAAAGGGACGGGACAAAACGGGATATCCCGCTGCGGGATGCAACAAAAACGGGACGGGATGTCCCGTTTTAATAAAAGGGATGAAAATCATTGTATGTAAGAAAAAAATTAACGAATAAATTTATATAAGAACAGAATCAAGAAACCAAAATAATATATTCAATATTGATTCAATCACCTGAAATTAATATCAATACAGATTCAATATTATGTAAAAATAATACATTCTAAAATTAATTTATGAAAAGTAAAAACTACCAACAAAAGGGAAACAGGAGTGGGAAGGACCGAGGGAGGACAGATGAGGCCGAGGACGGCGCAGGCAAGGGTGACGGAGGGAGGACGAGGCCGAGGAGGGCGGAGGCAAGGCTGAAGGAGACAAGGCTGACGGCGGGAGCACGAGGCCGAGAGAGATGAAGGCTCGAGGGAGGCGATGACGAGACGAACCTGAGGGAGGTGAAGGCGAAGCCGGCACGACGAAGATAGGCCGAGGAAGGCGAGGGCGAGCCGGTGCGATGAAGGCCGAGGGCGGCGCGGGTGGTGGCGTGGGTGACTGAGTAAGGGTTGAGGTGAGGATGAGAAGAGACTGGGAATGGGAGGCAAAGAGAACCTAGGGTAATTTTAGGGTTAGGATTTAATTGTTTTGGGCAGGGCCTACTAGGTGGGCTGAATAATTAGAAGATATAACTAGAATACGGACCCGTGCGTTGCACGGTGTTAATACAATTTATTTATTCTATAGACTAAATGTTTGTTTGGATGTCATTATTCATTTAAAATAAGATCTTTTTTAATTAAAAAAAGATCTTATTGAATTTTTTGATATGTTTGGGTACTAATTATAAGTAAAATCATAATCTCTAGAAAAAGTAAAAAAATGTCTTTTTTCAGAAGCTGTAAGGACTTGTTTGGATGAGTTTCTAGAAAAAGATCTTTTTTAATTGAATTTTTAAATAAGATCTTTTGAAAAAATAGAAGCAATTTAACTTTTGGATACAAAATCAATTTATGTTTGGATGTAATATAAAAAGATCTTTACTTAATCGTAAACATCTTTTCTGTGTTATTAAAAATGTCTTTTTTCAGAAGATGGAAATTACAGCTTCTGAAAAAAGATCTTTTTATGCTTTTTTTAGTGATTTTACTTTTACTAGAAAATGTTACCCAAACATGTCAAAAATTTCAATAAGATCTTCTTTTAATTGAAAAAGATCTTATTTTAAGTGTAAAAGGGCATCCAAACAAGCACTAATTTCCATCTTCTAGAAAAAGATATTTTGTATAACATAAAAAAGATGTTTAGGATTAAATAAAGATCTTTCTATATTACATCCAAATATAAATTAATTTTATATCCAAACATAAAATTACTTCTACTTTTTCAAAAGATCTTAATTAAACAGATAAATTAAAAAAAGATCTTTTATTATAATCACATCCAAACAAGCCCTAAATACTTAAAATTGTCCTCTAGAAATATATCGTGGGATAAATTAGTCCCTTAGAATTTGAAAGTCCAATATTAGTTCTTCACATTTTAAAAAAGGGGACAAGTTCATCATTCCGTACATGTTTGTACACTGGTTTCTTTGTTATACGAACATGTATGAAAGGACAAATTTGTCCTCCTTTTTAAAATGTGAAGAATCAAATTGAACTTTCCAATTCTGAGGGACCAAATTGTCCCGTGATGATATTTTAATTCATTTTTAATTTATAACGTAATTACCCTTTCTTACTAATTTCATTTTTTTTACCTAATTTTCTAATCTTCTACTGTAAATAATTTTATTTTATTATAAAACTACCCTTTCTTACTAATTACACAGTTATTTTATTACATTATATTTGATTTTTCTATGTTGAACTCGTTGCAAGAATAATATAGTTATTTTGTTGAATTTTTATCAAATAATTATATTAATGTCAAAATTACGAATATTAAGATTAAATTGATATTAAACTCAAAACATTAGGATTAAAGTAATTATTCACTCAATAATTATTATCAAAATCAAAGAAAATTAGGAATATATATAACATGTTATGTATTATAATATACAAATAACTAATTAAATTTAAAATTGAAAAATTTTTACTAAATAAAATGTTTAGAGATAGTGAAAATTAAAAAATAAAATAAAAAATCATGGATGATTATCGCCCCTTCATCACAACTACGCTCGGCCCCTATTAATTTAAATATTTTAGAGGGCATTATAGTCATATGTGTATTTAGAAGGTATTTTAATAATATATGTAATATAATTATATTCAATTAATTTGCTATATAATTATTTAGAAGATATTATTGTAATTTACATATATTATCTTGTAATATTAATATTTTTAATATACCAAACATGATAATGTGGATTACCAGTTACGTTATTTGTATATACCAAATAAAATAATGTAGATTACCAGTAATTTAAATAGAGATAATTTATCTATAGAGTAATCTAGATCACCGAACATTTTTTATAGTAATATATTCCTTTTTGTGTTATGATTTTTTTATGTTCTGATTTGAATCTTTTGTGATATTTTGATTTGAGTGTGTTTGTGTTTGGATTGTGAGTATTGATTTATGGTGATTCATAGCTTTTGCGTTTTGTCTTTATTAGCTTAGAAACTGGACTACACATGTTTGTAGTATATATCAATTCTTTCATTAGTGTTAGTTTTATTCTATTTTTTTCTACGTTTGAAGCATGAATAACACTCATTTTCAAACTGATTTAATTTTAATTTGTTTTGTTATTTCATACATCTCTTTTAGCACTTCGAGCTAAGTAGCTAACATCATGGTTTTGTGACAGAAAATATTTTTTTTATGGTCATTTTGTGAAATTACAAAGGGAAGTTGTTATTGCAATAAATATCATGTAAGGGTTGTTTATGCATTTTTTTGCTTCTTGTTAAAGATTTTTTTTTCATTGAATAGGAGATGATTGCTTTCGTTGGTAGTTATGTGTGGGAAGGTATCCATCATTTTTGAGTGCTTGTTGAAAGTTTCTTAAAAGTGTATTGAATAAGTTGTTTGAGTTTATGCATGAGACATCCTAGAGTTCAAGTTGTATATTTCACTTCAATTTCATGTTATATATCATAGTTTTGGAATAAATTTTTAATGTGTTTGTTATTTGAATACTGCTCAATTTTGCTTACTAAAGTTAAGTAGAAGCCAATGAAATGATTATTACAAAAAATATGCTAAGGAAATGAGTATCATAGCATAAAAGAGTCAAAATGCTTGAGTTAATGTTTTTCCTTATATGTAATCCATGAGAACCAAGCATTTGATATCTTTGTTTTGGTACTTTAAGAATAATTAATGCATCCAAGGCTAGCTAGCTAGTCTAGATTACTTGATATGTTTTCAATGCTCTGTCCAATATGTTTAACCTGGTTAGGAAGACTGATGTGTTGATTAAGAGCGTCGTTAATTCTCTCAACCAACAATCAATTTAGAATTTAAGAACAGGTTTTCCAAAAACGATTTGAATTGAATAACTATAGTAGTATAGCTAGTCAACCCAAGTCGTCTCTCAAAGAGGCTTATATCATTGATCTAGTATGTATAGTATATGTAGTGTTAGGATTATGTAAGAAGTAATGAAAGCAAGAGGTATTAATAATGCAAAAAGAGTCTTGGTGTTGAGTTATGCACAAAATTACATTTTCCCTATCCTAAACCCACTTAGGCATTTTATCAAACACTTAGAATGCAATGTGCAAATGCTCAAGAATCATTAAACCAAATTGACTTTGATCAAAACCAAAATGGTAAAATTATTCTAAACACATGAAACCCTAATTCTTAATCAAGAATTATTCACACTCTCTCAACTAATGAGCCAATGCATTAATCAACACATAAATCCAAAAAACCCCTAAACACAATTTAATCCCTTAATCAAGAAACCAAAATGCATTCAAGGCCTAATCAAAATAAGCAAGTATGAATCCACACAAGCAAACTTTAATAGCATTTAAAAACCCAAGAGAGTGAGAAGCAAGAACACATTCAAGTAGTGGGTTTCAAGAGAAATGGGGTTTTGACATTCCCCAACACCAAGAATGAGAGAACTACTCAACCATAATTAAAAACAAGAAATGAAATGAAGAAGTAAGAACAATCACAATGCTGGAAATGAAAATGGAAATATATTTAAACTTGGAGAAATGTAAAGTGATGTAATAACAAAGTGCAAAGAACAAAAATGGAAAAGTAAAGTCTAGAGAAAATGGAAATTCTAGAGAGAAGGGAGAACTTCTCTCTCTAAAATAAAATAATCTAAACTAAAACTAAAGATAGGTGTAAAAAGTGTTTCAGCAAAATTACAAAAGTTTCATTAATACAAAGCTAGAGGGACCAATTTGTAAAATTTGGTGATGCTGTCAAAACTTGGTGGCTAGCGACCAAAAAGTGGTGGCTAGCGACCAACACAGCATTTTCAATATTAAGTTGCTTTCTCCGACTTGCCGATGCGTCCGCTCCTTCGCTCTAACTCTCCCGATGCTTCCAAGACTTGAAGTAGCTCTAACCTAGATTCCTGAAATCCAAAGACACTACCCAAGAGAGCATCAAAAGATAACAAGACCAAAGTGTCACTAACAAGCCTCAAAAGGTCGTAAAATTGCCACACCAACCAAGAAAGCGAAAATATGCACAAACAGTGAAGAAAACCATTATTAAAGCAATAAAGGATGCAAGATGCACATGTAAAGGTAAAGAATGCACAGAATTTCGCATTCTATCAAATATCCCCACACTTAACCACTTGCATGTCCTCATGCAAGAGATGCTAAAGCTAAGAAATTAAAACAAAAGAAACAAGGTGCTACTTGACTTTCAAAGAATGCTCAAAAGTGTTCTGGCTTAAGATCAAGATAACAAGTAAAGCAGAAAGAAATTCCAACAACCAAGCATTTCAACATCAACAGGCACAACATCAAAAGCCAGGCTAAAATCCCTTAAAATGCATAGATGAAATGGAAGGACCTCAAGGGAGTGTGTATGCTCTCAACTCACTTATATAGTGGCTTGGTCTTCCTCTCAATTCTCTTGTTAGACCAAGCATTCGACGTAGGTTTGCCAAACCTCTAGATCTCCACTACTAACATTCAATGCACCCAAGAATCAAGAGGACTTTGTTTTGGTTGTAATGAGGCCAGGGTTAAGGTGTGGAATGTATGGATAAGTGAGCTAAAGGACCCAAGAAAATTAGACTAGCATTGGTTATGTGAGTCTCAATCAAACACAAAGGGGAATTCTAAGCACACAAAAGCATAAGCACAAGAGTTTTATTCTTTTTTTTTTCTTCGCTTTGAACCTTTAAACATTCACCCATGAGGTCTTTGACCTTGAATTTACTTTGCTTTTGTGTGCTTTTCTTCCTTTGCTCATTTCATTTTTTTTCAATTACATATTAATTACGTACAATTCACACCATTTTTCACATTAACACATCAAGATATCCCTCCCTCACACTTAAAAGTTTGTCGTCCACGACAAACCCCCACACTTAGACTCAAGCACACAAAATGATAAAACCAATGTTGCTCCACTTTCCTAAGGTAGGGTATAAAATGGTTTTTCACTTTTTAGGCTAAAGGTGAGCTAAGATCAAAGAATGAGATATAAGGCTCAAAGGGGCTTGCAATGGTAATGTAGAGGGTGGGCAATATGGCCGTGAGCTAAAGAAGAGAAGTGCCTCTATTACACTCAAGAATGCATATGAAACGTAGTCTCAATTAAGAGATAAGGCAAACCCTAGAACGACAAAGTCAAAAGAGATACACACATCAAAAATGGAATGACATGTAATGTGGCCACCCAATGTAAGGCTCAAAACTCACAAGGTGCATATCCAAACACAAATCATCTATACAAATTAAGATCAATCACCAAGCAAGAATTAAAAACTAAATGAAATGCAACCGTGTTGGAACACCTAACCACCTAAAAATGATGAATGTCTCAAGCACAACATTTACAAAGCAACAAAGAAAGACAAGGAGCACACAAAGTGAACCTAAACTACCTAAAATTTTCATTTTCAGACTTTTTTTTTCGATTTTTTTCTTTTTTGAAAATGGGTGGTGGCTAGCGACTAGATGCATGGTGGCTAGCGACCAAGTGCTGATCGTGCCTTTGGCAGAAAGTTTTCCACGGCGCGCGACGGCGGTGTTGGTGGCTAGCGACCAACTCATCCTAAGTGCAGAATTTATGTAGAAAATTGAGTTAAATGAAGCTAAAACTACCCTAAACTACCAAAATATAATTCCTAACAAATGGAAATGCAAACAACAAGACTAGAACAAGAAAACTCACCGAACAAGTCAATAATTCAAACAAACAAATTACCTAAACTATCACACAACATGTGAAAATTTACCTAAAACATGCTTTATTGAATTTAAATGCAAAACATAATATAAAAGAAAGTTGTTGAAACTCCCTCAAGGCGGCTTATGCTTGAATTGGTCCTGGAGCTTCCACCACGGAGTGCTCTCAATGCCTCCGCCGGGATTCCATAATAAGCAAATGAAACCACGAAGCACAGTCCTCTTCTTGTCTCCGGACCCATGTATCTTGGCCCTCAATTTGTTCCTTAGGGAGTGAGAACTCCCCTTTGACAAAGCATCCCAAGAGCAACCAGCTTCAAGTGAGAAGGGATGGTGAACCTCACAAGAAGCCTTTACATGGACCAAGCAAAGGGACTTTGGTTCCCAAGATGCCTCAATTTGAGAAGGTGTTGACTCCTTGCAAAGGGCTAGGAGTTGTGCATCCGTCTCTAAGAAGGCGTACTCGTGGCGCGAGAGGGAGAATGACCACGAATCAAGGGGAATGAACTCGAGCAAGGGTTGGGAAGACACTACCGCAACACAAACCGCTTCACATGGCCCCATGGTGAAATCCTCCAATGAAGAATCTCCTGCAGTAGCCTCGACACAAAGAGGAGAACTCTCCATAATTCCACTTCCTTTTTCCTCACATGGTAGCGGCGGTGGGTCCTCGTACACTATCTCATCATCATCGGAGTTCTCCTCGATATCCACTCCCAAGTCACCATCCAAGGGGTCACGAGGCTCCAAAACGTAAAATACCTCAATGGGTGAGGGCTCATGAAATTGTGGACTATCCTCCAAGGGAATAGAGGGTGGTGAGGGTAGAGGTGGAGGTGAAGGCCCCTCAACTACCCCAGCTAGCTCTTCCACCATGGACTTCAAAGTTGTCCAATCCAATTGCTCCAGAGCATAATCCTCCTCATGTGGTAGTGGTGAGAGTGGTGATGGCGGTGCATGTGACAATTGGGGTGAGGGGGAAGGTTGTGGGTTGGATAGTTGTGATGGGGATGAGGGTAGTGATGCTTCTTGGTTTCTAAAGGATGTGGCTTGAGTATTCTCCAATTGCATAAGCTTCCTTTGCATTTCATCTTGTTGGCGCAAGAGCTCTTCATTTCGTTGCTTTTGCTCCCTAAGAAGTTTTATGATTTGGGTCATTGGAGTCTTCCGCCTCATTACACTTAGAAGGGAATGCAAGAGGTTGAGATGAGGAAGATGAGTCTATGGGTGGTGGGGTTAGGTGTGGGTATAGGGTGGGCTCATGATAAGGGTATGGAGATGGTTTAAGGTAAGAGGGTGGTGGTGGCTCATAATATGGTTGTTGATAAGCATCATTGTATGGAGGGTGTGGGTAGGGGTTTGGGTGTGGTGATGGTTGAGTGTATGATGATGGGTGTGGTGGTGAGGTGTAGATTTGTGTGTATGGTGGTGGCGGTAAAAAGAACTCATCATATAGCCTCCTACATGTCTCCAAAAACTCATCCAACTTGACACTATCCTCAAGAGACAAGTAGTATACCTCACATGGAAACCTCATTGTCATATTCATCATATGAGAGACATCCAACTCCAAAGAAGGTACCGTGGCCAACTCATGAAGAATATCCATTATCTCTGCAATTTTTCGGTCCACCTCTTGTTGAAGGGCCTCACCAAATGTCATATTCTTATCCCCTACATGGCCATAAGAGCAAAAATCTTGGGCACCAAAATAAGCATTAGAATCCATGTTAGTTTAAAAATAAGAAAAAATATGAAAGAACGAAAATTACAAAAGAGAAAAAGAAGAAAGAAAAAAAAAGAGTTAGAAGATATTAACACCTAACACTCCTATGTCCTCAACACCACCAACCCTCTAGAACGCCTTTAGTTCCTTAAGGTTATTCCATTTTCGGGTCAAAACGTTCTAGCGGTGGATCGGGGTGCAACCGAGTCATCCATAGATAGCATAGAAGGTGTAAGAGACATGAAAAACGAAATAATGCAGAAAAATTCTGCACTAAACCAAAAAATGCAGAATTTTTATTTTGTTTTTGTGTTTTTGTGTATTTTTTAATATAAAATAATAATAACTATGCACAAAGATCAAATCTTAAGCCTCCCCGACAACGGCGCCAAAAATTGATGTGTTGATTAAGAGCGTCGTTAATTCTCTCAACCAACAATCAATTTAGAATTTAAGAACAAGTTTTCCAAAAACGATTTGAATTGAATAACTATAGTAGTATAGCTAGTCAACCCAAGTCGTCTCTCAAGGAGGCTTATATCATTGATCTAGTATGTATAGTATATGTAGTGTTAGGATTATGTAAGAAGTAATGCAAGCAATGAAAGCAAGAGGTATTAACAATGCAAAAAGAGTCTTGGTGTTGAGTTATGCACAAAATCACATTTTCCTTATCCTAAACCCACTTAGGCATTTTATCAAACACTTAGAATGCAATGTGCACATGCTCAAGAATCATTAAACCAAATTGACTTTGATCAAAATCAAAATGGTAAAATTATTCTAAGCACATGAAACCCTAATTCTTAATCAAGAATTATTCACACTCTCTCAACTAATGAGCCAATGCATTAATCAACACATAAACCCAAAAAACCCCTAAACACAATTTAATCCCTTAATCAAGAAATCAAAATGCATTCAAGGCATAATCAAAATAAGCAAGTATGAATCCACACAAGCAAACTTTAATAGCATTTAAAAACCCAAGAGAGTGAGAAGCAAGAACACATCAAGTAATGGGTTTCAAGAGAAATGTGATTTTGACATTTCCCAACACCAAGAATGAGAGAACTACTCAACCATAATTAAAAAGAAGAAATGAAATGAAGAAGTAAGAACAATCACAATGCTGAAAATGAAAATGGAAATATATTTAAACTTGGAGAAATGTAAAGTGATGTAATAACAAAGTGCAAAGAACAAAAATGGAAAAGTAAAGTCTAGAGAAAATGGAAATTCTACAGAGAAGGAAGAGCTTCTCTCTCTAAAATAAAATAATCTAAACTAAAACTAAAGATATGTGTAAAAAATGTTTCAGCAAAATTACAAAAGTTTTATTAATACAAAGCTAGAGGGACCAATTTGCAAAATTTGGTGATGCTGTCAAAACTTGGTGGCTAGAGACCAACCAACACAGCATTTTCAATATTAAGTTGCCTTCTCCGACTTGCCGATGCGTCCGCTCCTTCGCTCCCGATGCTTCCAAGACTTGAAGTAGCTCTAACCTAGATTTCTGAAATCCAAAGACACTACCCAAGAGTGCATCAAAAGATAACAAGACCAAAGTGTCACTAACAAGCCTCAGAAGGACGTAAAATTGCCACACCAACCAAGAAAGCGAAAATATGCACAAACAGTGAAGAGAATCATTATTAAAGCAATAAAGAATGCAAGATGCACATGTAAAGGTAAATAATGCACATAATTTCGCATTCTATCAAAGACTTTCCTGAATCTGATTCTTGTTGAAATCTGGCATAATTGAACTCTGATTTTTGAACCTTTTAGTTGACAAATAGTGTGTGCTTGGCGTACTACTTGCAGTTCATCAATTTAGTATTTTCAATCCACCTAGTAGCTTTTTCTTTTGCCTAGATGATTCTTAAAGTTCACACCACAAAGAGTTTCAACTAATTTAGTTTTTTCAAGTTTTTTCAGAGGGTTAGATATATTTCTGATATTATTTTTCTTATGTTGTTTAACTTGAGACTTTAAGTAAATATTTTGCATAAAATTTGAGTTAATTTTACTTGAAACATGGAATGTTTGGCATTAATATAACTAGTACACAATTAAATAAACTTATTTCAAACTAAAGAAATCCCATAAATTTGATTGCAGCACTTGTGTTCTGGTTTAAACTTGCTTAGTTGCTTTTCTCAATATTAATCATGTTGTCTATGAGCGTACATTTGTTTCATTTAATGATAAAACAATAGTAAAATGCATGAAATATCTAAATCCATAGCATGATTTAAAATTACTTTTACTGTATAAATATATGACACACTTAACCCTTATATTAACATGATTTGTTGCCTTGCTTGAAGCTTCAAGTAAGTATTTTGTCTTTAGTTTTTGACTTGGATTTTACTTTAAACATGAAAATTTTTGTATTAATACAACTATTGAACAGTTAAATAATCTGATTTGAAACAAAAGAAAAAATCCCAGAATTTTCATTGCAGCACTTGTGTTTTAATTTTAAGTTTTGTTTTCTCCTTATGGTTTAAATGAAAAATCGATAGTGGGACTAATAATAATCTTGAAAGTGAAAAAAGTCAGAAGATTTCTTTACGTAGATGGTTCAAAAAGTTCACACAATTATTTTTCTTGACATTAACAGAACTATTGCACAGTTAAATAATCTGATTTCCAACAAAAGTAATTCTAGAAATTTCATTGCAGTATGAATTGAGTATAGCAAAGAAGAAGACCTTTGACCATGTAGAACCTGATCATGGAGAAATGGTAAAGAGTTCTCAAAAACTTATTAAGAAATAATCTTATTAGTTTATTCCTCTTTTTTCTTTAATATGAGTTAATTTCTTTTTCTACTATTCTAGTGATGTTGAGTATTTCCAATTCTTTGACTAAGCATGTTCCCACCTATGTATTCTGTTTTTCAGTAATAAATCTTTTTTTCTTAAAAAATACAAATATTTTTAAAATGAACAACTAATAAAAATTTAGATATTATGGAACTATATCGGTTGAGTATATCTTACCTAGTAGTGTTATTTGTTATCTTTTGTGTGTGCCAGTGAGATGAAGTTTAAAGCATCATCTTTCTTGTGTGCATCATCAAAATGGATGATGAACTCTAGCCAAATGCACCTATTTTTAGAAAAATATTAGTTTTTTTAATATAAACGGGAATTCATAATTTTTAATCACGATAGCACTTTTTCACCATCAATTGGTGCATGTAGCTTGCTGTTGTTTTAGCTTGCATTAAGATGGCCAACCTCTATCACAAAATGATGGTCCTAGAGCTACTCCCTAAAGTGTGCCTAGTGTGTAAAGATTTGTTTGTGTCATCAACTGGTAGTAGTAACATTTTTTATGACATTTTGTATGCATTGAATTGCTCAAGAAGTTTAATTATGCAAACAATACATTGATTAATTTTGCAGACTATGGAGAGTTGAAGCTAAGGAGAATAATTACCATAGCATAAAAGAGTTGAAAAGTGTCCGAGTTAATTATTTGTCCAATATGTAATCCATGAGAACCATGCATTCATATATAGCTCACCTATGATGTAAAGCAAGGAAGAAGACCTTTGATTATGTAGAACCTAACAGTGAAGAAATGGTAAGGTGTTCTGAAAAACTATTTCAAGAAATCTTGTTAGTTTATTCTCCTTTTTATAATATGAATTAATTTATTTTTTTAACTATTCAAGTAGTGATGTTGGGTATTTCCAATCCTTTGACTAAGCTTGTGTCTCATCTATTGTATTCTATTTTGTTTTTCAGTAATAATTTTTTTTATCATCAGGGAAGAAACAAATGATTTTAAAATGAACAACCGATAAAAATTTAGATATAAGGAAAATATGGGTTGAGTATAGCTTACCATGTAGTGACATTTGTTATCTTTTGTGTGTGCCATTGAGATGGAGTTTAAAGTCTCCTCTTTCTTGTGTGCTGCAAATGCAATGGATGATGAACTCTAACCAAATGCACCTATTTATAGAGAAATAATATTGATTTGAATTTGAATATGGGCGGGAAATCAAAACTAATCATCATGATCATACATTTTCACTACCAATTGATGCATGTTACTTGTTTTTGTGGATTTGACATGTAGAAGCTAGTGTATTTCTTTTACTACTAATTTTGTTTTGATTCTTTTACAGCTGGAAAATTAGCTTATGTCATACGAAAGCTATATTAAATTGGCCAATATAGTGAGCAACAAAGTAAATCAAAAGTGAATCTGTGCATTGAACAAAGAGCATACACGGAAGCCTTTCAAGAGTCAGATTTTAGCCAATACCAATTATGCAGTAAAAATCATGACTTAAGATTTTAGCCAATCTTATTCAATAATAGCGAAAGATTTTCTATTTTATTAAATTGTTGAGTGCAAGCAACCTAATAGCCAATTGAAAAGTGTAGTTTGCAATGATTTTAAGCTTAGATCAGTGAGTAAAATCAGAGTTAAGTGGACACTTGGACATTGCAGCACACAGAGTTTAGTGCAGCCAGGAGCATATGCCATTTGGCAACAAAATCTGGACTTTCATGTAGGCATTATTAATCTCATTGCTAAAAACTTTTCTAAGTAAAATCATGCAGTCTTTATTTGCCTCACCTCTGACCAATAGGGTGTGTGCATAAACAATAATGAAAATAGTGATTCAAAGTTTTTATTTTGTTCTGCACACACAACATATACCTACCGAATTAATATTGCTATATTGTAATAAGTAGAAATTTTTAGATCATAACATTATACAACTAACAGTAGGACACATGGCAAAAAAATTTTCCCGCCCATTTTGCATCACTTGTGAGTGAGTTTAGTGTGTTAGCTTGTGGTGGAGCTGGTCGTGGAGCTACTGAAGTATTATTAATAATAAGATAAGATAAGATAATATTTCAATTATTTTTCATCCTATTGGGATATCCCGTCCCGTCCGTCACGGGTTGACGGGATGGCGGGATGTCCCGTCTCGTCCCGAATTTATTATATGGGATGCATTTTTCATCCCGTCCCGTCGCGGGATGGTGGGACGGTCCCGTTTTGCCACCCCTATGCAAAACCATTTGAAATGAGATCTTCAAGTCGAAGTGAGAGCAAGAGAGGGTTAGAAGGTTCGAGGAGCGGTGTTTGTTTTGCGCACGCAGAAAGAACCCTTCAAATCTGAACAAAGCAATCCAAATGAAATGAATTTGCCAATTTCATAAACACGGAGCAAGTTTTTACAAGGTTCTGAAAACCGGTTCAACGGAAGATCAAACCGGGACATTATAATTACATATTAATCTAAAAAAATTGAAAAAAATAAAAAAAAATCCTTACCTGAAAGTTGCTGCAAAGGGCCGACCACAACCTGCTGGCGAGGCTTTGAGCAGAGGCTGCGAGGGCGAGGAATGGAAGAGAAGAGAGGCGGCAACAGAGCTATGAATGCGGGGAAGAGAGGAAGGGCCTAGGTTCGAATGGGGAAGAAATGACGCCGTTTCACATCTGATTTTTTCAAAGAAAACCGCCCAGTCCGATTAACCCTCCGGTTTAGCGGTTCCGAGCGATTTGGGTGATTCTTTACCGGTTTTCATCCTGACGGTTTTAGAGGCTAACCCGTGCTAGAGGCACCATCAGTTTCCGGTCGGACCAGTCATAACACTAGGATTTTATATCGTGTTTCGTTATAAAGCCTAGTGTGACAATTGACAAACAAAAGTGCCAGCGAAGAATTCTTCAAAAAAGTAAAAAAATAAGGAAAACTTATAAATGATGAAAATTTTAATTAATTTGAATTAAAATTCAACTACAATGCAGTATTATTATTAATTAGTAAGGAATATGAATATTCTAAACGAGAGTGAATTTGAGATCTGTCATTGTTGTATTGGGATTTGCCCATTTTTTAGGGAGAGCACTTCAAATATTTTGTTAACGTTTTTTCTCTCAATTATTAAGTAGTATAGGATAATGGTGTTCATAATGAGTGAAGGAAGCTTAGACATGCTTTTGTATCTATATATGACGTACGTTCCTTGGTTATTTATAAATGGCAGTAATTAATGTTGTGGCTAACCATATAGTATTATAACAGAGAAAGCTAAGGTACAAATACATTCATTAGTTTATCAAAAGAGAATCTGAATCATATGATCCAGAGCACGAACAATGGAACATACATAGTCTAATCAACAAAGATTAGATTTCCTATCAAGCTTTATATATAAACACCATATGATTGCAATTGTTTCTTCATGAAAGCTTGTTGAGACCATGAAAAAATCGGTGTTTTCTCCTCTTTGAATGCCTACGACACTCTTTTGTCATGACATATGAAACAAAATGCACCTGCATATATATATAGTCATCAACTCTCTCTCGGATTTAAGTTTAAATGAATTCTGCAAATATTTCTGAAGAAAACTAGAAAAAATTACAGGCAGGAACAAACCTGAGAATAATTTCGTATACCAAAACTGTGAAGTGCATCATCATCATTTAGGAGCTTGTTGTTATGGTACGCCAAGCAATAGTTTGCCCATACATGCCTCCTTAATTTGCACAAAATCAGGATATTATTATTAGCTTTTGACATTAACATCAAAACAATCAATCATTAGCAAAGTCTCACCAAGAAATATGGCGGTGACCTAAACTAGATTGTTCCATGTCATTCACTTTCTTCTTGATGGCAGCCTTCAAATCCTTCACCGTTGCAGAATTCATCACCGCCACCTCTTCACAACCCCATAAACAAAGAAGAAAAACTAAATTTGCAAAACCATAGAGAAGATTGATTGAAATAAACGGACTAATTATTATTAAATTAAATTACCGAAAGAAGTTGAATCCAATTTGAAGACAGAAACTCGCATGGCACTACCATGTTCAAGGCTGAGAAGAGTGTCAACATCTTCCAACGTTGGATTGTTGGGTACATCGACAAGCATAGGATCATCCAACAACGTTTTCAGCATCGATTGCAACCTCGCCTTCTTCACGCGCCCCTCCTTGTACTCCTCCATCTTCACTCAACAACCAAATTCACATTACACTCACATTTTGATTTTAAGACACCGAATAATGGGCTTTCATGGGCTTTCATGGGCTGGGATGGGCCTGGATTCATTTGGGCCGACCCAAACTACTACGGCCCGAATCCTCTTCGTCCACTGTATCTCTTCGAACCGGGTTGATAGCAGCAGAACTGACTGAGAGTTGAGGCTCTTGTTTTTCTTAGCACCACCACCGTGCGATGACAGAGAAGGCGGCGACGCCACCTCAACAACCGGTTTTTTATTTTTTAATAACACAAGTAATGGTAGATTGAAAACCACAAATTAGCAATAATTTCTTTGTCTCCTTTTGGTATCTAAGTAGTAAAGATGCATATAATCAACATATCCAATTTGAGAAAAGAAAAAAGAGAAGAGAAAAGAGACAAACAGGAGACAACATATCTTAAAAAATCTGTTCCTATTCCATTGTTGACCTTCACTATTAGATTGTCTTAATGGGAAAAAATATAAATAATTGGAAAGAGAGAGAGGAGGGGGGAGAGAACTCACCTTGAACCACACATATTTGAAGCTATCATCTGTTGGAACAACGCCCCTTTTGTGCAATGCTGAAGTAGCATCAGCATCCATGACAATGGCACCACCAGCTTGCTGCCAATAACAATCTATGGTTGGGAAGAAGCAGAGAAAAAGAACAAGTTTTAATACTAGTTGTGGATTTTGTTTATGCTTTGGTTTTATTAGGAAGAGCCTGCCACTCAAACAAATATGATACCTTTGATTGAGCATTTCTTGATCTCTCTCTTGCAGCTTCCATGGCATTATTAAAACCATTGACATCAACAAGTAAACCTTTTTCTTCGGCCATCAGCTGATTAACATAATTTGTTAGGAAATAAGAGACAGATTGCATAATGACAACAATTGAATACACGAAGCAATTTCTCTACCTGAGTGAGATCTAATGGGAACCCATATGTATCCCACAACACAAATGCTTCCTGAAATCAATAAATAACTTAATAAGAAATAGCCTGTAAGAATTTTTCAGGAAAAAAAAACACGAGAATAACAAATCAATTCAAATTACCCCACAAACATAGTTATCGAATGCGGATAGCGGCGCGGAGCGGGTGACCCCCAAAACGCTATAGCGGGATAGCGGATAGCGTTCCGGCCGCTATTTTTTATTGTAAATAACTAGAATATACAAAGAAATAAAGAAAGAATGATAACAGATATGGATCGATGGAGTCATGGAGGAGAAAAAAAAGAAAGAAAAAGAAAACAGAGATGGATTGATGGAATGATAACAGAGAATTTTTTCTTTTCAACAAAGATGGAATGATAACAGAACTAATAAAATAGAGCACATATTGCTGGAATGAAAACAGAGATGGAACCCAAAAAAATTTGCAGTATTGCAGTATTTCAAAACAATATTCAAAATTTCAAACCAAAAAAAAAAAAAAAATAAAAACAACAGATATGAGAGAACAAAACAGAACATATTGCAGTATTATGAAAAGAACAGAACATTTTGAATGAGAAATAAAACAACCCTAATTTTATTCTAAAAAAGAGAACAAAGAATGTTTTTCTTTTAAAAAAAATAAAAGAGAACAGAGATGGAATGATGTCTGTTGCCTTCGGTCCGCTCCGCCGCCGCGCCTGATCGTCGATGCCGCCGGGAAGTTTGAAGTTGCAGTGCAGCGGTGGAACAGTGAAGAAGAATAATTGAAGAAGAAAAGTTTTCGATCACTTGGAGTTTGGAGGGAGAGAGTTTATTTTTATTAAATAGGGTAGTAAATTGACTAAAATACCCTTGTTTTAAGAGTTGAAAAGACCTGGATGCCCTTATTTTAAGAGCCCAAAGGTCACAAAACACAGATCCGCGAAACGGCGCTGCGAAACCGCTCTCCAACCCGCGACCGCCGCTACCCCAAACCGCTCCGCCACGCGACCGGCCGTCGCGCCTCCGGTCCGCTCCGCGCCGTGAGTCCGCGATCGCGCGCTATAGCGCCGCGATCGATAACAGAGCCCACAGTTACACAAAAAGGAACAAGCTTTTGGTAGAAGACCATTAATAATAACAGCGAACAGATTCTACTTACCTCCCCACTCAGAGTCTTTCCCTGCACATGTCGAGCAGCTGTCTCAAATTTCTCAATTCCCTGCAGAAGTAAAAACAGTCAGGTTTTCTTAATTCTTAAACATAGAATATGAGAAAGAAAAATTAGAAAACCAACCCACAAGCCAAGATTAACAGAAAAATCATCAAGTTTACAAGATGAAAACTAATCTGAGAGATGGTTGTCATGTGTTTGATTGATAAGTGATGACTCTTAAAAAGCCATCTTACACATTAACACCCTCACCTTAATTAAGGTTCTGCCAAAACTTTCCTCTTCCTCTTCAATTACGTTCCTGATGTGCACTTCCTGTTGTTTTAGCTCAGGGAAAACATCGCTCATCACCTTCACCACAACATTTACAAGCCTAGGTTCCCCAAAATTGAGGACAAAAAATGCATTAGGCAACACTAAAAAAAGTGTACGTAGCTGGAATCACATGTCAGGTGCCTGATAATGTAAAAAACTTTTAAAAAAGTAATCAAGTTTGAATTTTTGAAATAACAGTTTTAGTTTTAAATATCAAGTTGTGGCACTGGAATCCAGCAAAGAAAAGAAAAACTTCAGATCAGGAAACAATTTAACATGGCCAATGCCGCCAAGCATTGTACATACCCATTAAAAAACCCCTCCTTAGCTTTCAGCACTTCACGTCCGTACCGAACTGCGCGACGGAGTATACGCCTAAGAACATACTCTCTGCCCTCATTACCTTCAAAAGAGGGAAACATGGCACACAGAAAGTTTCAAATCCAAGTCTTGAAGAAATAGAGAGGCTGTTAAACAATGTTCAGAAAAATAAAGCTCATCTAAAGCTTTCTACCAGAGAAAAAAATAAATATTCGCGAATCAAAGAAAACATGTAGTGCTGAAGTCTGAACAACGAAAACATGAAGTGCTGAAAAATCATTAAACCCTACCAGGACGAGACCCATCAGCAATGGCAAATGACAGAGTTCTGATGTGATCTGCAACAACCCTGTATGCCATGTCAACTTTATCTACATCTTCTGCCCCAATTTTCCCAGAATATGGCCGAGCACCAGTTGCCTGGAAACAGGTTATAGGAAAACAAAATTGTATATCAGTATAATTATCATGTGCTTCACAGTTGCAGATATCAAAGCATTGTACTTGTGCTAATATTATCACTGTCCCGAAAAGGAAAAGGAAACTTAAACACCCTAATGACATAACCAACATACCAACTGAATAGCATCAAAGATCGGCAAGAAGACATCGGTATCATAATTGCTCATTTTGTTCTGTAATATAGACGTTAATCTTTCAAAGCCCATGCCTGTATCAACATGCTTTGCAGGTAGAGGTTTAAGAGAGCCATCTGCCTCCCTATTGAACTGTTGCGAGGCAAATAAAAAGGAAGAAAGTGTCAAAAGGTAAACATATATTATGTTATGTTTAGTACTCATTCACCAAAAAGCATATTAGATACAGATTTCACAGGGATAAAACAATATTTGCCTGCTGAAGTGAACTCTTTACATTATATTAGCTCATGTAGTAAATGAATGGGAACAAAAGAAAAGGCAGTAAGGCCCTCTGCCAAAATACCTGAATAAAGACAAGGTTCCATATCTCGATACATGTAGGATCATCATTATTAACCAATGATGAGGCGTCACAGTTACCAATTCTGTCAAAATGTATTTCAGTGCAAGGTCCACAGGGACCAGTATCACCCATCTCCCAGAAATTGTCCTATCAACAGATAGCAACCCAGTTAGAAATGAAGACTCATAGTTACAAAAATCTTGCTATGTAAATAATTACAAGATACATAGTATATCGTCAAAGACTATATATACTATGTCTATAACATTAAATAAAGTATGCATGTCTTACTAGAAGGAAGCATACTTTGCAGCCAAAAGGAAGCACACGTCCAGGAGGCAAAAACTTTAGCCATATATCTCTAGCTTCAGTATCGGGGACAAGACCAGCCTTTTCATCACCACCAAAATATGTGGCATAAATACGATCTGTTGGTAATTTATAAACCTGCAGCCCAATAAATATGTAATAAAAGACAAGGTAAACAACAACAATAATGAATTTAACTGATCCTAGCATATCCATACTGACTTGAGCATTCTAATAACATCTTCATGGGGCAATCTACTACTTTACCAACAATTAGCAAATGAATGTAACATCCAATTACAGTTAGCAATGTTATGAATGCCATTGATGATTTACATCATTTATCAATCTCGCATACCATATTCAATTCACAAAACTTTGTTCCCCTCAACCATCATACAAAACCAAAAGCACATGCATTAGTGAGTAGTAGGTGTGGTGCCATTGATTAAGCTGAAGTAGTGGTGGTGCTTGTGTTAGTGGATGGGGGTCTTAGTGGGCATTTGTAAGCTGTAACCATGCACCACAATAAACCTTTGCTTACAACAAATGGCATGAAAATTTGGGAAGCAAGATAATAAACTCCAATTTATAAGCATACCTTAGTTAAAAGCACTTCTAGGTATTATAAGCACGAGTGAGTTTGCTCAAGGCAGTGTTAGGATCTGCAGTCCCCAAAAATATTGGCTTGAACTGGTTCATGCCTGTCAAAATCACAACGAAACCTCAATGATTAATAGCACACATCTTCCAGCAAAACAAATACCAACAACAAAATGAAAACAAAGCAAGTAAAAAAAATGGAAATTTGAGTTAATTCAGCACAATAAATCCATCTCTCACCATTCAGGATCACTTAGAATGCCAACTTGAGAGCTAGTTTGAATAATTATTTTATCGTTTTCTAGCATGTTTAGATGAATTCAAAACAACTCAAATTTACTAACACATTATAATTAAACTATACATCTAAATATGAATTGAATATTAGTATATTACCTTTTTCAAGAAAAAAAAAAACAGCGAAGAAATGAAAAATAAAATGCGATTACGCTGCCTAGGAGATTCATTAAACCAAACCAAACCAAAACAAAAAAATCAAATCGCACGCCACACTAGATTCCAATCTCAACAGATTCTCTAATAATAACAACAGTATCAGTAGTAGTAGTAGTGGAGTAGCAGTAGATACCAGCGTTAGCGAACAATAGGGTTGGATCATTGAATGGAACAACGGGACTAGACTTCCAGTACACATGGCTCTTATCCTCAAAGAACTTAATGAAAGTGTCCCTCACGCGCTTCGTCGGCCACTCCAGACTGAGCGGCGCGTCGGAACCTGGCATCGCGGCGGCGGAAGAAGAAGAAGAAACAGATCTGACGGCGGAGAAGGGTTTGAGAAGAGTGAAGAGTGGTGGTGGTGGCGGCTTCGAGAGTGAGAAGTTACGGTTATAACGAAGAAAATCAGAAACAAGAACAGCTCCAAACAATCCTCTTCTCATTCACTCGTGTCTTAACCCCAACCCTTGGGATAATAAAATTAAATCATGTATAATAATATATTGGGTTCTTTTTTGGGCTATTTTCCATTTTGGTCAACTCTTTTTTTTTTGTTTTTTTGAAATATTTTTGGCCTGATTGATTTTGGACACGTCATAAATACAAATAATGATGCAAATTAATGGAATTTGTGGTTTTGAGGAATTGGACATATATGGTGACCTAATAATTGTGTTCGAATTTGTTATTATTATGTATTTGGGTTTTGATTCGGTACCCAGGGAAATATAAGATACTGATACCCAACACATGTATTTATCATGATTTATAGATATAATTAACTTAAATTTGTTAAATTTATATGACTGATAACTTGTTAGGTTAGTAATCTTTAAAAATTAATTTAATTTATATTGATATTCTCTAACTTTATCAATTTAAGAAAAAAACTCAATCCATAACTTGTCGCTAGAGAGAGTGTGCATTATGCGAGAGAGATGAGTCTAGGAAGGTTGCGATTGCAATCTCCGTACTCCGTTGATACCAAATTATATTTATTTTAGCATATATTAATATGTTTGGGTATCGGTACCCAACAAAAATATTGGGTACTGAATAAATCCCCTATGTATTTAGATATGAAATAAGTTATAAAAACCATAGTTGTAAAATCTGGTTCGGACCGGCAGGTTCGACCACGAACTGGGCACATGACCGAACCGAACCTCTAATCGGATCGGATAAGCAGCAGAACCGGTGAGAACCGATTCGATTCTGCCGGATTTCAGTAGAACCGGTGACCCGGACGGTTTTGATGACCCGGACTAGGTCATGCATTTTTTGCCAACCCACCAGAACCAAAACATGCCCGACCCATACCCGACCCGCCCCTGCCCACACCCATAAATCTAAATTAACTCTGTTGAAAGTTGAAAACCTAGCCAATCCAAGACGCCGC
Source organism: Aeschynomene evenia (assembly GCA_013621005.1). Taxonomy (NCBI): domain Eukaryota; kingdom Viridiplantae; phylum Streptophyta; class Magnoliopsida; order Fabales; family Fabaceae; genus Aeschynomene; species Aeschynomene evenia. The sequence goes on from CM024270.1 coordinate 13,753,323, forward strand.
CAAGCCCCAGATCCAATCCCCATCGCGTCCGCCGAAGCCCAGCCACCGCGTCGCACCGGCGCCGTTGCCGGCAGTCTCGACTTCTCCCTCCATCGCACTCCCTCGCCCTCGCCCGCCTTCGCACTCCCTCGCAGCCCGCTCTCCCTCACACTCCCTCTGTGTCCGCGCTCCACCGTCGCGGTGCCAGCGGTCGCCCTCGGAAGAAAGAACCGCCACCGCCGCTGCTTGCTCCTGCTGGGATCTCAGAACCGCCACCACCAGTCCACCACCTCTGATTCATCCTGCTGCTGCTGCTTTTGTCACCCTCGAAGTCGGAGGTTGCTGCATCTCTTCCTCTCGTGGCTGCTGCTGCATCTTCTTCATCAAGGTAAATTTTTAATTTTTCAAAACATATTTTGTATGAGATTAATTGTATAATAATTGATAATTTGATATGTTCTTGAGAATTTGGATTAATATTTTCTTAACATATTAACCGCTTCTCTTCCTCTTGATGGCTGTTGAGTTTTGTTCCTGAGCATCCAGACAAAGATTGCTTTGCTTTTGTTGAATAGGAGAGTCCTCCTGTTGATTTAGAGCACATGGTGGCTATCATGTGCCTTAGCTCTTTGTTTCTCTGTTTTCTATTTACCAAATATATATATATGTTATGATAAGTTAATTTTAATTTGGATTGAGATTGTATGTGAAATTGGGATTATGATAAGTTAAGTTAATTGTATTGAGAACTTGAGATTGTATGTGAAATTGGGGTTGGGAATTGAGATTGTGGTTTAATTTGTTGTAGTTGTGCTTGGTTTATAAATGGAGATTGTGTGTGTACTGTGTAGAATGTAAAAGGTAAAAACAGTGTAGAAAGTAAAAACAGATTGAGATTATGTTTGTTTTTTTGTTGTTAATAGCAATATGCATTGAAAACTTTATTTATTTTGCTATTGAATTTGTTTGATGTGGTAGTTATTTAAGTATATTTTGTTATTTGAAAATTTATGAGTAATTTATGATTTTTTATGAATTTATATATATATTTAAATTTTTTTAATATGTATAATTATTAAAATATATTTAATAGACCGGTTCAACTACCAACCGATTGAACCACTGACCCACCGGTTGAACCATTGACCCAGTGACTCAGTGCCTCGACCGGTTCGATTCTCGGGTCGAGTTTTACAACTATTTAATTTTGACGCTGTACAAATTTTTTACCCAGTCATATAATTACGTACTGACACGTTAGTTATGATAGTGTTTTATCTCTCTTATTATCTAAAAATCATACAAATAAATTTTGATTGTATGACAGTATAAAATATCTTTATACTATTAGTGCATTAAAATTAAATTCTCTATTTCAAGAAATATTTCAATTTCCATTTGAATAATATGAGCAACATGGAGGATATATAGTTTATAATTGTGGTGATTGCATATATGTTTGAAAAAATTGATTTGGTGGGTAGACCAATTCAGTGCATGACATGATTGAATTTTTTGTTTATTTATTTATGTTTTGAAGTTTAAGTAACTTACAAGGTTCTATGATATTGAACTAATCCTGATTCCTTTTGAATGAGATAAGCAAAAACAAAAACAGTACTACTTATTACTTAACATGGCATGCTATTTCTTTCCCCCCTCCATTTTCAGTAAAAATAGAAAAGAAAAGACAGAAGGCACTCAATTTATCAAGATGTACTAAATTTATCTTGTTTGCTTGTTAGTGATAATGGTTATATAGGGAAGAAAATATAATATTTAAACTTTATATATAGGTTGATATATTTTGGATGAATATGTGGTGAGAAATACTTTTTGGCCCGACCCGGGCTATGAAGCAGGCTGGCTGGCCCGACCCAAAACGGTGAAAAAAAAAGGAAGAGAAGGAAAGTGAGTCAAAGTGCAAAGAGAGTAGCGTGTAGTGTGTAGTGATCTCATCTCAGAGCAGAGCAGAGAAGAGAACGATGAAGAGCTCATTATTCACACTCACACTGCTCATACTGAGAGTAGCATCATCTTCATCTTCTTCTTCCGATTGGCAGATCCTCACCAACCACAATTTCTCTTCTCAGATCCAACTCCATCCTCACCTCCTCCTCCTCGTTACCGTTCCCTGTACCTCTCTCTCTCTCTCTCTATATATATATATATATATAGAGAGAGTTGAGTTCAAATGACACCGGTGTAACTTTAAGTACAGTTACACCACTTATAACTTCATACAAAATAATTTTTTTGTCGATCCAACCGTTGAATTAGAATAACTAATTATAAAGATCATTCATGTCAAATTTCATTAAAATTGAACATCATTAAGAATGTATTTATATATCTCTTATTCTTGTTTATTTTGAACAAATGTATTACGTTGATTTTTGTATCCATCAAAACTATATCAAATGATTTTATATTGTTTTGAAAATTTATAGGTATGATCTATATGATGTGAACTTCTAATCCAACGGTTAATTTAATAAAAAATTAATCCAATAAAAAGTTATTGAACAGTGTAACAATTGCTTAAAGTTACACCGGTGTCATTTGAACCCAACTGATATATATATATATATATCGGAATCCGAATCATGAAATACTTGAAACTTGGAATTTGTTATTCTTTTGATTGTGGAATTGATTGAACAAGATGCTAGCTAGCTAGGGATATGAATATGAATATGATGGATGTTTATTGCATTTCAATTTTTTAGGGTGTGGTGAGTCTCGCTCTCTTATGAAGGATGTATCGCTCGCGGTTTCCCATAGGCTCCAAGATTTCAGCACTCTCAAACTGATGCTTATGCATAGGAGCACAGACAAGATTCTAGCAGATTCAATAGGTGCTAGTTCTGATGGGATCACACTCTTTTATTTCCATTATTCTGTTTCTTACAAGTACCGAGGGAGGCTTGCAGCTAGAAATCTATTGTCCTCTCTGCAACCTTTTATGTCACTCGACCCCGACGAGCTTCCCCTCAAACCCCTCAACACTCCACAAGATTTCAGAGCATTCGTTGATTCAACTGATAAAGCTTTAGTTCTTGTCGACTTCTGTGGCTGGACGCCCACGTTGCTGGCAAAAACTCGGACGAACGCTACAGAAAATGGGTTTTGCTTGCACGGTGAGTGTCTAAGAATTGAATGGTTAACATTTGCTTATTTAAGAATTGAATTGTATGATGTACAGAGTTTTTGTTTTCCTTGCTTCACTTTATAACATTCAGTATTATTTGGTCATATTTGACTTATTTTTTGTGTACCTATGTGTATATTTATGATAATCGGAATTTCTTAGTGGTTGTAGCATTGATAAGAGAGGAACTAGTATGTGTGTTCTGTATTTTTTTCTTTTTTTCCCCCTTGTGATAGATATGCTTTGAAGTGGTTTTGTGGAACAATGTTATTGCACCTATTTGTTGGTAAAACATAGTAAAATGTTCCTTGCAGATCACCTTGCAATGGGCTTTGGTAGAGCAAATGATAGAACACTGGTATCAAGGGGGAAGACTTACCAGAAGGTGCCTGGTATTTTCTAAGTGCATGACAATGTGAAAAAATATTGAGCTTAAATAATAACTCCATCATTTCATCCTTTTTCTGTTTTTTCTTTTGTAATTATCAGAGGAGCATATGTGCAGTGTTGAACTCAGCATCAACAATGGCAACGGGTTTTGTCAATCTCCTTGGCAGTTTACCTCAGTAAATGATGGTCTTTTGGAAGACTCCAAGGATACAACTTCTCATGTTCTATATTCCTGTTCACCTGAAGAATTTGAGCGTTTCCATTCTTTTTACTTGAAATTCATGACTGCTGTGAGAGAATTTTTTCTGCCTCCAGAACGGCATAGATTTGGTCTGGTTTCAGATAGATCGATGCTTTCATCTCTAGATGTTGGTGAATCTGGTTCATGGTTTGCAGTTCTTTACCAAGCTGGATGTTCAAGTTGTTTGAACATTCTTAAGGAAGAGGATGACCTGAACTATGTTTTGCAGATGAATAATTATTTTGTCAAAGAGGTGAATAAATTCTTTCTAACTTTTGTTCTTGTGCTTAGCTTGTTCCATATTGTGCTATGTTTGTCATGGTCTTATATTTCAGTGCTCCCATATCCCATCTCTCGGCTCATCTCTGAATGAATTGTTGTGAACTTGTTTATTTCACTGATTTAGATGTGCTGCCAAAATGCAAGTATCCCTGCTTCTTTCATTTAACATCCATTTTTAGGACTTACACTGTTTTGTTTGTTATCATTCAGCTTGAAGGTAATGGACATGATCGAGATCCTACTTTACCAGCAAATAAGCCATCAATACTTCTATTTATTGATAGATCATCTGACTCATCTAAAACTAGGGGAAGAAGTAAGGAAGCACTTGATGCTTTTAGAGTATTGGCACAGCACTATCATGTTGCAAATCAAACAGGTAAGAAGAGTAATCATGAGAAAATTTCTGTCCTTGATTATCGTGGCTTGAAGAGTAAATATGAGCATCCAAGGTTAAAGCTGTCTATGATGGCTCAGAAGATTAAGCTAAAGGAGAAACTGTCTTCCATCATGATTGTGAATGAGGGTAAACAAGTTAGTTTGGATGATATAGCTTCAAATCTACAAGTCAGTTCATTGAATGAAATCTTGGGCTACCTTCTCCAGCAAAAGAAAGAAAGAAAACTAAGCTCCATTGCAAAGGACCTCGGCTTCCAACTTCTATCTGATGATATTGACATCAAGTCAACTAATACACAACAGCCGCCATCAGATGTTCAGTTAAATCAATTTTCGGCAGAAACTTCTCAAGAAGGCCACACAGATACTGTAAGGCAAGATGATCTTCCACTTAGATCTGCTATTGAGCTAGGGGATAATCCCACGCAGAATGATCCATCTTCTCAGAATGATGAAGTGAAGACACCTATTGTCACAAGTAACGAGATAAAATATGTGCAATCTGAAGAATCTGTCATAGATCATGAACTTCTGACTGCCAATATCATGAAATCAGAAACGGATGTTTCTTCCAGTGAAAATGAGTCTGGGGAAGAACAGTCTCATCTTCTTGGTTTTAATTATTCCTTTTTCTATTCTGATGGTAACTATCAATTACTTGAAAGTCTAACTGGTGGTTCTATAGTTCCATCTTTGGTCATAGTCGATCCCTTTTGGCAGCAACATTTTGTTTACCGTGAAGATGAAAATTTCAACTTTTCTTCTCTGCATGATTTTCTTTCTGAGTTTCTTAATGGAACCCTGATTCCCTATCAACGGTCAGAACTTGTTTTTCAAGACCAAAGGGAAGCTACTCGTCCTCCATTTGTTAATTTGGATTTTCATGAGGTGGATTCTATACCTCGAATCACCGCTCATAGTTTCTCCGAGCTTGTTATTGGTTTCAACCTATCTAATAAAGAAAACATCTCTAATGCATGGAATAAAGATGTTTTGGTCTTGTTCAGCAATAGCTGGTGTGCATTTTGCCAGAGAATGGAAATGGTTGTCCGGGAAGTATATCGGGCCATCAAGGGCTACGTGGATGTGTTAAAGAGTGGATCTTGGAGTGTGAAAGGCATTTCTGATCATGGTAAGATTCTGTGTGTGTGTGTGTGCACGTGCACATATTTAATCTTGTTGAGATGATGTGTAGTGTTTGTTATTAGCAAGCTTTGCTGTTTTTTGGTATTCCATTTTTGGAGAAGCTTGTGGCTTTGCTTTTAATAAGCAGGTCAGTGGCTTATATATTAGTGTGCATTTTAACACCAACTGGGCACTGTCTACCCAATTGGTTGTTAGTTGTTACTTGAATGAAAAATGTTAATTTTCACTGAGTTTGTTAATGATTTCTTTATTTCTTTATCAAACTTTTGAACTGCTGTTATTTTCATGAATTTCAATGGTTCTAATCATATGTGGTGGGCTTGAATGTTGGGTATTATTTGAATTGATTTTCAGAAGAATTTTCCGATGAAATGATAAATGCAGTCTCTTACAATTTGACAAATGCTCATTACATGGCAGAAAGCTTGGATTATGTTAAGATGAAGCTTCCCATAATCTACTTACTGGATTGTACATTGAATGACTGCAGTTTGATACTGAAATCAGCAGATCAGGTACTTTTGAAACTGTTTTCATCATTTCTCATTATTGCTATGATGACATATTACATACTGGATAGTGTTTATTGACTGTGAAAATTGTTTAATTTGAAATCTATTATTATAATTAAGAAATATGATGATGAATATCATCTATGATTTATTTGAAACACACAAAGATGCATTTCTAGTTAATTGCTTGGCCTACTAAACTTGAAATGCGGTTAGAAGTTTCGGATATCATCGCCATTTGTTTACCGTCTTTATAATACTGTTTGGTTGACTTGTATTGTTCAGGGGGAAGTTTTTCCTGCTCTCATTTTATTTCCGGCAGAAAAGAAAGAAGCTGTTCTTTATGAAGGAGACATGGCAGTAATTGATGTTATAAAGTTTCTGGCTGAGCATGGAAGTAACTTTCATCATCTTACCAGAAAGAAAGGTAAACACTAATATATCATATACTATTGTTGGATATTTAGTTTATTTGAAAAAAATCGGAATCAGATAATGTTAGCATCAAACTTAGATCACACGCGTTATGGTATTCTTAATACTTTAACTTCATCTCATGGTTCTATTAGCAGTTTTGTGGCATTCTGAAGGAGTAGTAAAAAATCAGGATTTGTACAATACTTTGCAAACTGATGTCCAAGAAGAATCGCGTCATATGCGCAGAAAATATACTGGAACCCCAGTTCATGACAGTATGGCGCACCAGGTGGTCAGACCTAACCCGACAAATTTGCCTGCATCGAATGGATTGCATGAAGCATTGCCGAACGTAGCAATTGGTTCAGTACTAATTGCCACAGAAAAGCTTTCGGGCGTTCACCAATTTGACAGAGCGAAGATTCTCATTGTGGCAGCCGATCAAATAGTCGGATTTCAAGGTCTGATCATTAACAAGAATCTACAATGGAGTGTTCTGCCTGAATTGGATGAAGGCTTTGAAAAGCTTAAAGAGGCTCCTCTATCCCTTGGTGGTCCAGTTATGAAACCCGGAATGCCTCTTTCATGTCTAACTAGAACAGTTTCTGCAAATCCTTTACCTGAAATCCTGCCAGGAATTCACTTCCTTGATCCGGCAACAACGATCCGCAAAATCGAGGAGCTAAAGTCAGAAAACCGACCTGTCAGTGATTACTGGTTTTTCCTCGGTTTCTCAAGTTGGGGTTGGAACCAGTTATATGATGAGATGGCACAAGGAGCTTGGAACTTGAGTGATGATGGATTAAGACATTTAAATTGGCCATGACTACCATTTACTCAGCATCTTTAATGTACTAGTAATATTTATGATGCCCTTCTTGTTCATTGTAGAAATAATTTACAAAAGGATATGATGTAGAAAATTACTTAGTTGTTATTTAAAAAGATTTTTTTTTTGGAACAAGAAAATTATTGTTTTTTTCTTTTCGACTGATGATTGTGAAAGTGATCTTTCAGGTAACACCATCCATTGGAATTACAAGCTTATTGTTAATGATATGTTGCACAAAATATTTTCCCTAAAATTTTTAAAATTCAAACACTTAATACTTATTCAACACTTCACATATGTATTCTCAACACGTGTTTTACATATATATATTAGAAAAATAATTTATTCTTTTTTATTTTTAATATTTTCCATAATTAACTTAAAAATATTAACAATATATTCTTTTGTGAGAAATGATCCACAAAATCAGCTACTATCAGTCATCATGTATAATAATCTAATATTTTGAATTAATGTATAAAATAAAAGTTGGATTATTAATTTTAAAATATTAGATTATTACACGTACTGACGTGATTATTATTTAGTGTACATGTAGTATTACCCTTCTTTTGTTAACCATATATTTTTTTTTCCTAAAAATAAAAGACAAAGCGAATACTGTTTACCAGTCATGATGGTTTTAGAACCTGTTGATTCCGACATGCAGTGTCGTTGACATGATTGCTTTTTGAAATTACGTTGTGAACTGCATGTCCCAAAAAAAAGAAGAAAAAATTGCTTCTGGATTAATTATTTGTTATTGCAGAATTCTATTCAATATTTTTTGGACTAAAGAAAAACAGAATTAGCTCCAAAACCAGAAAGCAAACTTTTTCATTTACATGGATTCTTCTCTTCCTGAGGTTGGTTCTGTGTATCTGAATTTCCTGATTAATCTATTTTTTTCAAATTTTCTTGATTGCTTTTAAATGAGGAAAAAAAGGAAGAAATTTTTTTTTGTCTATTGGGTCTTTTTGTTTTGTGTCTGGAAAATGGTGATTGGTTCATCTTGTTATGGCATAGTTTTTCAGCTCAGTTTTTTTTTTCTTTCATTTTTTTAGTGGAAAATAAAATCAAATGTGAAAAACCGATTAATATCAAAACCAGCTTGTTAGAAAGTTGACTTGGTAGATAAGTATTGCACACCCTTTTAATATTTCAATCCAAAATTTAAAAAAAAAAAAATTCAAAGAAGAAGCATGTAGATTTATATATATATAAACTTTGGTGATGAAATTGAATTTTGCAAGTCAGACTCATTTTTTATTTGGAAACAAGACACTATTAGAAGTGCCTTGGTATAGCACTATAGGTTACCTGAAACAAACTACACAACTATTATTTTGATATATCTTAATGAATAAATGTTTACAATCTCAAATTCTCAATCTTCATTCACCCACACACACACAATGTTAACAATTTCAATTATGATCCATAGTGATTATAAGACGAGCTTTTAGTGAACAAGATCCACAGGGAAGAATCACTGATCCTGGCAAAGAATCATTGTTCAATATGGATATCCTACTTCCATCCCTCAATAGGGAATACCCCATTTCCTGCAATTCCAATGAGTCTACAGAGAAGTAATCACCACATCTGCACTGATATAATAGTTCCAATGCTTCTCCATCATCTTCAACTATCATATCTTGCAAGCTCAAATCTTCTACAACTTCGGCAATTTCAACAGCCGAGATATCGCGCGTTGAACTTTTGAGCTCATTATCGTAAACTAAACGCGAGCTTGAATTGCTGAGAACTTCCCATGCCTTTTGTACTTTTAGAAATCTGTCTCCACTTGTTTGATTGCTGTTGGATGCGTCAGCAGTCTTCAATAGCTTATCAGGATGTAAACTGAGCACGGCAGAACGGTAGCTAGCACGGATTTCTTCGCAACTCGAATCTTCCTTGACGTCAGGACATCATAATGGGTTTCCTGATTCACATTCTTGTCAAGAAGCATTGTTAGATGCTACTTGTACTTTAGAACATTCAGAGTGCAAGGTTGTCTGCATTCAATAGAGAAACATCAGAAACAAGAAAAAATCATTTCTTCAGTACTAAATACTAATCTAATTACAATTAATCAAACAACATTCAATAATTTCTCAAAATGCAGTAGTCTTATCTGATATCTAGAAACCACAAACCATAAGAAGCAAAATTGAAATTTTAGTTGTTCGATATGCAAGAGAAGCAAAATTGAAACTATGCATTGCAATTATGCTCTAACTCTGCACTCTGCAGTAACCCAAAATTGAAAACATGCAAAACTTCTGTTTCCATTTGAAGGTCAGCACCTAAAGTAATACTAGTGTTTGATGTCAATTTATGGGAAGAGTGAAACAAAAAGACATGAGAACTGATGGAAAAAGCAACACAATAAGAAGAAGCAGAGGTAACTAATCTAATCACCTAATTGCCAAGATTGGTACATGCTCATTCCAATGGTGCTAGGGTGGCAATGTGTATGAAATGTGTTGTAGTAGCACCAAGAATGGCGAAGGAAAAATCACTGTGACATGGTGAATCATTAGAGCTAATGATGCTAAAATTGATACTAATCTGGAAAGGGTAAGATGGCTTTTTTTTTTTTTCTTTCCTCCTTTCTCTTTTCTATTTCTTGATGTTGGAAAAGGCCAAAGTAGTAATAGTTAGTAGCCACAATTGCATCATCATCATTAGAACAACACCAACAACAGAAAGAAGCAGAGAACCTTGTTCCTTGTTTTTTTCAGAAGGACGGCGCAGGCAAGGGTGACGGAGGGAGGACGAGGCCGAGGAGGGCGGAGGCAAGGCTGACGGAGACAAGGCTGACGGAGGGAGCACGAGGCCGAGAGAGATAAAGGCTCGAGGGAGGCGATGACGAGACGAACCTGAGGGAGGTGAAGGCGAAGCCGGCACGACGAAGATAGGCCGAGGAAGGCGAGGGCGAGCCGGTGCGATGAAGGCCGAGGGCGGCGCGGGTGGTGGCGTGGGTGACTGAGTAAGGGTTGAGGTGAGGATGAGAAGAGACTGGGAATGGGAGGCAAAGAAAACCTAGGGTAATTTTAGGGTTAGGATTTAATTGTTTTGGCCTGGCCTAATAGGTGGGCTGAATAATTACAAGTTATAACTATAATACGGACCCGTGCGTTGCACGGTGTTAATACAATTTATTTATTCTATAGACTAAATATTTAAAATTGTCCTCTAGAAATATATCGTGAGATAAATTAGTCCCTTAGAATTTGAAAATCTAATATTAGTTCTTCACATTTTAAAAAGGGGGACAAATTCATCATTCCCTACATGTTTGTACATTGGTTTCTTTGTTGTACGAACATGTACGGAAGTACATATTTGTCCTCCTTTTTAAAATGTGAAGAATCAAATTGGACTTTCAAATTCTGAGGGACCAAATTGTCCCGTGATGATATTTCTAGAAGACTAAAATGAGTATTTAATCTATTCTATATTAAGGATTATATTAAATATAACATTTTTGCTTGATGTATTTTAATTCCTTTTTATTTTATTACGTAATTATACTTTCTTACTAATTTCATTTTTCTTACCTAATTTTCTAATCTTCTACGATAAATAATTTTATTTTATTATAAAACTACTTTTTCTTACTAATTACATAGTTATTTTATTACATTATATTTGATTTTTCTATGTTGAACTCGTTGCAAGAATAATATAGTTATTTTGTTGAATTTTTTATCAAATAATTATATTAATGTCAAAATTACAAATATTAAGATTAAATTCAAATTAAATTCAAAACATTAGGATTAAAGTAATTATTCACTCAATAATTTATTATCAAAATCAAAGAAAATTAGGAATATATATATAACATGTTATGTATTATAATATACAAATAACTAATAAAATTTAAAATTGAAAAATTTTTACTAAATAAAATGTTTAGAGATAGTGAAAATTAAAAAATAAAATAAAAAATCATGGATGATTATCACCCCTTCATCACAACTACGCTCGGCCTCTATTAATTTAAATATTTTAGAGGGCATTATAGTCATATGTGTATTTAGAAGGTATTTTAATAATATATGTAATATAATTATATTCGATTAATTTACTTTATAATTATTTAGAAAATATTATTGTAATTTACATAGATTATCTTGTAATATTAATATTTTTAATATATCAAATATGATAATATGGATTATCAGTTACGTTATTTGTATATACTAAATAAAATAATGTAGATTATCAGTAATTCAAATAGAGATAATTTATCTATAGAGTAATCTAGATCACCAAACATTTTTATAGTAATATATCAAATGCCTCCTAAGGTTATTTTTAGAGAAAAAAGTTAAGGAAGAAAAAAGTAAAGAAGAGAAAAATATTATTGCCCAACAAATAAAAACTGGTTTGTCCCAAAAATGGGCTCCAGTACGTTAAAAAAATGAATAGCCAGTAAGCCAAAAATGTTCTTTATTCATCAATAGCAAAAATAGAAACATGCATACTCTCCTACACAGTTGCAAATTGCAATTAGGGTTAGTGGTGGCGGAGTGAGAACAAAGGGAGATAGATGATGCAGAAAGAGGGATGTGTGGCGGCAGAGATCGATGGAGACATGTGGCATCGACATGGTCCAAGCGAAGGAGAGAGCGGGAGATCGATGGAGTGAAAGATCTGGGGAGGGATCGAGATAAGTGATGGCGACGTCTTCATGCTCAAATGGTGGTAGTTGATGATGCTTCCCTGCAGCCCGAGCAAAGGATAGGGAGAAGTGCAGCGGCGATGGCGACGACTTCAGGTTCCAAAGGTGATGGCTGAGTGGATGATGATGGTGAGGGTATTTTGTTGCTTCTCATTATGGATTTTCTTGATTTCTATATTTTTATTTGTGTTGTTATTGATGAATAATGTGTGATCCTCTTTTTCTTTGATAGTCTCCCTTTGCCTTGAGTCTGGAATTTCTTTTGGTAGTTTTTTCACTCTATTTAGAAGGCTTTTAACTATGAATTTGAAGTTGTTCTTTTATTGGTGAGGGTAGCTTTGCTTCTCTAGCTCTCCGTTCATCTCTCTATCTTTTTTATTTGATTTTGTGTATTCCTTTTTGTGTTATGATTTTTTTATGTTCTGATTTGAATCTTTTGTGATATTTTCATTTGAGTGTGTTTGTGTTTGGATTGTGAGCATTGATTTATGGTGATTCATAGCTTTTGCGTTCGGTCTTTATTAGCTTAGAAACTGGAATACACATGTTTGTAGTATATATCAATTCTTTCATTAGTGTTAGTTTATTGTATTTTTTTCTACGTTTGAAGCATGAATAACACTCATTTTCAAACTGATTTAATTTTAATTTGTTTTGTTATTTCATACATCTCTTTTAGCACTTCGAGCTAAGTAGCTAACATCATGGTTTTGTGACAGAAAATATTTTTTTTATGGTCATTTTGTGAAATTACAAAGGGAAGTTGTTATTGCAATAAATATCATGTAAGGGTTGTTTATGCATCTTTTTGCTTCTTGTTAAAGATTCTTTTTTCATTGAATAGGAGATGATTGCTTTCATTGGTAGTTATGTGTGGGAAGGTATCCATCATTTTTGAGTGCTTGTTGAAAGTTTCTTAAAAGTGTATAGAATAAGTTGTTTGAGTTTATGCATGAGACATCCTAGAGTTCAAGTTGTATATTTCCCTTCAATTTCATGTTATATATCATGGTTTTGGAATAAATTTTTAATGTGTTTGTTATTTGAATACTGCTCAATTTTGCTTACTACAGTTAAGTAGAAGCCAATGAAATGATTATTACAAAAAATATGCTAAGGAAATGAGTATCATAGCATAAAAGAGTCAAAATGCTTGAGTTAATGTTTTTCCTTATATGTAATCCATGAGAACCAAGCATTTGATATCTTTGTTTTGGTACTTTAAGAATAATTAATGCATCCAAGGCTAGCTAGCTAGTCTAGATTACTTGATATGTTTTCAATGCCCTGTCCAATATGTTTAAACTGGTTAGGAAGACTGATGTGTTGATTAAGAGCGTCGTTAATTCTCTCAACCAACAATCAATTTAGAATTTAAGAACAAGTTTTCCAAAAACGATTTGAATTGAATAACTATAGTAGTATAGCTAGTCAACCCAAGTCGTCTCTCAAGGAGGCTTATATCATTGATCTAGTATGTATAGTATATGTAGTGTTAGGATTATGTAAGAAGTAATGCAAGCAATGAAAGCAAGAGGTATTAACAATGCAAAAAGAGTCTTGGTGTTGAGTTATGCACAAAATTACATTTTCCCTATCCTAAACCCACTTAGGCATTTTATCAAACACTTAGAATGCAATGTGCAAATGCTCAAGAATCATTAAACCAAATTTGTAACATCCTCTACTCCTAAGACCTAGAGTTAAAAATAAGTCACATAGTGAGATTTGTGATTTATTATATAACCTCAGGATTGATATATATATTCTCTTGATAGTGTGATTAAATATTGTTGTCGTTTATTTTTGGATAATAATTGATGAACATACTGAAGTATATGGTATTATTATTTCGTTACTACAATAAGGAAATAGTACAACACAACTGGTTAAGTTACAAAGTTATTAGTATAAGGTCAAGGGTTCAAGTCCTTCACAAGATAGTTTTTGGAAAATCACATTCTTTTAAATAAAAGTCACATTTTCTCTCTTTTTCTACCTCTTAGCCGCCATATATACATACATATATATATATATATATATGTGTGTGTGTGTGTGTGTATATTATTTGTTTATTTATTTAATTAATTGATTTATTTTATTTTCCTCAAAAGTGTATATTTATTTATTTAATTATTTTCAAACCAACCAATCATTGATTTTCTTTTATTAAAATAAATTAAAAATCCCAAAACTTGGAGACCAAGTAATAGACAACCATTGACCACCTCCCACATTGGCCAATTGCCGCGGCCACATGGAAAATGTGGAGGAAGAAAATTAAACTTCCAATAACCAAATTAATACTAGTCTTGCTTAGGGAACACAATTAACTCAAGACCACTCTCCCATTGGCCACCATGGAGGCACATCCAAGGGCCAAGATTAAGTGACCCCTCACCTAGCCACCTTCACCATTCACCTACCACTTTCCTCCCTCTCTATTTATCCTAACTTCACACAACTAATTACACACACAAAAATCTACCTCAAGGTGATACACAAACTATGTCAAAATTATTCTAGATTCTCCTCTTAGAAACTATTCTCTCAATACCTCTCCAAGGCCCTACACCATTCGGCCACACCACCACCACCACCCCTACATCATCTTATTTTTCATCTACAATTTCTAACACCATCAAACACCCTACTCAACCCCTCAAACAACCACACACTCACAAAAATCAACCCCATTTCCTTGGAGGAGCTCGCGACCAAGGAAGAGGAGGAACAAGCTTCAAGAGTTCTAACACCAACCAACCATCTCTAGGGTTCAATCTTGTGTGAGTCATCTTTGAAGAAAAGAGTTTTGAAATAAAATGTTTCTTTTTCGCAAAAACCTTAGAACTCATCTTGAAAATATTTGTTCAAAGCTTTGATGATAAGAAAATAGATTTTTGAAAGTCCTACCCCTTTTGAATCACCTTGGCCGAATGCTTTTTGGTGTTGTGCTTGTGTTTGTTTCTTTTAAAACTTGAATCTTGTGGTATATGAATAAAGTGCATTAAAGGGAATGGTATCATAAAATAAAAGTGCATGAAACCTTAAAAGCACCTACATATGGTTCGGTCATGAGAGAATAATGATGAAGATTTGTTTTGTTGGTGTATTATGTTGGATGTTGTTGGGCTTGAGAGATCTTGGAAGAAAGATGAATGTCATAAAACTTAAAGAATGAAAATAAGGTTTATAATGCTTAAATAAAAATAATGAGATCTAAAAGTTTTGAATCTTGATAAATATATATATAAGGTGATAATATGTTATACTTTATAAGACACTCTAGAGGGAGAAGAAAATGATTTGTTAGTACTTCATTGAAAATATTGAACAAAGTACACTCAAGAGCATAAAACTCTAAAAGTTATGAAATAAAAGATGGTGGCTCTTGGAAGTTGTTTGATAAAGATTTAATATATTTTCTAAAGATTACAAGACTAATAATAAAGTTGAGACCTTGGAAATGAAAACATGTTTAAAGTTTCTTTTGGTAAAGACAAAGTTAGCACCTTAATCAAGAATGTAGTAAAACTAGTCTTTTTACTATATAAAAATATTTTCTTGATCTTAAAAATCAATATAATAGTAATATTTATTATGAATACTTGTTTTTAGTAAAATATTAATATAGTTCCAGAAAATTATTTATTTAATATTTATTTGCTAAGAAAAAGCTTTGGAAATGCATAGTTTTATGAAAAATGGCACCTAAAGTGAGTTCTAGAGTAATAATAGGCATTATTAGATATTTTAATGGTTTTAATATTTTAAAAGTGAGTTTAAAGACTCTTTTTAATTCTGCCCAGATTTGGAAAATGTCTCAAAAATGTTTTTAAAGCTTGATTTTCATAATAGAACTAGTAATATTAAAAGATCTTCTTTTATGGATGAATATGGTACCTTAATGTGAAAGTTTATGTAAATCTAATGTTTATAGGAAATATAATATTTCAATATGTTAGAAAATAAAGTTTGATGAAAATATTTGTTTGGTTTTGGTTTGGTAAGAAAAAGGATTTTGAAGTACCTAGTTTTAAGTAAAAAGTGTTGAAAGTGTTACTAATGACTATATATGTATTTTAGAAATATTTTGATTGATTAAAAGTGTTTGAAAAGTGTTTTTAGGAAATTAAATAATTCTGTCCAGAATTTAAAGTGACCTTAAAAATACTTTCTAACACATGTTTTCATGATAAATAAGCTTGAATATGACTAGTAATTATTTTAGAAATTTTTGGTAAAAATTTAAGGTAATGGCCGAATTGTCTTGACCATTTTATATATGTTTTTCAGAAATAAAAATAAGTTACTAAATCTCTTTTAGTGATTTAAGATATTAAATAAAATAATAATAATAATAATAATAATAATAATAATAATAATAATTTATAAAGGGAGATAAATAAGACTTTAAAATAAAGGATGTTATGAAGTAAGTAAGGGAAGCATGAAGTAGTAATATATTAGGAGATCATAATGTATCTATAATACATTAAAAGACTTGATAATAGGAAGAGTGAGGTGAGGTTGAATAATGCATAATACTCTTAACCTTTAAAAGTGTAGTTATGGTGATGAAAATCTATAATGTATCCATATATAATATTATATTATAATAATAATAAGGATGCTATCTCATAATGATCATAAGACTTTAAGAAGAATGCTAAGATGTAATCATCTTATAAGACATGTAAGGAATGAGTGAAGAGAGATTGTCATGCTTCACGAAAGGTTAACGATATTCCTATTTATGCATGTGTGATATTGATATGAGGAAATGCTATATACATGATGTGATATGATTGTGTATGATGATGAATGGCCAAGTAATGATGATGTTGATGATGTTGAGTATGATGATAGTATGTTGAGATTGATCATGAGAATGATGATGAGATTGATGTTGAGAACTCATGAGGATGATGATAAGGCCATGATGATGTAATGATTATGATGATTGATTGACTGATAGATTGATTGTATGTGATGGAGCGTAATGCTCGTGAGATATAACCGTTGAGTGGAACCTTCGATTAACCTGATTCCAGCCATCTGAGTTGGTAGGATGGTGGTGCATGTGCATACCTCACGGGATAGAGGGAGGCCTATGTGGTGAGATGCCAGTTTTGCATGCATGGACACATAGTCCTGTTTTTCTTTTGATAATGATGATGATTATGTATGCCGGGTGAGGTTGGCCCCGATGCCGGGTGAGGTTGTCCCTGAGGTTATTTGAAAGCGTACGCTCATGAAAGTGGAAAATGGCTAATCCCTCGTTCCATGCATACGAAGAGACTCTAAGCATACGAAAGTGGTCCGGAGATTCTTTTTAGTACGGCCTATTAGGAATGTCTGTTGATCGCGTCGTGTGATAGATTCTGCGTAGGTTGCTAGTCACGCGTTAACGTAGAAAGGACAACTAGTACCCCGTAGACATCAGATCAATAAGATGCTTGACTATTCAAAGCACTGAGCCCATCTCTTTTCTTTAAATCTAATCTTATTTTTATAAATCATGGGGCGTTACTTTGAATAGCTAGAATTTGGCTTAAAGGAGTACACCGATCCGAGTGCTCCAAGATGATTCACTAAGATATCATTATCTTATATCTTTTCTTCTCTTATGCCCCAAATTCTAGGTGATGGAGCCGCCTCCAACGCCACCGCAGCCCCCTATATATATGAGTTCGCTACTGAGAGTTTCCCACCAGCTACGTGAACTGCGTCCGTGACATCTAGCGTACCTGTGGTCTTCAGCTTCTACCCTCCTGATCTTATGTTCTCTTATCCTCTCGGAAATCATCAGTCAGAGATCCACAGTGCCAGCTGACGTGGATTATTAGATGTAGCATCGAATCTTATCAAGTTATTTCCATTCATGTTATTTCAGTTTATGTTGTTCAGTTATGACATTTCAGTTGTATTTGCTATTCGATTGTATTTTAAACTTATCGTTTTGTAGCCCTATTTGTTTGGGCATGGTACCTCATACTGTCGGTTGTTATCATTTGTACCCTTTTCACTTCAGAGATTTATGATACTTCAGTTTTATCATTCCTTCTTATCCCTTGTGATGACATATCGCTATTTCATTATTGGTTCAAAAAAAAAAACTGTGTATTTCCGTCAGTAGATTTAGGATGTTACAAAATTGACTTTGATCAAAACCAAAATGGTAAAATTATTCTAAGCACATGAAACCCTAATTCTTAATCAAGAATTATTCACACTCTCTCAACTAATGAGTCAATGCATTAATCAACACATAAACCCAAAAAACCCCTAAACACAATTTAATCCATTAATCAAGAAATCAAAATGCATTCAAGGCATAATCAAAATAAGCAAGTATGAATCCACACAAGCAAACTTTAATAGCATTTAAAAACCCAAGAGAGTGAGAAGCAATAACACATTCAAGTAGTGGGTTTCAAGAGAAATGGGGTTTTGACATTTCCCAACACCAAGAATGAGAGAACTACTCAACCATAATTAAAAAGAAGAAATGAAATGAAGAAGTAAGAACAATCACAATGCTGGAAATGAAAATGGAAATATATTTAAACTTGGAGAAATGTAAAGTGATGTAATAACAACGTGCAAAGAACAAAAATGGAAAAGTAAAGTCTAGAGAAAATGGAAATTCTAGAGAGAAGGGAGAGCTTCTCTCTCTAAAATAAAATAATCTAAACTAAAACTAAAGATAGGTGTAAAAAGTGTTTCAGCAAAATTACAAAAGTTTCATGAATACAAAGCTAGAGGGACCAATTTGCAAAATTTGGTGATGCTGTCAAAACTTGGTGGCTAGCGACCAAAAAGTGGTGGCTAGCGACCAACACATCATTTTCAATATTAAGTTGCTTTCTCCGACTTGCCGATGCGTCCGCTCCTTCGCTCTAACGCTCCCGATGCTTCCAAGACTTGAAGTAGCTCTAACCTAGATTCCTGAAATCCAAAGACACTATCCAAGAGTGCATCAAAAGATAACAAGACCAAAGTGTCACTAACAAGCCTCAAAAGGTCGTAAAATTGTCACACCAACCAAGAAAGTGAAAATATGCACAAACAGTGAAGAAAACCATTATTAAAGCAATAAAGGATGCAAGATGCACATGTAAAGGTAAAGAATGCACAAAATTTCGCATTCTATCAAATACCCCCACACTTAACCACTTGCATGTCCTCATGCAAGAGATGCTAAAGCTAAGAAATTAAAACAAAAGAAACAAGGTGCTACTTGACTTTCAAAGAATGCTCAAAAGTGTTCTGGCTTAAGATCAAGATAACAAGTAAAGCAGAAAGAAATTCCAACAACCAAGCATTTCAACATCAAGAGGCACAACATCAAAAGCCAGGCTAAAATCCCTTAAAATGCATAGATGAAATGGAAGGACCTCAAGGGAGTGTGTATGCTGTCAACTCACTTATATAGTGGCTTGGTCTTCCTCTCAATTCTCTTGTTAGACCAAGCATTCGACGTAGGTTTGCCAAACCTCTAGATCTCCACTACTAACATTCAATGCACCCAAGAATCAAGAGGACTTTGTTTTGGTTGCAATGAGGCCAGGGTTAAGGTGTGGAATGTATGGATAAGTGAGCTAAAGGACCCAAGAAAATTAGACTAGCATTGGTTATGTGAGTCTCAATCAAACACAAGGGGGAATTCTAAGCACACAAAAACATAAGCACAAGAGTTTTATTCTTTTTTTTTTCTTCGCTTTGAACCTTTAAACATTCACCCATGAGGTCTTTGACCTTGAATTTACTTTGCTTTTGTGTGCTTTTCTTCCTTTGCTCATTTCATTTTTTTTTCAATTACATATTAATTACGTACAATTCACACCATTTTTCACATTAACACATCAAGATATCCCTCCCTCACACTTAAAAGTTTATCGTCCACGACAAACCCCCACACTTAGACTCAAGCACACAAAATGATAAAACCAATGCTGCTCCACTTTCCTAAGGTAGGGTGTAAAATGGTTTTTCACTTTTTAGGCTAAAGGTGAGCTAAGATCAAAGAATGAGATATAAGGCTCAAAGGGGCTTGCAATGGTAATGTAGAGGGTGGGCAATATGGCCGTGAGCTAAAGAAGAGAAGTGCCTCTATTACACTCAAGAATGCATATGAAACGTAGTCTCAATTAAGAGATAAGGCAAACCCTAGAACGACAAAGTCAAAAGAGATACACACATCAAGAATGGAATGACATGTAATGTGGCCACCCAATGTAAGGCTCAAAACTCACAAGGTGCATATCCAAACACAAATCATCTATACAAATTAAGATCAATCACCAAGCAAGAATTAAAAACTAAATGAAATGCAACTGTGTTGGAACACCTAACCACCTAAAAATGATGAATGTCTCAAGCACAACATTTACAAAGCAACAAAGAAAGACAAGGAGCACACAAAGTGAACCTAAACTACCTAAAATTTTCATTTTCAGACTTTTTTTTTAATTTTTTTCTTTTTTGAAAATGGGTGGTGGTGCGCCACGAGCAGGTTGGTGGCGCGCCACGAGCAGGGTGGTGGCTAGCGACCAGATGCATGGTGGCTAGCGACCAAGTGCTGATCGTGCCTTTGGCAGAAAGTTTTCCACGGCGCGCGACGGCGGTGTTGGTGGCTAGCGACCAACTCATCCTAAGTGCAGAATTTATGTAGAAAATTGAGTTAAATGAAGCTAAAACTACCCTAAACTACCAAAATATAATTCCTAACAAATGGAAATGCAAACAACAAGACTAGAACAAGAAAACTCACCGAACAAGTCACTAATTCAAACAAACAAACTACCTAAACTATCACACAACATGTGAAAATTTACCTAAAACATGCTTTATTGAATTTAAATGCAAAACATAATATAAAAGAAAGTTGTAGAAACTCCCTCAAGGCGACTTATGCTTGAATTGGTCCTGGAGCTTCCACCACGGAGTGCTCTCAATGCCTCCGTCGGGATTCCATAATAAGCAAATGAAACCACGAAGTACAGTCCTCTTCTTGTCTCCGGACCCATGCATCTTGGCCCTCAATTTGTTCCTTAGGGAGTGAGAACTCCCCTTTGACAAAGCATCCCAAGAGCAACCAACTTCAAGTGAGAAGGGATGGTGAACCTCACAAGAAGCCTTTACATGGACCAAGCAAAGGGACTTTGGTTCCCAAGATGCCTCAATTTGAGAAGGTGTTGACTCCTTGCAAAGGGCTAGGAGTTTTGCATCTGTCTCTAAGAAGGCGTACTCGTGGCGCGAGAGGGAGAATGACCACGAATCAAGGGGAATGAACTCGAGCAAGGGTTGGGAAGACACTACCGCAACACAAACCGCTTCACATGGCCCCATGGTGAAATCCTCCAATGAAGAATCTCCTGCAGTAGCCTCGACACAAAGAGGAGAACTCTCCATAATTCCACTTCCTTTTTCCTCACATGGTAGCGGCGGTGGGTCCTCGTACACTATCTCATCGTCATCGGAGTTCTCCTCGATATCCACTCCCAAGTCACCATCCAAGGGGTCACGAGGCTCCAAAACGTAAAATACCTCAATGGGTGAAGGCTCATGAAATTGTGGACTATCCTCCAAGGGAATAGAGGGTGGTGAGGGTAGAGGTGGAGGTGGAGGCTCCTCAACTACCCCAGCTAGCTCTTCCACCATGGACTTCAAAGTTTTCCAATCCAATTGCTCCAGAGCATAATCCTCCTCATGTGGTAGTGGTGAGAGTGGTGATGGCGGTGCATGTGACAATTAGGGTGAGGGGGAAGGTTGTGGGTTGGATAGTTGTGATGGGGATGAGGGTAGTGATGCTTCTTGGTTTCTAAAGGATGTGGCTTGAGTATTCTCCAATTGCATAAGCTTCCTTTGCATTTCATCTTGTTGGCGCAAGAGCTCTTCATTTCGTTGCTTTTGCTCCCTAAGAAGTTTTATGATTTGGGTCATTGTGGAGCCTTCCGCCTCATTACACTTTGAAGGGAATTGAAGAGGTTGAGATGAGGAAGATGAGTCTATGGGTGGTGGGGTTAGGTGTGGGTATAAGGTGAGCTCATGATAAGGGTATGGAGATGGTTTAAGGTAAGAGGGTGGTGGTGGCTCATAATATGGTTGTTGATAAGCATCATTGTATGGAGGGTGTGGGTAGGGGTTTGGGTGTGGTGATGGTTGAGTGTATGATGATGGGTGTGGTGGTGAGGTGTAGATTTGTGTGTATGGTGGTGGCGGTAAAAAGAACTCATCATATAGCCTCCTACATGTCTCCAAAAACTCATCCAACTTGACACTATCCTCAAGAGACAAGTAGTATACCTCACATGGAAACCCCATTGCCATATTCATCATATGAGAGACATCCAACTCCAAAGACGGTACCGTGGCCAACTCATGAAGAATATCCATTATCTCTGCCATTTTTCGGTCCACCTCTTGTTGAAGGGCCTCACCAAATGTCATATTCTTATCCCCTACATGGCCATAAGAGCAAAAATCTTGGGCACCAAAATAAGCATTAGAATCCATGTTAGTTTAAAAATAAGAAAAAATATGAAAGAACAAAAATTACAAAAGAGAAAAAGAAGAAAGAAAAAAAAAGAGTTAGAAGATATTAACACCTAACACTCCTATGTCCTTAACACCACCAACCCTCTAGAACGCCTTTAGTTCCTTAAAGTTCTTCCATTTTCGGGTCAAAACGTTCTAGCGGTGGATCGGGGTGCAACCGAGTCATCCATAGATAGCATAGAAGGTGTAAGAGACATGAAAAACGAAATAATGCAGAATTTTTATTTTGTTTTTGTGTTTTTGTGTATTTTTTAATATAAAATAATAATAACTATGCACAAAGATCAAATCTTAAGCCTCCCCGACAACGGCGCCAAAAATTGATGTGTTGATTAAGAGCGTCGTTAATTCTCTCAACCAACAATCAATTTAGAATTTAAGAACAAGTTTTCCAAAAACGATTTGAATTGAATAACTATAGTAGTATAGCTAGTCAACCCAAGTCGTCTCTCAAGGAGGCTTATATCATTGATCTAGTATGTATAGTATATGTAGTGTTAGGATTATGTAAGAAGTAATGCAAGCAATGAAAGCAAGAGGTATTAACAATGCAAAAAGAGTCTTGGTGTTGAGTTATGCACAAAATTACATTTTCCCTATCCTAAACCTACTTAGGCATTTTATCAAACACTTAGAATGCAATGTGCAAATGCTCAAGAATCATTAAACCAAATTTGTAACATCCTCTACTCCTAAGACCTAGAGTTAAAAATAAGTCACATAGTGAGATTTGTGATTTATTATATAACCTCAGGATTGATATATATATTCTCTTGATAGTGTGATTAAATATTGTTGTCGTTTATTTTTGTTATTATTATGTATTTAGATATGAAATGAGTTATAAAAACTATAAAAAACCATTTATCAGAGGATTTAATTTTGAAGGTGTACAAATTTTTTACACAGTCATATAATTACGTATTGGCACGTTAGTTATGATAGTGTTTTATCTCTCTTATTATCTAAAAATCATACAAATAAAAAATTTTGATTGTATGACAGTATAAAATATCTTTATACTATTAGTGCATTAAAATTAAATTCTCTATTTCAAGAAATATTTCAATTTCCATTTGAATAATATGAGCAACATGGAGGATATATAGTTTATAATTGTGGTGATTGCATATATGGAGGAAAAAAATTGATTTGGTGGGTAGACCAATTCAGTGCATGACATGATTGAATTTTTTGTTTATTTATTTATGTTTTGAAGTTTAAGTAACTTAGAAGGTTCTCATCACATCAAACATAATCACAATTGCATCAAATACAATCAATTAGTATCAATTATCATCAATCATAATCCATCATCAATAATTCATGATACACTCTAAAACACCTGTATAAAAACTAAAGCTAACAGCACAGAGAAAAAAAAAAAAAAGCAGAGGTAACCCACCCCCTCTGCCATCATCATCACCTCCATGGCCACACACCTGAAGCACCATCTTCATCACTATCAAATACAAGTCTAGTTTCAAAACAAAAAATTAATTCACAGTGAAAAAAAACAACAGCAACAACAATGGAAGCAGCAGCAACAATGGCAGCAACAAAACATCACAACTGTATCATAATCATCCTTTAAACACCATCATCCATAACTACCCTTAAGCTAGAGCTCACCGTCGCCACCCTCGCACTCCAGCCGCGGTGTCGCTCCTAGGCTCCACCCTCCCCTTCACACACCGCACCACATGTCTTCCCCCTCATCACGCGCAGCCACGAAGCTGACAGCAGCAACCCGTGCTCCTCCTCCCTCAGGCCTGTAGCCGCACCAACCTTCCTCCATCTTGCTCATGTCCAGCCATCTCCACACCCGTGCCCAACTCCCGCACCTAGCAGTAGCAGCGGCACAAGCTCCACGCAGCAGCATCGCAGGCTCCTCACAGCGGCGGTGTAGGCTCCCCACAACAGCGACGACAAACCCGTACCCACTTCCAAAGCGCCTCTGTTCCTGTATCCCCCTATCTCTCTCCTCTGTAAACTCCAGCAAGTCGCAGCCGCTGCGAGGAAGCTCCACACCGCTGTTATGGAGGATAATTGGGATGTGTTTGGATTATGAGAATTGGTAGAGAAATAGAGTTAGAGCTTGAACTATCGACCCTTAGACGGGATTGGAATCAAGTTCCATGGAGAGAGATAGGAGAGAACACTTGGAAAACCTCCAAATGACAATATCACAAATGACTTTCCAATATAATTTACCTATCCCCTATTTATACTAATTCCATGGCATAACAATACCTTCCCCTTTAAAATCAACCTTGCCCTCAAGGTTGGTAAAAAAAAAATACATTCTTAATCCTAATTACAATTTAAAAGTAATAAACTCCATTTATTCCTATTCTACTGCATACAATTAAAATAATGCCACCAGGATCCCACTGATGAAATTTGAGCCTATAAATTAAAATCAAATAAAATTGAGATGCTGCAATAAACTTTATTTGTCCTAATAATAGAGAAATTCTTAATTTTGAGCCCAAAACCAATGAGTTAGGAACCTTCTTATTTTGGGCTGAGTCTTGGCCCACTAGGGTGAGAGTTGTCAACCCTAACACTTCAATCGCAGCTGCTCTTGCAACTAGAAGTAGTGGCGCGCCGTCGTGCACCTTAAACAGTGGTGCTACTTGCTGTCCTTCACCTCTTGTCACCACTAGCGACTCTACCGCGATGACTCTCTATCCTTCTGCCGCTGTTGCTGCACCTTCTACAGTGAGCAAGGGAACGCCCATCGCCGCCGAATGGCCATGGTTCTTCCACACCTTGAGTTCATTGCCGACGAGTCTAGATGCATCTGCCTCCTCTTCTTCAGCTGTGTCCTCCATCGCAGGTGCTTTCCCTATGTGAATCTCACTCTCGCGGTCCCAGGGAAACATTGCCGCCACAAGTACCAGTGGCTTAGCCGCGATTGCGGAAACGTGCCGGAGAGATCTGTTTACTTCTTCGCGATGATGTAACCGCCAAGTGCTTGTCTCGATTTTCGGAGCGTCGTTCGTCATCTCCGCTGTCAAGACCGTCTTCCCCTTTCCCTTAATGGAGGCGCCTACCTCGGCGCTGCCGCTCTCACTGCAGACATCGCCTTCGCCGCTGCTCTGATCTGGAGGTTTTCGGTCGTCTTCTTCCGTTCCTGTCCCGGAGATGCTGACCTCGGCACCACTAATCTCCTCGCCTGAGTCATCTCCAGCGTTGTTCGGGGACAACAAAGACCAGGCGACAACATCTACTACCTTTGACTCTCCGTCTTCGACGTTACTGTGCAGATCGTAGAAAATTTCCACCGTAGATCTAGGATTTGCAGCTGTTGTCGCGACTTCCTCATCGCCGCTCATGTCGTCGTCACAGATCGTAGAAAATTTCCACCGTAGATCTAGGATTTCTGCTTCCTCTTCTAATTGTAAATCTGGTGAGGTTGATTTTGATTCTTGATTTTCTAATACTAAAATTTCTAGATCGTCTGGAGTTGCTGGTTGAATTTCTAGATATATAATTCTTTTCTGGATTTTTGTGGATGTTGAATCTAAATTTATTGATGTGATGAATTGATACCTCTCTTGTTGAAGCTTGGCTACTATTGCTTGTTGATTTTCCATTCTGTCTTTTGTCAAATGCAACTATTGAATTTCAGGTGTTGAATATGATCTTTTCATTTCCTTGAGTTTGAACGTTGATTTTCTGGAATTTGAGTGTTGAATCTGTTCAACCAAATTGGACAATATTTTTCCCAAATTATCGAGTTTTTCCTCAAGAACTTCAATATCCTCCATAAGAACTTCTTCTTCTTCTTCCATATGACTCTCAATGAAAGCACCAATGTTATGGAGGATAATTGGGATGTGTTTGGATTATGAGAATTGGTAGAGAAATAGAGTTAGAGCTTGAACCATCGACCGGAATCAAGTTCCATCGAGAGAGATAGGAGAGAACACTTGGAAAACCTCCAAATGACAATATCACAAATGACTTCCCAATACAATTTACCTATTCCCTATTTATACTAATTCCATGGCGTAACAACCGCCCTGGTGTTGCTAAAAGCGTCGTTAATTCTTTTAGCTACAACCAACTTAGAGTTTAAGACAAGTTCCCAAAAAGTATTGAATCAATTAGCTATAGTAGCATAGCTAGCCAACCCAAGTCGTTTCCCAAAGAGGCCTTAAATCGTTGATTAAGTATGTATAGTATATTTAGTGTTGGGATTGTGTAAGAGGTAATGCAAGCAATAAAAGCAAGAAGTATTGATAATGCAAAAAGAGACTTGGTGTTGAGTTATGCACAAAATCACGTTTTCCCTATCCTAAACCCACATAGGCATTTTATCAAACACTTAGAATGCAATTTACACATGCTCAAGAATTACTAAACCAAATTGACATTGATCAAAACCAAAATAATCTAATCACTCCAAGCACATGCAAACCTAATTCTTAATCAAGAATTATTCTCACTCTCTCAATGATTGAGCCAATGCATTGATCAACACATAAACTAAAAAAAAAAACCCCTAAACACACTTTAATCCCTTAATCAAGAAATCAAAATGCATTCAAGGCATAATCAAAATAAGCAAGTATGAATCCACACAAGCAAACTTTAATAGCATTAAAAGCCCAAGAGAATGAGAAGCAAGAAAACAAATTAATAATGGGTTTCACGAGAAAACATAAATTTGGCAATCACCCAACACCAAGAATGAGAAAACTACTCACACATAATCAAAGATAGCAAATGAAATAAAGAAATGGGAACCACAATCATGCTGGAAAATGAAAATGAAATTATAATTAAACTTGAAGAAGAGTAGAATAGTGTAATAGTGTGCAAGACAAAAATGGAAAAACCTAGAGAGAAGTTGGAGCTTCTCTCTCTAAAAACCCTAGCCTAATTTAGAAATGAACTAGGAATCCCCTGAAAAAATGTCTCAGCCCAATCCGATAAAGGGGTCTTTTTACAAAAAAAGGGAGTAGGGACTAAATAGCAAAAATACAAAACTATAACTTGCTGTCACGTGTTGGTCGCTAGCGACCAAGCAAGCATAATGCTGGTCGCTAGCGACCAGTATCAGTAGGGGCACAATTGCTGCAAAATTCTCCGGTTCCCCGTTTCGCTCGCTCCGACGCTCTCGCTGCTTCCGATGCTTCCGAGACTCAAAGTAGCTCCAGCCTAGGTCCCTGAAATACCAAAGCACTACCCAAACGTGCATCAAAAGATAACAAGGCTAAAGTCTACTTAAAACCTCAAAAAGTAATGGAATTCCAAATCAACCACCAAAATGCAAACTATGCAACAATGATGCAAACAACTACAATTAACACACTTAAGGAATGCAAGATGTACATATAAGGGCAGAGAATGCTCAGAATTTCGCATGCTATCACGCCCTCTCCTCCTCTGCAACTCCGATCGCGCGCCACCCAACCGCGACAAAAGCTAGCACACGTCCTCGCCTCTCTCCCTTCCGTGCTTCCTGCTGCACCTCCGCGATCTCCCAACAACTCTGCGCACCCCTCGCGATGACAACAGCAGTAGCAGAGACACCACGCTTCTCGCACCAGCCAGCACGCGCGCCACCCATGCCCAGAGACACCGCTTCCTGCCCGCCTTTGTCTTCCCTCCGGTCGCGCCGCCGCTGCCCCCTCTGTCGCGCCTCTTCCTGGCTGCCCAGCCACCCTCCCCTTCTTTCTCAAAAATGAGAATTAGGGTATGGGTTAAGGCTGGGCTTTGGTTCCAGTTTTGGTTCTTTTTTTTGTGTATTATGGGCCGCTTGGCCCACACTTTTTTTTTTTGTGGTTATGGTTTTTTTTTTTGTTTTTTGTCTTTCAGGTCTTTTTTGGTTTTTTTATGAAACTTTTTTTTTGCAATATTCTTTTTTGTTAGAATCAAATATTTAAATTTTTTTTTTTACAATTCATGATCTCGTTATATGATTTAATCATCCTCGAGGATCGCAATTTGTGGGGTACTTGTGCGAATCATATCGTCCTTTACCCTAAAAATATATTTTTTCTTACATAAACAAATCATTTGTTTTTAAAACAAAATTCAATTTATTTCTTTTTAAATCAAAACTCAATCTTTTGTTTTTTTTCGAATTACAATCAAAACAAAATTCACCAATTTTTTTTACAATTTGTTATTTCGTTGTATGAGATAATCATCCTCAGAATTACCCTACATTTTCTAAAAAAACACCAACACAAGAATTTTCTACAAGAACGACGTGGGTTTGAGTTCCTCATTGCACCAGAGGATACGTCGGCGCAGGCTATAACCTGTCAACCCAAAATTAAATTTCAAATCATTTTGTTCCCTTTTTTTTATATATTTTTATGTGTTTATTGTAATATTTTAAAGGAGAAATTAAATGTTATTAAACTATAAATATGGATTTGCATAATTTGCTCTAGGGTAACCGTATTTATACGGATGTATTAGAGGTGCAGTGAGATTAAATTCTCGTCCTTCCCTAATCATAATTCGACTCTCGAACCCTAATCTCTGAAAAGACCAGCTTCTCACAAAATAAAAGTTTTCCAATTTTTCCATAATTAAAATTGGTGGCGACTCCATTTTTCCATATATTTAGCCACGGCACCCCTCAGGAACGTTGTGACAATGTGTTTTGTTCTATCTCCCTTTATGTAGCTGGCTTCGAGTTGAGCTATATATACTACATTGTCCTCATATGAAACTTATAATGAGAAACTATGAAATGTAAAATTTTCTTTGATAAAAACTATGAAATGTAAAATTACCTTACTATAAAATCAATTTTACTAGTATTAGTTTTAAAATACATAATCAAATATGCTAAATACTATCTTTTGCATTATAAAATGATCTTAGAGTTTTCTCCTACCATGGTAATGGTTTTCATATAAATCCAAGGATAAATTATATTGTCATGCAATACTAAAATCATATTCATATCAGCTTTACTTGGTTTCTGTTCTAGTCAATAGTAATTGAAGACATTATATTCATATCAGCTTTACTTGGCATCTGTTATACTAAATAGTAATTAAAGACACAAAGTATGCTAGTAGTATCTGTTTGGATTTAGTATTGCTAGCTCTAAGGTGTGATGTCATATCTGTTTGATTCCCCTTTTTTAAAATGACTTAGCACAATACATAATAAATCATATATACTAATGTTTAACTTCTTGGTTTTGTGGCCCATAGGCTACCCTCTAAATATATCTTTACAGAGCTATCTCAGTTTTGCTGATATTAGTGATCCGAAATTCTGAAACATGCAGGGGAAAAGATTTGTGAAAAAATAAAGAACATTTTATTGTAATAAGTAGGATCCGGTACATATAACAAAGGTTGTGTGATAAGTAGGTATCAGTTTGAGCACTTATACTAGAGGGAAGCTTTCATAATGTATATTGATTTGTCTACCTTATAATTATATTACAGAAGAATCATTTGTTCGAGATGTTCTTATAAAGTAGTTACTTCGTATGAATTTTTGAATTGAGATGTTGGTAATTGAAATGCAGTTTACCAGATGGGTAAATTATACCGACTTTTATCTCAGATTTAATAAAATTCTCCTTGTCTTTTGCATTATAAATATCTAATTTTGTTGAAAAATGGATGTCAACTAATTAATAATTTTTTTTCTTTGTAGGATGACTTGGAGCATTGAAAAGTGACGATGATGATCATTAATAGTACTTGTGATATGTATTATTGTTATTTCTAGTACTTTGAGTTATTCCTATGTAGGATGAAATACTATTGTTGGATTATGATAAACATTTCATACAATGTATATTGATGAGCGTTTATTAATATAATTTATTTTTATTATGATGCTGATATGATATAATATAATATAGAAATTTGGATTAATTAGAGCCAATATTATAATATTTATTAATATTAAATAAATAAAAATTGTTCAATTTGTTTTGAAATATATTACGCATTAAGGTGGATTTAATGAGAAGATACAGTGAAATGAATTATGACTATTGACTAATGGAATACATAATTCATGAAAAGTATGCTATAGAATCAAATGAATGACCACACTTAGAGAAATGTGGTCATAGATTCAAATAAAAGACCATGCTTATGAAAAGGGAGGTCATAGATTATGAGGAAGGTCACACATAGAAAAATGTGGCCATAGGTTCAATGAAAAGGCCACACCTATGGAAAAACGTGGCCATAGGTCTAGAGCAACGACCACATTTGTTAGACGTGGCAACCATAAGCCACCGTTTAAAAGCGTAACTGAAAGTATTAACATTAGGCCACGATTTTTATTCATTCATCGCGTTTTTGTCAATGACCAAAGTGTGGCCTTTGAGGCAAAAAAAAAAACGTGGCCAAAGGGAAAGGGCCACGACTGAGAAGGCCACCACACAGAAAGTGTGGTCAAAAGTCAAAAAGTGTGGTTGTTTCTCTTTTGCCACACTTTTTGTCATTATTGACCACACTTTTCAAGGGTGGACTAAGGGGATATTTTCTTGTAGTGAATCCACATGATGCTTGAACATGCCGGTTTATTGACCTTAGCCAAAAACATTCTCGACGTGCTTCATGCATTGCAATTATTTTTGTGTGGTTTAAGAAGTAACTGCCAAAGTTTGTTTTGTTGATCTTCATGATATATATGGTTGTATCACTATATGTAAACAAATAACCTGTTTGAGGTTTGCCTTTGTGTGTGTCTGATAAATATCATGCATTTGCATAGCCAACCAATTGTGAATTGGATTCATGTGAATAGAATAATCTCATATCAATTGTCCCACAAAGAAACCGAAGAATATATTTAATTCTGTTTCAATGTTGTCTGGTTAGGGAGGAACTATGTCTTTCTAATACCTTTATAGAAAATGTTATATCTAGTCGTGTATAATTTAGCAAGGTACATGAGTGCTCCAATGGCACTAAGATATGGTTCTTCAGGACCAAGTACTTTTTCGTCATCTTCTAGAAGATGGAATGAATCTCTTTTTACATCCAATGACATTACGACCATTGGGGGTACTTAATGTATGTAGTTTATTCATATAAAATATCTTCAAGATTTTCTCAATGTAAGTTGATTGATGAACTAAAATTTCATTAGTCAAATGCTCGATCTGCAGGTCGAGGCAAAAAATTTAGTCTTTTCAAGATCTTTCATGTTCGGTAGACAATGTTGATATCTTTAATCCTCGAGGGACATTGATATGAACATCATTGTCTAATGAACTATATAAATAGGTTGTGACAACATCAGTTATATGCATATTTAGCTTATGACATATAGATAAGCTAATCAAATATAGAAACATTATTGCATCAATTACAGGGGAATATATTTCACCATAATCTATACCAAGTTTTTGTGAAAAAACTCGTGCCACAAGTCGAGCCTTATAGCATACAATTTTATTTTTTTTATTTCGTTTTCTCACAAATGCCAACTTGTATCCAACGAGTTTCATACCTTCCAAGTGCTTGGACTATAGGTCCAATCATCAAATGAGTCAAGTTTAGCCTACAAGGCTTAACTCTAATTTCATCAATAATTTATATATTGATATATTTGTTGATGATACTTGACTTAAGATCCTCATTTTTTTGCATAAGTGTAATGCTACACTATTTGTAA
Source organism: Aeschynomene evenia (assembly GCA_013621005.1). NCBI lineage: Eukaryota > Viridiplantae > Streptophyta > Magnoliopsida > Fabales > Fabaceae > Aeschynomene > Aeschynomene evenia. Next base: position 13,785,561 of record CM024270.1, read on the forward strand.
ATATATTGTTACAAAAAAAAAAATTACTTGTCAGTTCCATATTTTGTGGAGACATGGTATTAAGATCTCATCATTTTCAATATCGTAACAATTTTCAGGTACTTGAACGTCTTCCAACGTTTTAATCATGTCAAGTTTTTCGGACCGCAATACATGTCCTTACCACGTCTCTATCCTCTTCAATAGGAAGAATACCATTTGCCTCCATAATAATATTTTTCCTATTTGCCCCTTATTTCGAAGGTTTTCATTTAGGAACCGACTAGCATATCACGCTTCTGGCGTATTCACTCACTAGCCAATTGCCAAATAATGGACATCAATTTCGAAAAGTGGTATCTCATTCAGCTGGTATATATAATTTAGTAATTCTATTTCATCATAAAAATGCATCTGACAATGCACTTACTACTCTTTGCAAATATATAACATTTTGAACTTCTGATTCATATTGTCTTTTATGAGGATCTAAATAGAGTAATCATGATGAATAACAATTTATTCTAGCTGTCATTCTCCCTAATGTTGAGAACATTATTGACAATCAACAAATTGAGCCTTAAAGACTACTCCTATTTGTATTTCAAAATACTTGAAGGTAAAAGGAGAGTCACTTCCAACATCTTAAATGAGAGTTATTTGGCTACATGCCAAACCAATTAATACGAGAGAGAAATAATGACAATTAGCCTAGTACAAATAAGTATTTGTAAATTAATGTGTTCCAAACTAGAATGTGGAGAATTGTTCTCACAAATAAGTGGTCTAGCAACAAACTGCAGGTCTTTCATAAGTTTATTATGCTAGCCAACTCTTTCTACGAACATGCATAATTGGATATTCGATATATATAATATTGGTCTACAAGCATCAAAGACTTGAGTGAATTCACCATATCATCAATAGGATAATTTATTTGATTGGATTATCAAAAATAGTGCTCTTAACAACTTGCACAAGTAATATCGCGAGCTTCAGGTTGCGAGATCATAATGGGCACATATGTGATCATTTAACAGATGCATCTATCATAAGTATTTGAAAGGTTCACATAGTGGAAGAATTAATCCACATACATCACATTGAATTCCTTCTGGGAATACAGGATGTTCAAACTCAATATTTGTAGGTAGAGTCCATATAATATTTCTCTCATTTTTTTTAAAAATTGAGAACATGCAAAAAAAGAGAAAACTCATTACATTGAAAAAACTTATGGTTCTTCAATGAATGCCAATATGAGTTTTCCAAAATTCTTTAATCATATTCTTTGATAATATCCCAACTGATCATGCCAAAAATGATAAAATCATTTGATTCGTAAATTTCTAGTTTACAACTACATAAAATTTCATTATAATATAGATCAAGAGAAAAAAAAATAGTTTTTCATGAGTTGTAATATAGAGGTGTTCATAATATTCTTCACTTGCTATCTCAATATAATATTTATTCACGAAATATATATATATATATATATATATATATAGAATAAAAAAATATCTATAGGACTTTTAAATAATAGTAATACATAATATACATCATCCAAATTACAAAATACTCATTCTACTATAATTTTCAATTACATTGCTATATAGAATTATATTGACAAATTGTAACTATTTGTGTTTCTTCAAGAGACATAATATTAGCTCTTTTAGAGTCTTAAATCATAAAACATAAAATATGCCAAAATATGTCATCAAAATATTAATATATCATGTAAAAGAAAAGAGATTGACATGTTTAATCAATTTATTACTAACAATCATGACTTGGTGGTAATATAAACAAATATATCCCAATTTTCAAAAATATCAATATCATATATTACAATTTCATAATATATTAATCAAGAATATTGATAAGATTATATTACGATCATATAAAATGATAAAGACATATCAAACAACTCACATGTGATAACGTTGTAATACACTTAATTGATGCAATGATGATAGGATCTATTACACTCATTTAAGGAAAATATATGTCATATGTTTATCATATATGTCACTTATTTATCATATATGTCATATATTTATCATATATGTCACTAATTTGCATTTTACCAAAAGATCGACAAGATCTTTATAAATATAATCATTCTTTAAAATAAAGGGAAAATAAATAAATAAATAAATAAATAATACATTATTTCATTCTCTTCATGAGAATATGAGTACTTAATTATAAATAATAAAATATTAACATTTAAAATTATTCTTAGAGTTACATTCACTTCAGGGAATGTATGAAGGTAATGAAACGTGAGAAGCGGGGTTGAATCACGTTCCAACTATAAATCCTATTTCTGAAAATTACTTAAAAATAAGATCAAGTCTAAGACTTGTCTTGCATAGCAGAAACAATAGTTAGTAAAATAAACAAAAACAAACATATAGACAAGGCTTATGTATTCCTTGAAAATATTTTGATTTTCAAGTACTTATATGTGATAAAGGTTAAAACTTTAACCTTCAACACTTAGCCAAATGGTGATGATGTTTGCACAATATATGGTGTATGTGTGTGCAATGTTAAATTATTAAAATAATAAAAATAAAGAGAAAAAGAAGAGAAGAGAGCACACACAGTATTTTTATACTGGTTCGGCAATGTGCCTATTCTAGTCCCCAAGATGCACTTGGGAGTTCACTAACACCACCTTAAACCAAAGTGGATTTTCTGCCTTTGTACATTATAAAGGACTTTGCCTGTACCTTCAACCAAGGTGACTCACTGTCGTCTCACCCTAGAGGGACTTCAACTGCACCTCCAACCAAGGTGACTCAATGCCATCTCACCCGAGAAGGACTTCAACCTTGCCTTCCACACCGAAGGACTTTTCTACCCTTGCCTTAGTCTCACCAAGAACTTTTGCCTTACAAAAATAAGGACTTTTTACAAACGATATGTTAGTGTGAGGTATTTCCAGAGGAATCCCTCTAAGCTATGCTCCCACACCAAGAGGGGGGTGAATTGGTTGTTAACTTTCCTTGAATTTTAAATTTCTCAATTAATATTCTGCACTTTAAAAAAACTGATCAAGCTTCTCAACTTGTCAAAGATTAGTTTTCAAGCCAAAATATAATAAGATGAATATAAAACTCAAAATATTTATGCACCAGATTATTATGATGCACAACCAATCAATTCAATCATAAACAATTATCAAACTTCTAACTTTTCACAGATACATTGAATCCTCTGAATCAATCCAATTAAATGTGATAATATCAAGATATCAAAACACTCTTCTGAATCTCAATCTTCTGAACTCAGAATATTCAAATTCTGTTCCAGAACTCAATCTTCTGAACTCTGCAGAAATTGAGTTTCAATCTTCTGAAATGTTAAATTTGATTCTTTAATGTCCAATATTATCAAATCAATTAATACGAACCTAAATCAACATGTAAACATATGATTTAAATCATTTAAACACTCATAACATATAAGGATCAATGTCAGAATTATCAATTCCAGATTCAAGAAATCACAGATTTATCAATAACAGAAATAGAATGCTTCTCACTCTGTTTTCACAATCTTTTCGATATTCATCTGAGTTCTTGTTTCTTTTCTCAAATTAATATGTTTCACACAAGTTAAAACATCAAAGATTAATATTCAAATATATTTTAATCACAGAGATTATTTAACCTATCAAATCTTGAATATTCTAAACTCAAACAAATAAGCTCTGTTTTTTCGATTTTATGCTCTGTTTTATTCTCATATTTCAATTATCAAGATTGAATGATTTAAAACAAACAAAGAATGATAATGTGAATGCACTATGCAAAACTTATGAATGCAAGAGTTAAGGGTTAAGTAGATTAAACCAATTCTTATACTGGTTCGGCCATTAACATGCCTACATCCAGTTCTCCAATCTTCAACCGATTGAGTTCCACTAGATAAGTTTTCATGACCACAAATTACAATCATATTTGATATCTTTTGCAACCTTCTGAGGTTCGACACTTTGAGAATATCCCCTTCCCAAAGATTTCTTTCTAGATATCCCCTCTAGAAAGATTTTTGCTCCAAGGATGTACCCTCCAAGAAGACTTTCCTGCCTTGATATCCCCTCAAGGACTTTTCAGAAATCTTGTTATTGAAACACCTTCTTGTGAATCAATTGTTGACAAATTGATTTCAAAATTATTGGTTCTTCAATCTCAAACTCATCAAGTTTGAATCTTCTTTCTGAAATTCTCTTTTTAGAATTCTTCTTCCTTCTTGCTCTTTCTTTATCAAAAGTATCACTTCTACATTAATCTTTGAACGCTTTCTTTCTTCTCTTCTTTCTTTTTTCTCAAAGCATTTTCTCTCAGATTTTTCTATCTCAGAGAATTTCTTTCTTTTTCAGCTCATGCCCTTTTTCTTTTCTTTTCTCTTTCTCGATCTGTATATTCTCTTGTGTGTATTTCTTATCTCATGATTACAACTTGAGATTCCCTTTTTATAGGGAACTCTTTCATCTTAATACAATATAACCACTAACTAACTTTTTGGAGGGAAACACTATATGGATAACTCTTATCCATTTAAACTTTAACTAACCTCCCTAATTAACCATGTGCTATTTAATATACATTCAACTAACACATTTTAATAATTCTAAACTTCAGCAAATAATATTTCGAGCTTCCTTCTGAAGTTTCAGATTTATTTTCCCAGAACTGTTTGAGCACTCAACACAGTTCTTTAACCTTATGAAATTTTTCATTCTTCTGACTTGGGCTTCCTTGAGTCCGAATCTTCTCTGACCCAGCTACCAAAGCTTCTGAACTTCTTCTATAGCTTCTGAACTATTTTCTAAAGTGTATTACATGTACAATTTACAATATAAAGCCTAATATACTTTCTAAACCTGTAATCTAAGCTTCTTATGTCTAAAATACATATTGTTCAATCTTCTAAAGCTATTACAACAAGTAACATCTATCTAAACTATTACAAAAGTATCCAACTATCAATTTAACCTTCTTAGATAGAGTTACATAGTTCGCATACAAAAATACAATCTTCTGAAACATTCATACATCTTACTTTACAGATTTATAACACCATAAATCTATTTTACTTGAGTTTTGTTATTATCAAAACCAAAATGAGGATTTACATCAACATGATAATGTTTATCACCTAACAAGAACTTAGATGCAAATAAGTTAGTCTCTTGATGACTTTTCTCTCAAAAAACAACTAGCAAAGCTAAGATCAATAATAAAGCTCACAACTTTTTCAGACATACAAACTTAACCCAAATAAAAATGTAAACTTTAGAGTTCTAGAGTCTAGAGGTTGAAGATGAAGAGAAATTAGGATTTGTTTCGGTAGAGTATTGGCACTTGTATTTTTTGAAAATGTCTCTTGCATTTGTAGGGCATGGAGGTCTTTTATTTATAGAGGAGAGCTCCTTGTGAATTCGAAAATAAGGATTTAATCCCCACCCTTGATTTGAATTTTCAAATCTTTGATCCAATTGTGAGAGTACCTTCATTTTGATTTCAAATTGATCTTCCCAAAATAAGGTTGATCAAAAAAGAGGAAGTTTAATCTTGGCCTTTGATTCAAATATATCTCTTAATCCAAAGGTGTATATTTGATCTTGAAATATGGAAATATGTATCTTGCTCAATATTATAGGAAAATTCATCTTGGCCCTTGATATAGATGTGTGCCTTGATCCTGTGGTGTGCATTCTTCATCTTGTATCTCATAAGATTTTCCAATAAATTGCACAATCAATCTCCATATTTGCGCCACCTAGGAGAGAGAAAATTAGGATTGCATGAGCTTCCCTTGTTTCCCTTTTTGTGTCTCTTATGTGTGTACGAACTAGGATATCATGATCTTGTCATGATTCACCCTAGTATGCGCCAATATGGTCTTCCAGGGAATCTTCAAAGGTTGATTCTTGAATCTTGATAATTCTTCAGAATCTTGAAATCTTTGAAGTATGAAGATTCTTCTGGATGTCTGTATATTCTTCCTGGATCTTATGTATCTTGATAGAATCTTCAGGAATCTTATGGAATCTTCTAACAACTCGCAGAATCTTTGGGAATCTTCGGAACCTTGTGACAGCTCGCAGAATCTTCTTGCAGAATCTTCTGACCCCTCATAGAATCTTCTAAATCTTGTAGATTCTCACTGATCAGAATATTTTGGAGTCTAACAGAATCTTAATTTATTCTGTCACTAAATGCAAGATATATTATCAATATCACTCAAGGTGAATCTCTTATATCAAATGCATTCAATTGCTCAATACAAGATTTTTTTCTTTCAAGATTTCCTATATATATATATATATATATATATATATATATATTGATTTTATTTCCCTATTTTTGATACATATAATTCACAAATATATATATATGATGCTTTGATATCTTAGGTAATCTTTAGTTTAATTTTCTAATAATTTATCTTACAATTATTAGTAATTTGTTTTGTTTTAGATTAATTTAAGTAGTTTAGAGTTAATTTAAATTCCTAGCATTGTTTTATGTGTTTTTGGTATTTTTTGTGTTTAATTTTCAGGAAAGCCAATATTGTTTCTGGACGAATCACAAGCTTCAGGCGCCTAATTGAAGGAGCAAGGCGCCCTAGCCTGCACCATCCAACAAATTTCAGGCGATGTGCGCCCCAGGAAAAGCATTGGCGCCCAAATTCAGAGGCTATGGCGCACTGTTACCCAAGTGGTATAAATAGTGAGCGATATCTAGCAACACATCACTGTTACTCAAGTTATAAGAAAGTCAACGGTTTGACATAACCTTTACGTGATCGATATTATTGTACAATTCAATCCCTTTGTCCAAATATCTAGATTTAACACAACCATGGAATCAGTCATCTTGTATAGTTAAATCTTTAGTTTCTTGATTACCGAGTAGATTGATAAAATTAAATGAGATTAATGTCACACATTAATTCATTTCAGCACGGCCATGCATTTACCCAGTCCTACTCATCAAGGGGCCCACAGATATACCTCTCGTAATGTGAAAGGGACAAATCTTATCTACGTTACTCACATCTGCATACATGATTCGCGATATGTCCAATAATCGACTTTATAATTATCCTGTTACGGATAACGTTTGACGGTATTAAAACATACAGTTTCTCATGTAGCAGATTGCAATAACTTCAAGTCGAAGGATCACATGTACCATCATCACTATGAGAATCATCTATGACATTCACGTTACGATCCATGTGATGTTCTTATGGCGAGTCAATCCAGTATACTACAATTATACCTATGTGTAGATTTGATATCACATATCCATAACCTGTGAGAAAAGGTTATTAGTCCATATACATACTAGCCTCAACGCATTATGTAACAACCCAATAACTACCTCTTTATGCTTAAGTCATATCGAGTTAATCACCAGAAATTATCATCTTGTTTCAGAGTCTAAGTTTGAAAATAGAGATACGTGGAAAATAGGGCCAATAAATTTCACAAAAGAACGCAATTTAAAAATCTCGGCTTGTACGTGACGAGGTATAGTCTAATACACTAAGCCATGAACCTGTGAAGTATATATATAACTGAAATACCATAACACAACATTGGCCCAATACATATATATAGTTTCACGTACACAAATTAATACACCTAGAAGCGTAAATCCAAATAGATATTACAATATTTAAGTATTAGAATTTCTAAGAGAACTATAAGCTTGTACAATCACTTAGAATTCCCTTATAAATTCCTCCAAGTTTCATACATCACATAATAACACATAATATAGGAAAACGACAACATCCTCAGTGTCCTAAACTCTTTAGATATCCGAGTCTCAGTTCTCTTGCAAGTCCAGATCTATTCACCTAGTAGGGTACTTGTATCTCGATCCGAATCTAAAACAAAGGGTGGTGGAATTGGGGTGAACTCCACGGACTCAATAGGGGGATCACTCCGGTTTATTATGAAATAAGTGAAAACATGCATAAATCATATTAATAATACTTTCGAAAATATATCCTTAATTCCGGAGTGTCTTGCCTACATGCGTCTTAACAATTATATAGATGCTATGCAACAATAAAGAATCAACATTACACCGACATTGATCACTGAAAGCATGTTCGTTAACGTGCAACGATTGCATAATCCACATTATGCATACGGTCGTAAGTTTAAATACAACTATTCATACAACGGTTGCATAATCAATATCATGCATACGGTTATATGTGTCATGTGTTATAACTTTCTCATTTCAATGGCACTACCCTCTTTTTCTCTACCTCCGCATACACCTGTCCCCTCGACTATGAGCTCATACCTATCTAGTTTCCTACTAGATCTCTGTGGGGAAGAGGGGTTTATTCACTTTCTTTCACAAATCGGTATTGGGAACCGAGGGTGCCAGCCTCCCTTGCCAATCCCGTTTGTAGAGAAAGCTACTCATAAATCTCATTTCACATGACCTTTCATAATTCCTATATAACATCAGCATGCATAATATGCATCATATTTTCCATCTTATCATATATGTCATAAAACCATCATATACATGTAATCACATAAGCATACATATTCCCATGTATCGTTTTTTCATTAAATCAATCACTTTTTATCATCAATATTTATTGCTAAATTATATATATATATATATATATATATATATTCACCATACTGTATCATTTAAAAACCACCTACGAAGTTAAAATTATCATAAAGTCCAAAATAACTTAAATACCAAAATAACTTGGTCGCTAGCACGTTCCATACGGCCGCTAGCGCCCAAGGCGGTTCAAGGTACCCGCTGGCGCTTGTAACTTGGCCGCCAGCGCGTGTGCACGCGCTGGCGGCTATGATGTGGCCGCTAGCGCGCATCTCGACCCTGCACTCATATCAGTTTCAGAACAGCAACCATTTTGATGCAAATAATGACATATAATCGAACCTGATGCATGAAAACACATTAATACATACCTTAACATAAATTTAAACCCCTACCTCTTGTAGTTTTTCTCTATCCAAGCTAGAAATCACTCTCTTTTCTTGATCTCCTTGCTTAACACTTCACCTAAGCTTCCTTAATGATGATGATGATACATCTATGGTTTCTGATGATCTTTGTTCGGCTAGTACGGAATGAAATGATGTAAGGAATCTGATTATGGGGTTTGTTCCTTGGTTTGATGAGTTTTGGTGATGTAGAGGTGAGGTTTAAGTGATTTGTGAGCTTAGAGAGCTTGAGAGAGTTTTAATGTATTCTTAGGGATGAAGAAAGGGTTTTGATAGCTTTAGGAGTCTCTTCTAGAGTTATAAGGAGGTCTTGAACGGAGGGACCTAAGAGCAATATAAAGAAGATGGAGGGTTGGGTCTAAAATGCAAAATGACAAAAATTCTGTTCTGTCACTATGTTGGTCGCTAGCGAGCATCATTCGGCCGCTAGCGACAGAATCCACCACATTACCCGCTAGCGCCTTGTCACAGTTGCTAGCGATGTACTTCTACCGCCTTACCCGTTAGCGAACGACAACTGGCCGCTAGCGAGCACCTGCTGATACATGACAGCAGTAGTGGTTTTCATGTTCTAAAACTCCAAATATCCTCTAACACATTCTAAACCAGTATCAATACTCTAAACAACACTTTTACACCTATACAAACTTGTACACAACCATGAATACCTAAAATCTCTCATGATTGCTTTTTAAATTCTCTTCCTAGACTCTTAGTCTATTATATCTTACTTTAACTCATATGCAATGCAACTATCATCATTTCATACACTTAAAACACATAGTACATATAACACATATCAAATAATGCACACACATCAAAATGCATCCCAATAACCTAAATATTCCCATTATGCCTTGATCAAAGTGATTATGACCAAGTCCCTTTAATCAAGGTATAATTAGAATTTGGGGTCTTACACATTACTGTTGTCCTGTTGGTTCAGTAATACTCGACTAGGGACATTTAAGAATGGATTCTCACTATTAGGTCATGTACCTAATATTTAATATTTAAATAATTCCATTCTAAGGACTTCATAATGTTCATTAAAATAAATAAACAATTAATGAATGAAATGCCTCATATATATATAAAAATATATAATATAAAAATGTCATAACATCATAATAAAAACGCAATTATGATTGGCTCTCTAGGGCATACACCAACAGTCTCCCATTTGCACTAGAGCCAATCTGGCATATCCCTAATGCCTAATGATCTAGTATGCCCATCATGCTTCTGCTGAGGAATGGGCTTGGTCAGTGGGTCAGCAATGTTATCATCAATCGGTCCTTTGCATAACTTCACATCTCCTCTATCGATAATCTCTCGAATGAGATGAAAACGCCTAAGTATGTGTTTGGATCGCTAGTGAGATCTGGGTTCCTTAGCTTGTGCAATGGCTCCATTGTTGTCACAATAGAGAGCCACTGGGTCCTCGATGCAAGGAACCACACCAAGCTCAGCAATGAACTTTTTAATCCAAACAGCCTCCTTTGTTGCATTACTGGCAGCAATATACTCGACCTCTATAGTAGAATCGGCGACTGTCTCCTGCTTTGAACTTTTCTAGCTCACAGCCCCGCCCATTAAGACAAAATACATAACCTGATTGCGATTTGGAATCATCTTTATCGGTTTGGAAGCTAGCGTCAGTGTAACCCTTTACAACAAGCTTTTCCTCACCGCCATATACCAAGAATGAATCCTTAGTTCTTCTCAAGTACTTAAGGATATTCTTGACAGTTGTCCAGTGACAATCACCGGGATCTGACTGGTATCTACTCGTCATGCTCAAAGCATACGAGACATCTTGTCGTGTACATAACATAGCATACATGATAGATCCAATTGAAGAAGCATATGAAATCTTACTCATCTGATCCCTATCAGTTTGTGAACGGGGACATTGATTCTTTGATAGTGTCACACCATGTGACATAGGTAAGAACCCTTTCTTTGAATCATGCATGTTAAAGCGTCTCAACACTTTATCTATGTATGTACTCTAGCTCAGGCCAAGCAATCTATTTGATCTATCTCTATAGATCCTTACACCCAATAAGTAGGTGGCTTCGCCCAAGTCCTTCATTGAAAAACAATTCCCAAGCCAAGTCTTAATAGACTGTAAGGTGGGGATATCATTTCCAACGAGAAGTATGTCGTCTACATACAAGACCAGAAATGCAACTGTGCTCCCACTAACCTTCTTGTAGACACAAGGTTCATCTTCATTCTTGACGAATCCAAACTGTCTTACAGTTTCGTCAAAACGAAGATTCCAACTTCTAGAAGCTTGCTTCAATCCATAGATTGATCGTTGTAACTTGCATACTTTTGCAGTATCATCTCCAATGTCAAATCCTTCATGTTTGTCATGTACACATCCTCAAGGAGATGTCCATTAAGGAAAGCAGTTTTGACATCCATCTGCCATATCTCATAATCATAGTATGCAGTGATAGGAAGTAAAATCCGAATGGACTTAAGCATTGCGACAGGTGAAAAAGTTTCATTATAGTCTATACCATGAGTTTGTTTGAAACCCTTTGCAACCAGTCTTGCTTTAAAAGTAATCACATTACCATCCATGTCAGTTTTCTTTTTGAAAACCCACTTGCAACCTATGGGTTTTACCCCTTCATGTTGATCAATCAAGGTCCATACCTCGTTAGTGTACATGGAATCCATTTCAGATTTCATGGCTTCTAGCCACTTTTCAGATTCAGGCCCAGTAATGGCCTCCTGATAGGTGACAGGCTCATCTTGATCTATGAGCAGCACATCACCCTGCTGAGTTATGAGAAATCCATATCTCTCATGTGGGTGACGTGTTCTGTCTGACCTACGTGGTTCTTGCGTTACTTGAGCAGGTTGTTGTACCACAACGACTTGTGTACTCTGCTCTTGTTCCACCTCAGTCTCTTCTTGTGGTTGAAGTATTTCTTCAATTTGTACTTTGCTCCCATTGGTTCCAATGAATTCCTTCTCAAGGAATACACCAGTTCGTGCAACAAACACTTTGTTGTCAGATCGGGTGTAGAAATAATATCCCTTGGTTTCTTTAGGATATCCCACAAAGAAGAACTTTTCAGATTTAGGTTCAAGCTTACTACAGACTTGACGTTTCACATATGCTTCACAACCCCAAATCTTCATAAAAGACACATTGACTCGTTTACAAGTCTAAATCTCATATGGTGTCTTTTCTACCGTTTTGGTTGGAACATGTTTAAGTGTAAATGCTACTGTTAAGACAACATGTCCCCAGAAAGAGTTTGGAAGGTTTGCATGACTCATCATTGATCGAACCATGTCTAACAATGTTTGATTTCTTCTCTCAGAAACACCATTCCATTGTGGTGTTCCAGGAGGAGTGATTTGGGATAGTATCCCACACTCTCGTAGATAGTCATCAAACTCTTGACTCAAGTATTCACCTCCTCGATCTGATCGAAGGATTTTAATATTCTTGCCAAGTTGGTTTTCTACTTCATTCTTGAACTCCTTGAACTTTTCAAAGGATTCTGATTTGTGTTTCATGAGATAAACATATCCATATCTACTGAAGTCATCAGTGAATGTGATGAAATATTGAAAACCACCTCTGGCCAAGGTACTGATGGGTCCACATACATCGGTATGTATAAGGCCCAAAAGCTCAGTGGCCCTTTCACCCTTTTGAGTGAATGGTGCCTTAGTCATTTTTCCCAATAAACAAGATTCACATGTCTCATATGATTCATAATCAAATGAGTCCAATAATCCATCCTTATGGAGTTATGAAATGCGCTTCTCATTTATATGGCCTAAACGACAATGCCAAAGGTAAGAAGGGTTCAATTCATTTGGTTTGAACCTCTTGGTATTAATGTTATAGATAGACTTTTCGAGATCAAGTACATAAAGTCCATTAAACATAGGTGCACTACCATAAAACACATCATCATAATAAATGAAACAACATTTGTTCTTAATTATAAAACTAAAACCAAGTTCATCCAAACTGGAAATAGAAATGATGTTTTTGCTAATGGAAGGTACGAAATAAAAGTTCTCTAACTGAATTACAAGCCCAGTGGGCAAAGTCAAATCATAAGATCCTACAACTAATGTAGCAACTCTTGCTCTATTTCTAACTCGTAGGTCGACTTCACCCTTCGTCAATGATCTACTCTCATTTAGCACCTATTTATTTGTACAAATATGAGAACCACATCCAGTATCTAATACCCATGATGCAGAAGTAGATAAATTGACTTCTATAAAAAATATACCTGAAGCGGAAGTCTCACTTCCTTTGTTCTTCTTGCATTCTTCCAGGTATTTTGCACAGTTCCTCTTCCAATGTCCGGTCCCACCGCAATGGAAGCAAGTGCCCTCTTTTGACAAACCACCCTTAGGCTTCAAGACTTTCGACTTAGGCTTTTCATTGCCCTTGCCCTTTGCCTTGCTTTTGCCCTTGGGCTTGCTGCCTTGCTTCTTTTTTCCCTTTCGGCCTTGAACCATCAAGATGGCCTTGCTTTTGCCTTTATTTATATTCTGCTCAGCTGTTCTCAACATGCTCAACAATTCAGGCAAGGTCTTATTAAAGTCATTCATGTTATAGTTCATGACGAACTGTCCATATGACTTAGGCAATGACTACAAGATCATGTCAGTAGCCAACTCTTGGTCTAGAGGGAAGCCCGACCTTTCAAGGTTCTCAATGTATCCAATCATTTGGAGCACATGAGCACCCACAGACTTCCTTCTTACATCTTGCAGCTGAAAAAAGCTTTGGAAGCTTTAAACCTCTCCTGCCTTGCTTGCCGTTGATAGAGTTGCTTGAGGTGTACGATCATATCGTACACCTCCATGCTCTCATGATGTTTCTGCAACTCAAGGGTCATGGTAGCAAGCATGAGACAACAAACATCTAAGGCATCATCCTGATGCTTCTTATAAGCATCCTTGTCAGCCCTAGAAGCAGTTGCAGCTGGTGCCTCCTTAGGAATAGGTCCTTCTAGGACATAAAATTTATTTTCATGCTTGAGGACAATCCTCAAGTTTCTGTACCAGTCTAGAAAATTCGTTCTAGACAACTTATCCTTCTCAAGGATAGATCGCAGTGACAGATTAGTTGATGCGTTTGATGCCATAGTAAACTACAGAAAGAAAATATGCAAAGTGAGTATCATGACATATATATAATATTTAATTAGGTCTTTAATTAAATATTTCCCCCACTATTTTATTCAAACCAATGACCCTCTACATTGATTCGTAAAATTTTCTTTTGGAATATTTTATAGTGGGCCAAGATCCATATTTCATCTAGCTTTAAGTCAACTTTGGTTGATCGCTTAAAGTTTCGACTATTTAGGTAGGAAACTCTTTCCAATTGTATCTTATACAACTCTTGGATAGTTGGGTGAATAACATCTTATTCTAATTCATCTTATGAATTAAAGCCAAATTTTTCATTGCCTCTAAGCCTCTCAATCTTATTGAATCTCACTTAGTTAAGTCAAACACAATGGTTGGCAATCAGACATTACTTGCTTGTCCTATCGCACCTTACTGCTATAGATAAGAGTGTCCTGCTTTGGCAGACCCACACTACATCGATAATAGTCTTGACGAGTGCCAGACATTGGAAGGCTATCATGACTTAATATTTTATAATAAGGGTTTTTATAAATAGATCTCACCATATAATGTTAAACTATTTAACATATAAAATCCATACATATATATAAAACATGCAAATGCAACATACATGTAATAATAGAATAAAATAAATAAAGCATATGAGAACTTATATACATCAACATGCATCTGATGGGTGAGTGTCACAACTCCCATAAATTTAATATTTTTAAAACCAAGTTCCCCTAATGTAGTTTAGTGGAAACCAGGGTCATCACTCACAAGGAATGACTAAGAAAGCAACACATGAAACTAGTTGTATGAGGGTTGTCACAGATTGGGGGTTTTTGTATGCAAGAATGTAAATTGATTAATTAAAATGAAATGCTAAAAAACAGTGGTTTATGAGGTGGAACAATCATTAGGGTGTTGATCATTGGCTACAAAAGAATGCATGAGTTGATTAATTACGCCAGAGTTAGATCTAACTCTTTTGTTGTGATTCTAATGATTAATTGCCTAGAATAAGATTAATCAGTGAGATCTCACCTTTAGTTTCATTTTCAACAATTGTTTATGTCAATCACATTAATCTAGTTAAAGAGACTAATCATCCAATTAACTACTCATATGCCAATTCCTATTATGCCATGCATCAATTGATCAACTAACACATGAACACATGCCAATGAATTAGCCTAACTCAATCGAGTAAGCCAAGACAAAGGATAAACACACACAATTTAAGATCTCAAATTATATGTTAGGAATGACAATGAAAACTTATGCAACATGAAGTGCAAAGCCTCAAATTACCCCAATGATGTTCACACCCTCATAAACCACCAAGAGACTTAGTTACTCATCATGGAGGAATATAAGGGCAGAAAATAAAATATGGAAGAAAGAAAATAACTTGACTTGAACAATAAAGAGAAAGACAAAGAAAATAAAGATTAATGGAAAGTAAATGCAAGTTGGGAAAATAAATGAAGAACGAATAACTGAATTAATTATGAAAGTAACTTACAAAACCCAAAGACTTAACGAATAACGTTGAAAGTACACAATGGAGAAAGTTAGAGAACAACTAGGAAAAAGGGTGGAATCCTAATGAGAGAAAAACTCTAACTAAAAAGGAAAACAAAAGTCTAGGGTTTGAAAAGTGAGAAGATATGAAGAGGTATGTAGAAGTGTGTTTTTTGGATGCCTAGGCACTGCTTTAAATAGAGGAAGCAGCCTCAGACCCCTAGCAATTGGGCCCCCAATTCGGTTTTACAGATCGAACCTGCTGTAACAGAATTGCAGCGCGCGCGCTAGGGCGCTGATATTGCGCCGGGGCGCTTGTGCTGAGCACGCGCTAGGTTTTGATGAGCTCGAGCGCTAGGGCGCGATATGGCCGCTGGGGCGCTCGATCCTGGCCGGGATTCCACTGCTCCGCTTCTTACTCAGTTTCTGATGCTTTACTGCTCCAATAATTCCTATGACCTGCACCAAAAACATAAAATACCCAAGATCAAGTGCAAAAGTCATCATTGAATTTCAAAAACATCATAAAACTAATTAATTTAGCCTTTATTTCCATCAAGTCCCAAATAAATCCAAGTTGCATTAAATACAATAAAAGACTAAAATAGAGTAAAGAAATGCATACAATCACTCAAATTAAGGGCATAAAATATTGGCAAAAACCACGTTATCAAATATCCCCACACTTGAACAATTGCATGTTCTCATGCAAAAGCAATGATTCCAAGCACCTCTAAAAATAAAACAATGGCAATTATATCCTAACATCTATGTCCTAAAAGAAAACAAAATACTACAGATGATGGAAAGTTAATCAAAACAGCACACCTTGGTCAAAATTACACAGAACCCACAATCATATTACAAGTTGACATTCAAAGAAAGTCATGAGTTAAGAGAATCAGTTCATGTTATGCAGAGTTGGTTGATTGGCCCTCACCAGTGTGTTTATCTCTCAATCACTCAGTGTTTGGTTAAGCACTCAAATGAATAAAACACACACAAGATTTGCATTCCATAAATTTGCTATACTCCTAACATTGCAATTCCACAAACATGGTGTATCAAGAGGTCTTTTCAGGGTTGTAACGGGACTTAGGACAGGTATGGCATATATGGGAAATGAACTTAATTCCAAGAAACTAAGAATTCATGGTTCGACTGATCCCAGATGATTTCCATAATCAAAGAACAAGATGGAGAGAAAAGAAACACCTAAAATCAATAAACTCATACAATTCCTAGCAAGATAATTCCCATGATTCCCAAGTAATTTCACAATGATTCCTAGGAACCCAACAACCTTTATTTGCAAACAATGACATATTTTTGTTGGATTTTTTTTTTTGAATTTTTTCGTTTTTTTTAATATATTCCTCATCCCAATTCTTTTGACAATTGAAATGAGGTAGGAAAAGAAACGAACAATTGACCACTTATGTACAAAGTACTACCCTTACAGTTTATTCCCATTTCAATATACAATTCAACCCAATTTCCCCACATAAGACTTTTGCCTAACAATCAAACCATGTCCTCCTAGTTTCTCAGAAGGGATTTTTCATTGTTTTTCGTTTCTTGGCTTGTAATGAGCTTAGTAAAGAATAAAGGGATAAAGGCTCAAATTGGCTACAAACAATGGAAATCTGTATCGGTTGGCTATTTGGCTAAGTGGCTTACAAATGCACAACAAAATTATGCCTCAATCACACGCAACATGTATAAAACGCAAAACAAGAATCAAGCAAATTCAGGAATAACAAATACAAGTGTGTGTGTGTGCTCACAGGAAGAAAGTGATCAATAGATGTATTTAATCACAATAAGGCTCAATTCTCAGAGGTAATCCAAACAACCAATTAGAGATAACACAAACAATTTAAACTCATATGGAATAACATGCCAACAATTTTCGAGTTAAAATCAAAGGGTAAAAGCAAATTCAGACCAAAGGGTGCTATAAAGACAACTAGTCAATGATCAAACAAAAACACATAAAATAAAGCAAAATAAAACAAAATAATTATACATGCAAGATATACACAAAAGCAATTTCTACACCCTCCCCACACTTGAATAAGGCATTGTCCTCAGTGACAAACAATAAAAGAACAAAGAGAAGGGAATAGAGAGAAAACCGTCTGTGGCAGAACTGATAGCGTCCCGGACAGGTGCGCTACGGCGCGACAGGCACGCTGGGGCGCGTGGACAGGGACCATTCGGGCGCTGGAGCGCGTTGTATGCTCTAGGGCGCCAGTGCTGCTGCATAATTGGCTAGTTGCTGTCATGTACTCAGTGCATGAGACTCCCTAATGGAAAGTTAAATCTAACAAACATAGAGTGATTAATTATAACTATAAAATATAATAAGCAAAATAAAATGCTACAAAATTAAAATTTGGTGGGTTGTCTCCCACAAAGCACTTTGCTTTAACGTCCCTAAGTTGGACGTTTGGTCAGCCACTCTCAGGGCGGCTTATGCTTGAATTGATCTAGGACCTTCCACCATGGTGTGCTTTCCATACCTCCACCGGGATCCCATGAGAAGTGAACCACTCCAAAGAGAATGATCCCTTTCTTACTTCAGGACCCAAGAGTTTTGGTCCTTATAATTCCCCTCGGAGCACAACACCCGCTCCTGCAAAAAGCATCCCTAAAATCAACAAAATCAAGTGAGGAGGGATGAAAGTCCTCACAAGATGGGTTAGAGAAAACATAATTGAAATCAGTTATTTTCCAAGAAATTTGAGCTCGAGAAGATACCGACACCCCACAAAGGGTAAGGGGTTGAGCATCAGTCTCGAGACAAGCATACTCATGAGGCCCAAGAGCAAATGGGAAGGGTCCTAATGGTGGCCTCGAAACAACAAAGGATGAGGGAGTAGAATCCATGACTTCTTCCTTGCATGCCTCGTCAATTTCTCCTAGCGATGGAATCTCTGCAGCGACTCCAACATTAAAAGAACTTTCCTCCGCACACACGGTGTCAAGCACGGTACTGAGTAAGGGTGGAGGGTCCTCATAGACTATCTCCACATTGGAGTCTTCCTCGACTTCCCCAGATAATTCTTCCACTATGGACTTCAATGTCTCCCAATATCCAATTGCTCTAAAGCATAATCATCTTCAACAATAGGGAACTCCGGTTCCTCTTGTGACGGTGAATGTGGAGGTGAAGCTGGTGGTGGTAGAGAAGGTGGTGGTGGTGGTGATGAGGTGGCCTGAGTTCTCAATTGTTGGAGGTCCTCTTCCATGCGCAAAAGTGATTGCTGGTTTGTCATGAGTACTTCAAAGATTTGTTTCATCATGGAGTTTTCAATATTATCACAAGGAGTAGACGATGCAAGAGGTTGAGAAGGTTGGTAGAATGGGTCAATGGTTGGTTGGTTAAGGTATTCGATGGGATATGGGTAAGGATTAGGCTCATGGTATGTGTATGGAAACGGTTCACTGTAGGAGGGTGGTGGTGTTTCATTATATGGTTGGTAGTAGGGGTCAAAGGATGGGTATGGTTCATAGTACTTTCATCTCACTACTTGGTTGATAACCTGGAAAACCATGGAAACTAAAATCTTGGAGACTAAAATTGGGGTTAGTGTTCATGTTAGTCTAGAAAAAGAAGGAAAATAAGAGAAGAAAATATAAAAACATGATGCAGGGTGACGAACGGCCGCTCGGGCGGTCCAAGGGCGCTTTGGCGCTCTCTGACCGGGGGCTAAGGCGCTGAGTGGGCGCTCGGGTGCTCGTAACGACGCAAAACTTTGCTGTTCTGCGAACAACAAGTTATGTGGATGCAAATGCTAAATGTAATGCAATGTACAGATGAAATATGCAGTATGCTATGTAATGCAATGCAAAAATAAATAAAATCTTTTTGTGTTTTTTTTTTTAAGAAACAAGGAAAAATGATTATGTACAATATGCGCAAATCACACAACAAGAGATTACTTTCATCGCCATTCCTCGGCAACGGCGCCAAAAATTTGATGGGTGAGTGTCGCAACTCCCATAAATTTAATATTTTTAAAACCAAGTTCCCCTAATGTAGTTTAGTGGAAACCACGGTCGTCTCTCACAAGGAATGGCTAAGAAAGCAACACATAAAACTAGTTGTATGAGGGTTGTCACAAATTGGGGGTTTTTGTATGCAAGAATGTAAATTGATTAATTAAAATGAAATGCTAAAAAACAGTGGTTTATGAGGTGGAACAATCATTAGGGTGTTGATCATTGGCTACAAAAGAATGCATGAGTTGATTAATCACGCCAAAGTTAGATCTAACTCTTTTGTTGTGATTCTAATATTAATTGCCTAGAATAAGATTAATCACTGAGATCTCACCTTTAGTTTCATTTTCAACAATTGTTTAAGTCAATCACATTAATCTAGCTAAAGAGACTAATCAGCCAATGAACTACTCATATGCCAATTCCTATTATGCCATGCATCAATTGATCAACTAACACATGAACACATGCCAATGAATTAGCCTAACTCAATCGAGTAAGCCAAGACAAAGGATAAACACACACAATTTAAGATCTCAAATTATATGTTAGGAATGACAATGAAAACTTATGCAATATGAAGTGCAAAGCCTCAAATAAACCCAATGATGTTCACACCCTCATAAACCACCAAGAGACTTAGTTACTCATGGAGGAATATAAGGGCATAAAATAAAATATGGAAGAAAGAAAATAACTTGACTTGAACAATAAAGAGAAAGACAAAGAAAATAAAGATTAATGGAAAGTAAATGCAAGTTGGGAAAATAAATGAAGAACGAATAACTGAATTAATTATGAAAGTAACTTACAAAATCCAAAGACTTAACGAATAACGTTGAAAGTAAACAATGGAGAAAGTTAGAGAACAACTAGGAAAAAGGGTGGAATCCTAATGGGAGAAAAACTCTAACTAAAAAGGAAAACAAAAGTCTAGGGTTTGAAAAGTGAGAAGATATGAAGAGGTATGTAGAAGTGTGTTTTCTGGATGCCTAGGCACTGCTTTAAATGGAGGAAGCAGCCTCAGACCCCTAGCAATTGGGCCCCTAATTCGGTTTTGCAGATTGGTCCTGCTGTAACAGAATTGCGGCGCGCGCACTAGGGCGCTGATATCGCGCCGGGGCGCTGGTGCTGAGCACGTGCTAGGTTTTGATGAGCTCAAGCGCTGGGGCGCGATATGACCGCTGGGGCGCTCGATCCTAGCCGGGATTCCACTGCTCCGCTTCTTACTCAGTTTCTAATGCTTTACTACTCCAATAATTCCTATGACCTGCACCAAAAACATAAAATACCCAAGATCAAGTGCAAAGGTCATCCTTGAATTTCAAAAACATCATAAAACTAATTAATTTAGTCTTTATTTCCATCAAGTCCCAAATAAATCCAAATTGCATTAAATACAATAAAAGGCTAAAATAGAGTAAAGAAATGCATACAATCACTCAAATTAAGGGCATAAAATATTGGCAAAAACCACGTTATCAGCATCCCATGACATGATAAAAGAAATACTTTATGTCATTTTAATCAATCACAAACACGCGCTCGAAATAGATAGCACGAGGTTCTCGAATTTTAATTAAACATATTAATTAAAAGATCTCAAATTTGAAATGCAAATATACCATATATATAGGTGTTCCGTTTTAATCAATCTTATTAATTAAAAGGATTTCAAAATTTGAAATATAGATACTCCATATATATAGATGTTCTGTTTTTAATTAATCTCATTAATTAAAATATTTCAAAATTTGAAATATAGATACTCCATATATATAGGTGTTCTGTTTTTAATTAATGTCATTAACTAAAATATTTCAAAATTTGAAATATAGATACTCCATATATATAGGTGTTATGTTTTTAATTAATCTCATTAATTAAAATATTTTAAAATTTGAAATATATATATTAAAGAATATATATATATATATATATATATATATATGTGCGTGTGTGTGTGTGTGTGTGTGTGGCACAAGAATAGGCTGAAGAAGCGTAACTTCACGAAAACAACAATTGTTTAAGCGTGATCTTTAGCAGCTTCATGTACTCCATTGGCTCCACAATTTTAAGGGATTTAAAATATTTTTGAATTTCAAAATAACCATACTTCAAAATCAAATTATCTTGATATGGATATAAGAATTTCAAAATACAAGAAAAGCCAAGAATGATCAAGATTTCGAAAAAGAAATAAATTTTGAAATTTGAGATAATCATATGGATTCATAAATATTAATTCATCACCATGAAAATAACCATATGGATTTCAAGAAATTCTAATTCATCATCAAGAATTCAAAATTTTTGAAAATAATGATTGAACACATATGAATTCAACTCTTGAATCTATGTGTCTCACATGTTTATGAAAATCAAGTTTATACATGAGTATTTATTAAACCACATATATCAAAATCAAATTTTGACAGAAACACATCAATATATAAAACGAGTTATAGAGTTATCTCATAACACTATTAATAGAAACATGCTTTTATTAATCCTTATTGGCAAAAACAAAACCATGTTATCACATAACATATGAATTTTAAAATTATCATATAATCATATGAACAAAACACATTCATACAGAAAAATCAAAACTGTATTTATCATATAAACAGCAGGTAATGCCATCAAACAGAAGTACGTTTTCACAAGTGGCTCTGATGCCACTGTTGGGAAATCATGCATATAGAAGCAGCGAAAAACAAAAATTTTACATGCAATTCCCTCCCATAGACCCTTGTGAAATATCATAGATCATATTTGATATACCTGTTGAAGCATGACAACTACACGAAATGAGCTATGTCAATCCTTCCGACGAAGTAGCAGCGGCGGCCTTTAGAAGTCCACACAGCAGCTGTGGCCGTCACACATCCACCTTGATGCTCCTTTGAGACTCTCTCAGCTAGTAGTGAATTTCATAGAAAACAATGATTAGCTTTCTCTGAGTGAGAGAGTGTGAATTCAAAATTCTTGTGTGTGATACTAGGCTCATATGTGTTGCTATTTATAGCCAACATTCCACTCTCATCTCATAGAAAACTTAAACCTAGTTTGTGCCTTATTGGACTCATCTAATGTAAGCCCAATGCAATTAAATTAGTCACACTAATTTAATCTAATTAAGCATCAATTAAAACTGTTTTAGTGTGTGACCCTATAGGTTCTTATAACGTTGGCAATATCATTAAATATTTATTTAATAATATAAACAGTGAGCGGTATCTAGCAACACATCACTGTTACCCAAGTTATAAGAAAGTCAACGGTTTGACATAACCTTTACGTGATCGATGTTATTGTACAATTCAATCCCTTTGTCCAAATATCTAGATTTAACACAACCATGGAATCAGTCATCTTGTATAGTTAAATCGTTAGTTTCTTGATTACCGAGTAGATTGATAAAATTAAATGAGATTAATGTCACACATTAATTCATTTCAGCATGGTCATGCATTTACCCAGTCCTACTCATCAAGGGGCCCACAGATATACCTCTCGTAATGTGAAAGGGACAAATCTTATCTACGTTACTCACATCTGCATACATGATTCGCGATATGTCCAATAATCGACTTTATAATTATCCTGTTACGGATAACGTTTCACGATATTAAAACATACAGTTTCTCATGTAGCGGACTGCAATAACTTCAAGTCGAAGGATCACATGTACCATCATCACTATGAGAATCATCTATGACATCCATGTTATGATCCATGTGATGTTCTCATGGCGGGTCAATCCAGTATACTACAATTATACCTATGTGTAGACTTGATATCACATATCCATAACCTGTGAGAAAAGGTTATCAGTCCATACACATACTAGCCTCAATGCATTACTGTTGTCCTGTTGGTTCAGTAATACTCGATTAGGGACATTTAAGAATGAATTCTCACTATTAGGTCATGTACCTAATATTTAATATTTAAATAATTCCATTCTAAGGACTTCATAACGTTCATTAAAATAAATAAACAATTAATGAATGAAATGCCCCATATATATATATATATATATATATATATATATATATATATATATATATATATATATATATATAAATATATAATATAAAAATGCCATAACATCATAATAAAAACGCAATTATGATTGGCCCTCTAGGGCATACACCAACAAGCATTGCAGCGCCTTGCGTCTCGTCCCGGAAATTTCACAGGCGTCGTGCGCCCTGTTCCGCGCCTCGCGCCCTGTTCTCAGAATCATCATTAATCAGGCGCTCAAAGTGGGCGCTATGCGCCCAATCTCCAAGTCAATGCGCCCCATGCAAATTCCAATTTCAATTCTGTATCTCTTTTAATTATTTTTTTGTTTCCGAAATTTATTTTATTTATAGTTAATTAGGTTTAGGTTATTTTTTTAACATTATAAATAGAGGAGGAACACACATCATACATCATAGAGGATTATAAGATAAACTCTACAGGCACACCAAGATTCAATTTCATCAATTAGAGTTTGCTGCTACTATGGGTAACTAATTCCATTGTTAGGGTAAAGGGGTGTATTTAATTTTTATGGATTAAGGATTAACTCTTGTAACCCTTTAATGATTGCACTTTGAATTTAAGAATTTATCTTGTTTTAATCAATTGTTCTTGAGTTTTGGAAAATTCTCTTTTACAATTTATCTTGGGTTTATGCATTAATTTGGGAAATTTATGTGTGAACTAGCTCTAGAATAAATTCCATGAATGTTTAATGTCTAGGGATAGAATTAAATATTTGTGTGAACATTGAATCAGTGACCATTCTTAATCTTTTCTATATAATAATTTCACCAAGGGATTGACTCTTTGTTAGACTAGGAAAAGTATTGAATTACCAAGGGATTGGAATTTGATAATTTAAGATTCGTTCATTAATTCAATTTGCATGATTCAAATGTAACAATTGAGAATTATAACTCCAGGAGATTAAGGAACCCCCAAAGCCCTAACTCTTTTGCATTTGAATTCTATTCCTCGTGACATTGCTGTTAATTTCGTATTTTAATTTGTTCTATTAGAAATTCATTCAATCTTCATCAATCAATTTCTCTAACTAGAAATTTAACCAATAAAAGTTTTTCTCAATCCTTTAATCCTCTTTGAACGATACCCACTTACCGTGGACTTTATTACATGTACGATTTGGTGCACTTGTCGAAGCCCTATCAAGTTTTTGGTGTCGTTGCTGGGGATTAATTGAGATTGACAATTTGAGAAATTGAGTAAATTTCTATATTAGATTTATTTACTATTTTTATGTTATTTTATTTGGTAACACCCTTCACTGTGATGTTGGGAGTTGCCTCATCTCACTTTTGTCCAAGTTTGGTGTTTGTGTTGCATGCAAGACAACACCAACCTTCTGCACTTTGATCCGAAAATTGAGAAGACCTTGAGACAAATTAGAAGAGCAAGGAAACAAACAGAAGAAATAAGAATGGCAGATGATGGGGGCAATGGTGCAAAAAGGAGGACCCTTGGAGATTATACCACACCCGATACTAATTGTTGTGGGAGCAACATTGTTAGACCTCCAATCCAAGCCAACAACTTTGAGTTAAAGCCCTCACTCATTCAATTGGTTCAACAATACCAATTCAGTGGGGGCCCTCTTGATGATCCAAACCTTCACTTAGCCACTTTCCTGCAGTTGTGTGATACAATCAAAAGCAATGGAGTAACTGCAGAGTGAATAAAGATGCGCTTATGGCCATTCTCATTGAGGGATAAAGCAAAACAGTGGCTTCTAACTCAACCATCTGACAGCCTTACAACATGGGAGGTTGTGGTCAACAAGTTCTTGTCCAAGTTTTTCCCACCTCAGAAGATGGCAAAATTAAGGAATGATATAAATTCCTTTACTCAGAAGGAATGAGAGCCACTCTATGAAACTTGGGAAAGATACAAAGAGATGCTCAGGAAATGTCCTCATCATTCACTCCCAGACTGGCTCCAAATTCAAACTTTTTATGATGGAGTTTCACAAATCTCAAGGGCTATGATTGATGCATCTGCAGGATGATCATTACACCGAAAGACTCCTGAAGAAGCTATTGAATTAATTGAGACTATGGCTGAAAATAATTTCATGAGTTCTAATGAGAGGTCTATGAGAAGAGGTGTGATGGAGTTAGGCACATTGGACACCCTCTTGGCACAAAACATGTTGATGTCTCAGCAACTCACCTCCCTCACTAAACAAATGGGGCAATTACAAGTAGGAGCTATTGGGAGTCAACCTCTCAAATGTGAACTATGTGGGTGGAGCTCATACAACTGAAACTTGCAGATTGCTTATAGAGGATCAACATAATGTAGAGCAACTGAATTACATGGGCAACCCTCAAAGCCAACAAAATGATCCTTTCTCCAAGACCTATAATCTGGGGTGGAGGAATCATCCTAATTTTGGTTGGAGCAATCAAGGGCAAAAGAATCCATATGTCCCCTTTCCTCCACAAGCTCCACCCAAACCTTCATCACTTGAGATTGCCATGGAGAAATTAACCCAATCTACTTCTTCTTTTGTGCAACAAACCTCAAGTTTCATGCAAGAGACAAGAGCAAGTTTAAAGAATCATGAAGCTTCTATCAGGAATTTGGAAGTCCAAGTGGGTCAAATTGCCAAGAAACTTTCAGAAAGACCTTTGGGATCCCTTCCTAGTGATACAAAACCAAACCCCAAAGAGCAATGCATGACAATCAAATTAAGAAGTGGCAAAAGCATTGAAGTTCAATCTCAAGTGGAGTCACCAACATAGGTAAAGAATTCTCAATAAGGACTAATTGAAGAATTAAATCAAATCGTAACTGAATTTGTTAAAGATACATACATTCAAAATATTATTTCATAATAATTATCATTGTTTTTCACTTATTATATGCATTTTTACAAGATGAAATATACGCTCTCGAACCCGCCTCATTAAAACCTCTTAGGCAAAACCCTCCTTAGGGAAAAATCCCGAGGTAGGAAAAAGAGTACGTGTTGAGGTATAACAATTTATAACAATTACAAATAAAATTTCCTTAGGTTCGTGGCATTCCATGACCTCAGAATTACTTTCTCTTCTAGGGTTTCTAGCTTATAAGCTCATTTCCCTAGGGATTCTTTAACTTGGTATGGCCCTTTCCAGTTTGCAGCAAGTTTTCCTTCTCCTAGGGTCGGTGCTCCGATGTTGGCTCTTCTTAGGACGAAGTCGCCTTTTCTAAACTTTCTCAAGATCACCCCCTGGTTGTATCTTCTTGCCACCCTTTGTTTAAGGGCCTCTTCTCTGACCTTGGTTGCGTCCCGATCCTCTTCGATGGTATCTAGCTCCATCCTCCTAGCTTCCGAGTTGCTAGCTTCTTTGTAACAAACAACTCGAAAATTGGGTTCTCCGAGCTCCACTGGGATCATCGCATTACTACCATAGGAGAGCTTGAAAGGGCTTTCGCCCGTGGTGGAGTGTGGCGTCGTTCTGTAGGCCCATAGGACACTCCTGAGTTCTTCTGCCTAGGATCCTTTTGCCTCGTCGAGCCTCTTCTTCAGTCCTCTTATGATCACCTTATTAGCAGCCTCGCACTGCCAATTAGCATGAGGGTGCTCCACGCTAGTGAACCTTTATTCAATATTCCATCCCTGCAAAAAGTGTCGGAATTTTTTGTCGGTGAACTGCGTTCCGTTGTCCGAGATCATGAACTTTGGGACTCCGAAACGAGTTATCACATTCCTCCATACGAATTTTCGACATTGGGTTGCAGTTATGGATGCAAGATTTTCAGCCTCAATCCACTTGGTGAAACAATCGATAGCCACTATCAAATATTTCACCATTCCCGGGGCTGTTGGGAAATGCCCGAGTAGATCGATGCCTCATTTATGAACTTTGTGAACTTTTTAACATGACTCACCAAAAAGTTTCAACCTTTGTGAATTTTTAACATGTATTCACCAAAAAGTTCCAACCTTTGTGAATCTTTACCATGAATTCACCAAAAAGTTTCAACCTTTGTGAATCTTTACCATGAATTCACCAAAAAGTTTCAACCTTTGTCCTCATGCACTTCCTTCAAGATCACTCCTTTGTCTTTGCCTCTAGTTATGCCTTTTGAACCCGTAGTTATGACACAAGGATTTGGTTTGAAGCTTACAAGAAAAAAAGGCTAGGGAAAGAAAAGGCTATGGTTTGATGGTGGTTGAAGGGTTAAAGGTCGATTTTGAGAGGTTAAGATGAAGGTTATGTGTATAGGTGATGAGTGGTGAAGTTTAAGAGGGTTAGGAGGTGAGTTGTGAGAGTTTGGTGATGTGTTATGGTAGGGGTGAGGGTATGCACGCGATTGATGGGATGAGGAGGGTTTAGATGAGTGGTATGAGGATTAGGTAGAGAGGTTGGGGGTAGAGGTGTGAGGGGTATGAGGGTTAGAGAGAGGGAGGCCGTGAGAGGTGAGGTGAGGTGTAAAGGTTAGAGCTTTAGGTGTAAAGGTGAGAGCTTTTTGAGGGTGAGGGCTATAGAAAGGTAAAGGTGAAGACTTTATGTATAAAGGTGATGACTTTGTGTGTAAAGGTGAAGGCTTTATGGGAAAAGGTGGAAGCTTTATGAGTTGGAGGTGATAGAGATGAGGTGAGGTGATGAGAGGCTAGGTGAAAAATAATAGTGGAGGCTAGGTGAAAAGAAAAATGAGTGGAGGCTAGGTGGTGAGGAGGCTATGCGAAAATTAGAAGCATAGGCTAGGTGAAAAATATGAGAGAAGGCTAGGTAGAGAATATGAATGGAGGCTAGGTGAAAAATATGAGAAGAGGTTAGATGGAAAATATGAGAAGAGGCTAGGTGGAAAATATGAGTGGAGGCTAAGTGAAAAAAATATGAGAAGAGGCTAGGTGGAAAATATGAGAAGAGGCTAGGTGGAAAATATGAGTGGAGGCTAGGTGAGAATATGAGAAGATGCTAGGTGGAAAATATTAGTGGAGGCTAGGTGAAAAAAATATGAGAAGAGACTAGGTGGAAAATATGAGTGGAGGCTAAGTGAAAAAAATATGAGAAGAGGCTAGGTGGAAAATATGAGAAGAGGCTAGGTGGAAAATATGAGTGGAGGCTAGGTGAGAATATGAGAAGAGGCTAGGTGAAAAAAATATGAGAAGAGGCTAGGTGGAAAATATGAGTGGAGGCTAGGTGAAAAGTATGAGCATAGGCTATGTGAAAATATGAGTGGAGGCTAAAAAAATGAGTGGAGGCTAGCTAGAGAGAGAGAGGGAGGGGAAATTGATGTAAGGGTGAGAAGAGAAAAAAAAAGAATTTTAAGAGATTTGAGAAAATAAGGATTGGTGTGTGATTGGTAGAGCATTTAATGAAGGATAAATGCAATTAGAGTGTCACAACCAATGGGAAGGTTCTAAGAGAGTGTCACAACCAATGGGAAGGCTCCATGAGGATAACTTAGCATTAAATGAGATTTGCCAAGATGCTCTCATATCATATATTATTGCAAGACAATTAATAATTAAATGAATATTAATTTTTTAATCTTGCAAAATTAAATAACAAAAATAAAAATTATTTTTGTTAAATAATATATATGGAGCGCAAATTATTGAGTGAGGTTCACTAGAATTTTAAATTGATCAACTAATAAGCAATGGTTGACCCTCTAAAACTTAGTTGACTTTTTAATTGCAGAGAGGCTCTTCCTCCTTACTTTCTAGCAAGCCATGCGCTACTTTTCTCCCTCTTATGAGCTTCACCTTAAAATTTTTCATTTCCTTGCTTCTCCTAGATAATGTACTCAACCTAGTAGTCTAGTGCACCTAATACTACCATTTGGGGAGGTATAGCTAACTTCATGAAAATTTTAGATTTTTCATAACCTTAAAATTTTTCAAAGAGGTTTTAAGCTAAGCATATCCTTCAACATATTGAAGCGATCTTCAGCTAAAGGCTTTGTAAATATGTCAGACACTTGATCTTCCGTATTTACAAATTTTAACTCAATATCACCTTTTTGCACATGGTCTCTTATGAAATGATGTTTTATATCTATGTGCTTAGACCTAGAATGTTGAATGAGGTTCTTAGCTAGAGCTATTGCACTAGTATTATCACAAAATATTGGGATCTTTTCATACCTTAGGTGATAAGCCAAGAGTTGGTTGCTTACCACAACTCTAGAAGTAACAACTAGCTCTTTGATGTAATCTCGCAGATTTGTATTCTTTATGCGGCATACCTCATTGTTTCAGTCATATCTTGAGTTGTAGATATCGGAATCAGGTGATCTTTGGCTTGTTGGAAAGCTAAGATCGAGAGCTACAACTTATCTTTATCTCACGAGCTTAATTGAGATCATTTGGACGTCCATATACTAGCTCCAATTCTGTGAACATTTCTTTTAGATTTGATGAATTTAGGTTCTTGATCTTACAATGGTTTGATGAGTCCTTCTATGTAGCTAGCATCTCCTTGCACACATATGACCTTTGTGTGGCTTGCCTAGATCAGCCACTAGCGATCTACCACTCCTCATTGAGGTGGTGGTGTTGAGCTCAATGATGTACCTGCAGTCGCAGAGAAATGTGTTTTTGGTACCCATGGCTTCTTGGGTCCTTTTGTGTTAGCCTTTCTAGCCTTTGGCTTAGGCTGCTGAGGGTTCCAAGTTCTCTGTGAGGTACCTTTCCTAGTGCCACTCTTGGCTTTGGATGTGGTTCCTCTTTTGAGCATTGGACATCTCTCTCTGCTATGCCCATGTTTAAAACAAAAAAGACAGGTAGGTATAGACTCTCTATCTGTTGGTGGTATCAAAGTGTCTTCATGAAACACTGGTGTGTACCCAAGGCCTGTGTGATCTAAGTATGACTTTTGCCCACCTAGCATCATGTCCAGCATCTTGGTTCCATTCACCATTTTTTCTAAGTCTTTGATGAGAAGTACGTTTGTCTTCTGTGCTTGGTACATGGCAGTCTCAGCCTTCTCCACAAACACAGAAGCATTTGTTTCAAGTTGTTTGCATAACTCACCAAGACTGATAT
The DNA here is from genome assembly GCA_013621005.1 of Aeschynomene evenia. Lineage (NCBI taxonomy): Eukaryota > Viridiplantae > Streptophyta > Magnoliopsida > Fabales > Fabaceae > Aeschynomene > Aeschynomene evenia. The sequence continues at coordinate 13,816,295 of CM024270.1, forward strand.
TATCTTTTATCATCTCTTGGAGTTCTTGTTCAAGCTTCTCATTTTTAGACTTTAACAACTCATTTTCTGACTCACAGTTTTTTAAAGCCTTTTTAGTGGTCAAAAAATGAGTTGTGAGATGCTTTGAATCCATCAACAACTCATCGTAAAGATTAGAGAGCTCATGGTAAGAAGGAGAGGGAATATCGAAATTTACCTCAGTATCTTCACCACTAGAGTTAGAGTCAGAGTCAGTGTGAGCATCTGCCATGAAGCAGAGGTTAGCTTCCTCCTCTGTTTCTTCCTCTGAGTCTGAGTCTTCAGCCTCTGACTCACTCCACGTTGCAGCCAAGACCTTTTTCTTTTTGAAGAACTTCTTCTTGGTCTGCTTGTTCTTGGGACAATCATTCTTGAAGTGCCCCTTTTCACCACACTGAAAGCAAGTGGTGTTTTCTAGCTTGGTCTTTCCCTTCTTCTCCTTTCTGGATAGAGCCTCTTTTCCCTTTTTGGAGCGATTCTTCCATGCTCTTGTCATCTTCCTGACAAGCATGGACATCTCTTCCTTCATCCAAGTCCTCTTCTGACTCTTCTTCTGTTTCAGATTCTTCAATTACCTTAAGAGCCTTGTTTTTGTTGTGTTTCCTGACAGAGGTGCTCTTGAGAGCCAAAGTCTTTTGGTGTCTAGAGGAGCTTGACTCTTCTTCTGCAGCTAACTCTATCTCATGAGTCTTTAGAGACCCAAGGAGTTCATCTAGATCGAGTTTCTTGAGGTCCTTGGCCTCTTGAATAACTGTCACTTTTGGTCTCCATTTTGGAGTCAGGCTTCTTAGGATTTTCATAGCCATTTCTGAGGTTGGATATGTTTTCCCAAGCACTTTAAGTTGATTTATTATATTGAGGAATCTGACTGCTAGGTCATCTATGCTTTCGCCTTGTTCCATTTTGAAGGACTCATACTTATGTACAAGCATAAATATCTTTGTCTCCTTAACCTGACTGGTGCCTTCATGCAATACTTCAAGCCTGTCCCATATCTCCTTTGCTGAATCACAAGACACTATCTTGTTGTATTCTTCTTTGGTTAAAGCACATAAGAGTATGTACTTAGCTTTCTTGTTCATCTGGACCTGCTCCTTTTGTGCAGCTGTCCATGTGAGTTTAGGCCCTGATGGAACTGGATTGTCTCCATTTTCTACAATGTCCCACAAATCCAGGCTATTGAATTGGATGAATAGTGTCATCCTATCCCTCCAATATCCATAGTCACCACCCAGGAACATTGGTGGTCTGCTTGTTGAGGCGCCATCAGCAATGTATGTGTTGTTAGTTGCCATAGGTCCCTTGATCTTTTCCTTGACACTTGTTAGAGTGCTCAACCCCAAGGCCGAGCTCTGATGCCAATTGAAGGTGCTTGTGACGTGAGAAGGGGGGTTGAATCACGTCTACTCAAAAAACTTTGTTACCTGAAAATTGCAAGTCTAATCAAGCTATAAGCTTGTCTTCTTAAAGAGTGCAGCGGATTAGTGAATATAGCAAGCTTAGGTTTCGAATTGCTTAGCCTTAGGTGTAAGGCTTCCTTATGTTTTGATAACTTAGTGATTGTAGATTAAGTTAATTAATCTAGCCTTTGAGCTTTGGCTCTAGGTGGCTAAGTGATGTTACTTTAATCAAGTTAGGTGCAAGTGTGTGTGTGCTCTATGTTATGCAAAAATACTATGTAGAAGATAAAGGTAGAGAGAGTGCACACAGTAAGTTTTTATACTGGTTCGGCAATGTGCCTACTCCAGTCCTCAAGCTTCACTTGAGAGTTTACTAATCACCACCTCCAAACACTTGAAGGATTTCTGCCTCAGCACACCACTGGGGACTTCCTGCACTTCACACCTGAAGTGACTAACTGCACCTCAGCCTAGAGATGACTTCCTTGCCTTCAACACTGAAGGTCTTTCTACCCTGCCTTGAACCTTCAAGGACTTCTACCTTCACAACTAGAAGGACTTGTACAAATAGTAAATTGAAGAGATTCTTGTGATTCTAAGAATCAAATAAGAACTTAGATACAACTAAGTTTTGCTCTTATTTGATCTTCTAAGCTTAACTTGCAAAAGCAAGAGTATTCAAATTGTTCTAGCTTAAACCTTACAAATTACCCCTTTTGATCTAAATGTATATGAATTCGAGTACAAATAGTTGTTAGAATTTTTGACAGAGTTTCAGCTTTTTTGTTCTTGATTCTCTTTATGCTCTTGTCAAATGATGGGGTATTTATAGGCATCAAAGTCCACTTCCAAATAAGGAAACTTTGAACTTGTCTTTAATGCTTGAGCTCATGCTTCCATGCGCCTATGCTTGCTTGAGCTTCCATGCGCCTATGCTTGCTTGAGCTTCCAAGCGCCTATGCTTGCTTGAGCTTCCATGCGCCTATGCTTGCTTGAGCTTCCAAGCGCCTATGCTTGCTTGAGCTTCCATGCGCCTATGCTTTCTTGAGCTTGAGCTTGCTTGAGCTTGAGCTTGCTTAAGCTTGAGCTTGCTTAAGCTTGAGCTTGCTTGAGCTTCCTTGGTGTGCTTAGCTTGTTCTACTATCACCAAGCCTAGGTGATTAGCTTTGGTTATTAGGTAGCTTTGCTTACTAGCTTGAGCTTCCCTTGATGTGTTGAGCTTGTATTTTGCTCCACCTAGAGGTTGCTTGTGTTGCAAGAAGCTTCCCTTGGTGTCTTGAGCTTATGCTATGCTCCACCTATAGCTTGCTTGTGATGCAAGAAGCTTCCCTTGGTGTCTTGAGCTTATGCTATGAGCCTCTAGCTTTAGCTTATGCTATGAGCCTCTAGCTTTAGCTTGTGCTATGCGCCTCTAGCTTGCTTGAGGCTATGCTATGCGCCTCTTGGGTGCTCTTTTGCTTCAAGTGTTTTCTTAATATTTTTAATACCTCATAGGTTAACCTCCTGAAACACTTGATGAAACCATTAGTATTCACAAGCAAAATTCTTATCCAACACTTAAAGATTTTTATCATTCAAAACATCTTATGACAATGTAGGGTTCTTGGAGCTAACAATACTCGGCTTCCTCCTTCTCAAGGCACTTTAGCAACGGCTGGCTGAACGCCCTTTAGTACAGCTAGTCCCCGACCGTGGTGTAATTTGGGGCTCATCTCTTCACAGTTGCCGCAACTTTCTCATCGTCTGGAAGGATCCCGAGCTTAAGGTACTGGACGAGCTCGGTAGTCCAACTCGGAGACTTTATTATAGCTGCGACTTCTTGTTGTTCCATTATTGACGACCTTTCTAGGGTTTCTTGAATCAAGGTTTTGCTTGTCCCTGTAGGCATGGTGCTCGCGAGCTTAGACAACACATCTGCTCAGGAATTTTCTTCACGAGGTATATATTTTACCTCGGCTTTCTCTAGAGGCTTCATTAGTTCGGTCACCGCCTGCAGGTACTTTTTAAGTTGCTCATCTCGGGCTTGGTACTCGCCACCGATTTGAGATACTACGATCTGTAAATCGCTACAGACAATGAGTTCTGAAGCTCCGACATCATGTGCCAGCTTCAACCCCGCAATCAGTGCTTCATACTCTGCCTGATTGTTGGAAGCTCTGAACTCGAACTTTACCGACATCTCCACTTGAATTCCTAGATTATTTTCTAGGATGATGACGACTCCCCTCCCCTTTAGGTTGGAGGACCCATCAACAAATAAGGTCCATTGGACCTTTTCTTCTTCTTCATCTACCATCTCCCTCACAAAGTCAGCTAAGGCCTGCGACTTGATCACATTCCGAGGTTCGAACATCAGGTCGAACTCGGAGAGTTCTACTGCCCACGACACCATTGTCTCAGCTAGGTCGGGCTTCTTTAGAATCTGCCTCATGAGGTGGTTTGTTCTCACTACAACTGTATGGGCTTGAAAGTATTGCCTTAGACTTCTAGCCGTTGTGATCAGGGCTAAGGCTACCTTCTCTAACTTCGGGTATCAGATCTCGGGACCCTGCAGTGCTTTACTCACAAAATAGATAGGCTTCTAGGTCCTTTCTTCTTCTTTTACTAGGGCCACTCCCACTGCTATCTCCCCCACCGAGAGGTCAAGGTACAATCTTTCTCTGACCTCTAGTTTGGACAAGATCGGGGGAGCCGTCAGGTATTGCTTGAAGCTCTAGAAAGCTTCTTCACACTCCGGAGTCCAACTGAAGTCCATCTTTTTCTTCAACAGCTCGAAAAGTAGAAGCTATTCCCGAGCTGAGAGCAGGAGGAATCTTGATAACGAGGCCAACCGACCTGTCAATTTCTGCACTTCCTTGACGGAGGCCGTACTTTTCATGTCCAGAATGGCCTTGCACTTCTCTGGGTTTTCCTCGATGGCCCTCTGAGTTAACATAAAACCAAAGAATTTTCCAGTTTCCACGGCGAAGGCACACTTCAGCGGATTTAATCTCATATCATGGCTTTTTAACCTTTCGAGTACGACCTCAAGGTCGGAGATCATGTCTTCTTCATTCTTCGTTTTTACCGGCATGTCGTCAATGTAGACTTCCGTCCTAGTTCCGATCTTCTCCTTGAAAACTCGATTCATGGGCCGCTGGTAGGTGGACCCGGCATTTTTTAAACCAAAGGGCATGACTTTGCAGCAGTAATTGGCCCTTGGCGTTATGAATGTTGTCTTCTCCTCGTCATCGGGATTCATGGGGATTTGATTGTACCCCGAGTAAGCGTCCATGAACGACAAGAATCAGAATCCCAATGCGGCATCCTTTAGGCTATCGATGCTCGGTAGTGGGAATGGGTCTTTGGGACAATCCTTGTTCAAGTTGGTGTAATCTACACACATCCTGAGCTTCCCAGTTGCCTTTTGTACCATCACGACGTTGGAGAGCCACGTCGGGTACTGGACTTCTCTGATGAAGTCGACCTTTAGTAGTGCCTCTACTTGCTTGATTGTTGCTTGGGCCTTCTCCTCCGACATCCTCCTCTTCTTCTATTGTACCGGCTTCGTGCCCGGGTACACGGAGAGGTGATAGCTCATGACCTCGGGGCTGATCCCGAGCATGTCTTTTGCTTCCCATGCGAAGAGGTCGGTGTTTTTCTTTAGGAACTGGATCAGTGCCCCTTTACATACAGGACTTAGGTTATGTAACACCCTAATAATTACCTCTTTATGCTTAAGTCATATTGAGTTAATTATCGGAAATTAACATCTTGTTTTAGAGGTAAAATCTTTATAAAATAACAATACGCGTAATATAGGGCCAATTTGCTTTTAAAAAGAAAATGGAAGTTTGAAAACTCGGCTTGTGCGGTATAACGGATATGAACGTTTACATCCTTCTGAGAACCAAGTATCATAAGTACATAACATTATATTACATAATATGTGGCCCATATATGCATAGAGTATTACAATATATAGGATACATATAATGTCGTAAGTACTTTAAATAATACAATAATATAACAGTGGAGCTTTTATGAGAATCATAAGCTTGTACAGACACTTATAATTCCCTTATAGGTTCCTCAAAAATAACTATATAGGTCAATAGGTACAAAATACAAAACATAATCAAGATGGCCCTAATGTACTAAGCTTCATCGAATCCAAACTTAGTCTTCATGTAAGCTCCGAGTCACTCAACCTGTAGATGTGCTTGCGCCCCTGTCTGTATCTAAAACAAAAGGTGGTGGAATAGGGTGAGCTCCATGGCCTCCTCAGCCCTTATGAACTCAGTCGCTTTGTCCTGTATTTCTTCCATGGTCGTTGGCTCCGACCTGGAGAGGGACTTGGCAAATGGCGACCAGCGGAGTCCGTTGATTAGTAGGGCGATTGCATTGGAGACATGCAAATCCCTTACTAGGAGCGTTTCAGCGTTGAACCTTTCAAAGTAGGCTCTAAGCATCTCCCCTTGCTTCTGCTTGATGTTCATCACGCTCATGGCGGACCTCGGCTTTGTTTTCCTCGTGGTAAAATGGGTCAGGAACTGTGCTGCAAGGTCGGCAAAATAGTGGATCGACCTTGACGGAAGACGGTTGTACCACTTCAGGGCCGTCTTCAGCAAGGTGATTGGGAATGCTCGACATCGTTCCTCATCTACCATTCCATCGTAGTTAAGAGTCTTGTCATCGTTCCTCATCGACAACATTCCTCATCTACCGTTCCACGTGGGTGTCAGATGGGTGTTTCATTGCGTTTCTCAAGCAAAACCTTGCCTTAATGTCCACACACTCTATATCCAGTGTTCCGGCAAACACATCAACCTTGGCTTTTGCAGTTTTTAAGAAAGGACGATCAAGAATGAGTGTTTGCTGGTCTAGAGGAATAGAGGCATCTGTATCCAGCACATAAAAATCTACGGGGAAAATTAAATCGTTTACCTTAACTAGGACATCTTCCAGCAGTCCTTCAGGCTTTTGCACACTCCTGTTGGCAAACTGAAGGAGGAGTCCCGTAGGCTTGAGTTCCCCGAAATTCAAAGCTTGGTAAATTTCCTTTGGCATGACATTGATAACAGCTCCTAAGTCAGCCAAGGCATCCTTGATAATCAGCTCCCCAATAAGACATGGGATAGAGAAAGAACCCGGGTCTTTGAATTTTTTAGGGAGAGCAGGGGTTAGAGAAGCAGCATTTACTTGAACCTTTTCTCCCTTTATCCTTCTTTTTTTAGTACACAAATCTTTAAGGAATTTGGCATATTTTGGCACTTGCTTTATAGCTTCTAGGAGAGGGATATTTACCTCAACCTTTTTGAAGGTTTCCAAGACCTCTTCATCTATCCCCGTCTTCTTCTTTCCCCTTGTAGCAGCTTGAGGGAAAGGTAGTTTTGGTGGTGGTGCAACTGGCTCAGCTCCTTTATTTTCTACACCCATCTTCCCCTTACCCTTCTGCGAGGTCTTCACCTTTGCTTCTTCCTCTAATTGCTTCTCCTCTTGCACTTGTGTTTCTTCCTCAGTTGTTATGGTTTGAGGTTCTCCACCAGATTTCGGGGCCTCCACTGTAGGGAGTATTGTCCCTGACCTCAGAGCTATGACACTTATATTCCCCTTTGGATTTGGAATTGTTTGGGAGGAAATATGATTGTTATTATTTAGAGAAGCATTGCGCTCCTCCATCAGCTGAGTAACGTCTTTCCTCATTTCCATCATCATTTTCAAAATTTGTTGTAGGTATGACTCAGAAGAAGATGGAATGGCCTGAGGTGGAGTGTGTTGAGGTGGTTTGGGAGGCTGTGGAGGTAGAGGTGGATGGCTTTGTATTCTCTGGTGAGGGGGTTGGTATTTTTGTTGATTAGAGAAGGGAGGTGTGTTTTGGGGTTGGAACTGTGGTGGTTGTTGTGTTTGGCTTTGGTTATTCCACCTAAAGTTGGGATTATTTTTCCAGGAAGGGTTATACGTATTACCGAATAGGGATTGCCCTTGATTGGGAAAATTTGTGGCTGCCACTGTTGCATACTCCTCATTCAGCTGAGGGCACACATCTATAGGATGGTCATTAGCACAAATCCCGCGAGCCTGGATTACTGGTGGAGGTGTTGGGACGGAAGCAGAGGCTACCATCTTTTGTTGGCTCAGAGCAAGTTCCTTAATGGCACACGCCATCTCCGCCAGCTGCTTTGCCAATGACCCTTGATCACAAGGGCCAATTTCGTGCACCCCTTTTGCATTAGGAGTATCCCGGGTTCCAAACTGTTGATTGTTGGAGGCTAGGTTTCTATCAGCTCCATAGCCTCTGCCAAGGTCTTGTTCATCAGTGCTCCCCCACTTGAGCAATCAATAGTACGTCTATCCGCTATGCACAACCCCTCATAAAAGAATTGGATGAGGTTGGCGTCGGATATCTGATGGGAAGGGCAGCTTGAGACCAGTCTGTTGAAACGCTCCCAGTATTCATAGAGCGTTTCTCCTTGTAGTTGCTGAATGCTGCAGATGGCCTTCCTAATTGCCCCCGGCTCTTGAAGCGGGAAAGTACTTTTCCAAGAACCTTCTTTTAAGATCTGTCCACGAGTTCACCGCCCCATTGGGTAGATTCATGAGCCAGATTTTAGCTGCACCTTCTAGAGAGAAAGTGAAGGCACGGAGTTTCACAGCATCAATACCAGCTCAGTGTGGCTCTAGAGTGACACACACATAATGAAATTCTTTTAGATGCTGGTGGGGGTCCTCACCGGACAACCCATGGAATTTGGGGAGCCGATGGAAGAGTGCCCCTTTTATTTCGAAATCAGCATCGACATTGGGGAATGTAATGCCGAGCGGTTGTTGGTTCAGATCAGGAGCAATGAGCTCCCTCAGAGTGAGATTTCTCCTCGCAGCCATAGGCGTAACAGTGAGAGGGTCGGTCGGTGTGTCGATGGGTGTCACAAAAACACTCTCAGAATGATTATCACCAAACACACGGGTATGACCACAAACTTCCGCACTTCGGGAACGAGTATGAAAAGAGTTACCTACGTCCTCGCCTACCCGCCTTGCTCGTCTCAAACCCCGTAAGGTTCTTTCGATCTCAGGCTCGAAAGGGAATAGAGAGCTATCGGGTTGCGAACGAGTCATCCATAGGAATTATAAGAAAGCAAGAAGAAGGGAAAATAAAATTTTTGTACGCGTCGACCGCTGGGGCGGTCGGTGCGAGAAAAAAAAAATTTAAGAAGAAGAAGACTGCGGAAAGAGAAGAGAATTTTTTTATTTTTTTATTTAAAATAAAAGAAAAGAAAAACAGTACTAGGATTAAATCAAAAATTGCCTAGGTTCCCCGGCAACGGCGCCAAAATTGACAGAGCACCGGAGCGTCGTTAATTCTCCGGTACTCCGAACAATTTAGAAGAAGGGTTTGGAAAATGGTTTGTTGCTGAATTAATCTCAAAACAAGCTTGGTAGCGAGTAGCAAGACTGACTCAGGTCATCCCTCAAGGAATCTGTGTGGCAATTGTTGATTCAAACTTAGCAATAAATAAAAAGGGGGGTTTTGGGTTGATTTGCAAATAAATTAAATTGAAGAAAGTAAAGACGATCGAAATAAATAAATTAAACGCAATTGCAAAATGAGTAAATTGGCAAAAATTGAAAGAGACAAGAATGTAAAGGAAAACAGGATTAAAGACTTGAATTGAAAATAAACTTCGAAAGAAAAGAGGTTGCTGAATGATAACTTTATATTAATAAAAACGGGAGAGAGATTCAAAGTGAACTCTCCCAAGAAACAAGGTTTAATGTAAAGACAATGAATGAAATCAATAAAAGCAAAGATAATGAAATTAGACTGGTATTCTGGAGCTGGAAAACAAATAGGGATGCAACCCCGGAGAATTGTATGTAAAAGCTTAAAGTAAGGAGCACCCAAAATAGAACGGTGAACAAAGAACCGAAAGCCTTGGAAAAGTAAATCCTAAAAAAAATGCCAGAGTACCAGTGTAAAAGTGAATATAAGAGTAAGAGGTAAAAGACCAGATGCCTAGACCTAGCTACAGAAGCCTATTTATAGAATCCCAAATGTTGCTGTCTTGAGCCGCTGAAGTCTGGGCTTTCTCGCACACGACCGCCTGGGCGGTTGTCACCACCGCCTGAGCGGTTTGCAAAATTTGGCGCGTCCCAGAAGAAAAGATCACGCGCGCAGGACCGCCCGGGCGGTGTGCATATCCGCCTGGGCGGTTGGTCCGCTGCTGGAGGCAGTAAGCTAGCTTTCCTTGGTTTCCAGATGCAATTTCCAAAATATCTTGTAATTACTTGTTCCTGAGAAGTCACAACATGAACAAAAACATATCAAACGCACCAGTGGCATCAACTAGAGCAGTTAATACGCAAAATGGTACTAATACTCGAACCGGTAATATAAATCAAATGTAGCATAAGAAACCAAGTTAAGCATAGTTATGAGTACACAATCATTCAAGTTATGAGGAAAAATTAGCATGAAAATATGGTTTATCAGGGTTCATGAAAGGGTTACTTTTTGTGAAATTATTTCAAAGAGAAAACGTTTTTACCGATTAAAAGTGTTCCTATAAATTAAAGGTGCGTTGGAATAAAGTTTTTCATCAATTGCATGTTCAAAAATGGCTTTTTGGGAAGAAACACCATTTTCAAACGAGCGCAGATGATGGAAGTCTGCGACGCTTCTAAGGAGAGTCTGAGGTTCCGTTTCCATGAGAAGTACCTCCCGCAAACGTTCAAACAAACTGAGGAAAGAGAGTTTTGCACGCTACAACAAGTCAAAGAGTTAACATGTGAGTACATGATGCGATTCAATGAGTCGATCTAGTTCTTCCGCGCTCAGCAAGTAATCTGAACGAATCTAGTGGGCGCGCCTTGTACCGGCATGATTAGAGGACGGGACGCGAAGCTTGGTGAGACCTCGGGAGATCCGAAAGTTCGCTGTTCTGGTGAACAAGTGTCACACCTTCGGGAGTGCACACGTAAGGTGACCCAAGCGAGCATCATAGTCGCAAGCGCCAAGTGCTTCCTCAATAATAGATTTCACCCTCGAAGGAGCTAGTTCTTCCGTGCATACAACGAGTCCAGCCATGTGCCAGGCACCACCCAACGTGTTCTGCATGTTGCAAGAAGCAGCGAGGACCATGCCTATAAAGAGGAGACGTCTGCTATCATCATAGAAAGCTCGACCATCTAGCCAGAAGATGCAAGGTGCTGGTCTTTTCGCAACCAGATTCTTCTCATCCCAGACGTTCAGAAGAAGTTCTCTTCGCCGATGCTGTGACACCCTTGGACTATCTATCATTCAGAATAGGTGTTCGTAGGTTATTGGGTTTTTGCCATGTTTGTGGTGATGACTAGCCTAACTCATCATTGTTTGAGCCCATGATGTGCGAAAGCACAATTGGATGTTATGTGAAACCATGTCTAGGCTTAAGGTTGAACTACTCGTAGTTTTACTAAGGCCTAGTCGAGGTTAGTTAAGGATAGTCGACCTTAGTAAAGAGTTGGTAACCTTAACTAGTTAGCCATGGATGGTTGCTCATCTCTGGTTGATCATGGCCTCTATATGTTTTCTTGTGCGTTTACTGCACCCTTGTTTGATTTAGATTATAAAATGAAAAGTGTTTTCAAAAAGGTTTTACGTGCGAACTAAAACACATGTTTTCAAACTTGTTTTTCACTCATGTTTTCAAAAGGTTTTTTTGCAATTGATTTCATTTCATGTTTCATTAAACAAAAGAGTGTTTTACTTCGACCTCTTCAGTAGCCATGATGGGATAACGCTTAGGAATATCATGCCCTTCTAGTTGAACCCTCTTCCTTTTTCGAAACACCTTATCCCCTCACATACATTTATAGATGTGAGCCTTTACACCTCTAGGTACCCTACTCTCATACATTGGAAGATATGAGCCCTTACAGTCGTAGTCACCATGCCACCACTAACTACCAGGATATTCCCTGGCCGTGCCATACCCTATCTCGATTCCAAGCTTCCCAAACACTACCTATTACTATGAGTAGAGAAAGAACCTCTCCTCACCCACACCGTCTGCACTATCCTGATGAGAAACCACACATTTTCCAACTACAACATACTTCTTTTGGAAACCTTTTGCCTTCTCACCTATGTGCCCATATGCATCTTGTCACCACAAGCCAACAAATATCTTCCCCAACTCTACCAAAACCTCAAATTCCATTAACCTCTTAAACACTACATCCTTACCATTAAGAGTTTGGAAAAAGCCTTTCCTTCACACGTCCCAGTAGAAAGATCCAAGGGAATCCTTGAGGAGCCATGTAAGAGTTAGTTCCACCATACCTCATATTGTCTTCGAGTGTTTGTTCCACGTAGTGGCTTTGGAAGTACTTCGAAGATGTTTTCGTAACATCTTTTTTATTTCAAGTAATTTTGAAAGTTTTCTAAAGTGATGTTTTGTTTTTAAAATTTGTTTTAGAAAACGATTCCATACCTCATTAAACTTAAGGGATGAAGTTCCTTAAGGCCCTTTCTACAAATAAACATTAAGTTACAAACTCAGAAATTGATTCGTTTGCAAAGCCTAGTTTTGTACCTATTTCATGTTGTTTTAAGAACCCCTTGGGGATTCCTTATTAAGGTGGTGGTAATCATGGCTTATAGGGTCCAATATGTTTTTCATAGTTTTCGTGAGTTTTTAGAATGTGTTTTGGGCATGGGTAGACGATTTCCAAAATAACAATATAACATGAGTTGAGTAAAGTTTTCGAAAATGTTTTCTCTATATATTTTGTGAAACTTATGTGATTGAGGGCCTTAGGAGTAAGGAAAATGTGTTTTCCATTGAGGTGTGATGCGAGAAACCTTAAGTTTATTTAAGAGCGTAGAATTGCCTTTAATTGCAAGCGAAAAGGGTTTTTAGTTGTATGTTTGGTTTTTGAAAATCGAGGAAGTAAACATGTTTCGAACTATTAGGACTTGGGAACAAACTTGGGCTTTCGAAAATTTCTAAAACGACATCATGAACATGGAAATAAAGTATTTCAAGAAAACATTTGAATTAGTTCATGGACCATAGGAACTTGAGTATCAACCTACCTTGTAAGGTTATGGAATCATCTCCTTGTTGATGTAAATCCTCATTTTGGTTTTGATAATAACAAAACTCATGTAAAATAGATTAATGGTGTTATAAATCTGTAAAGTAAGATGTATGGATGTTTCAGAAGATGGTATTTTTGTATCTGAACTATGTAACTCTATCTAAGAATGTTATATTGATAGTTGGATACTTCTGTAACAAGTTTAGATAGATGTTACTTGTTGTAATAGCATCAGAAGATTGAACAATATGTAATTTAGATTTGAGAAGCTTAGATTACAAGTTTAGAAAGTGTATTAGGCTTTATATTGTAAATTGTACATGTAATACACTTTAGAAAATAGTTCAGAAGCTACAGAAGAAGTTCAGAAGCTTCGGTAAAGAATAAAAAATCTCAAAAGGATAAAGAACTGTGTTAAGTGTTGAGACAGTTTGGGAAAATAAATCTGAAATTTCAGAAGGAAGCTCGAAATATTATTTTTTGAAGTTTAGAATTATTAAAATGTGTTAGTTGAATGTATATTAATTAGCACATGGTTAATTAGGGAGGCTAGTTAAAGTGTAAATGGATAAGAGTTATCCATATAGTGTTTCCCTCCAAAAAGTTAGTTAGTGGTTATGTTGTATTATGTTGAAAGAGTTCTCTATAAAAAGAGAATCTCTGATGGTGTGAGAGTCTCTTTGGAGATTCTCTTAAAGCTATGATTTCCAACCCAAGAGGGGGGTGAATTGGTTGGTAACTTTTTCTTGTATTTTAAAACTTCTGAAATTTTCAGATTGATCAAACTTCTCAACTTGTCAAGGATTAGTTTCAAAGTTAGAAATATAATTTCAAACACAAGAAATAATGTTTCTCAAAGTACTTAATTTGCAGCGGATTATAATACAACCAATTAACACAAAAATCAAATTTCGCACCAAGTTTCTGACTATTCACAGTATTCAATCTTCTGATTTTAATTCCAATTAATTTGACAATATTAGAATATTAATATCAACTTCAGAAGTATCAATAACAGCAAAAACAGATTCAGAAATATCAAACTTCTGAACTCTGCAACAACTAGGTTTCAAGCTTCTGAATCCTGCAACAGTTTTTTCTCAATCTTCTGACTTCGAGAATTCAATTCTTAAATGTCAAAATGATCAAATCAATCAATCAATACTTAAATCCACATACAAACATATGATTCAAATTCTTAAAGCACTTAAAACATGTAAAGAACCATATCAGAAAGATATCAGAAGTATCAATGACAATCACACAAAAATCAGATTTATCAAAACCAAGAACACCAAGCTTCTCACTCTGTTTTCTTAAATTTTTCTAAATCAATCTCAGTTCTGATTTCTTTATCAATTCTATATGTTTTAATCTTGTTAACACAATCACAATTAATACACAAAATTACTTATATCACAAAGATTAATTGTTTCACAAGATTCTTTAAATTTCAAAACTCAAACAATTTTATGAATGCAAGATTTAATATGTATGAATGCAAGAGATAAGGGTAAGAAATTGGACCGATTTTTATACTGGTTCAGCTAAAACATGCCTACATCCAGTTCTTCAATCCTTGGGAGATTGAGTTCCAATAAAACTTGTCTCAAGAATACACAAGAATTCAATACAAGATATATTTTTCAACCTTCTCAGGTTCGCCCACTCCAAGATATCCCCTCTTGAAGATTTCCTGCCTTGATGTACCCCTCAAGGACTTTTCAGATCTCTGTATCTTGACACCCAAGCTATCAAACTTGTCTTCCAAGAATCTGCCCTTTCAATCTTCTGAGTTTTCGTAGCCTCAACCTTCTTGTTGATCAATCTCAGATTCTTTGAATCTGAAATTCCTTTCGATTCCAATGAAATCAGAACATTATTCTGATCATTCTCTTCTTGAGCCTTTTCTTCCTTGATATTTTCTCAAATGAACACCAAGACTCTTTTCTCTCTCTTTTCTCTTTTCTTTTCTCTTTTCTTTCTTGCTGTGTATTCTTTTTTTCTCTCACTATTCTCTTTTTTGATTTTTCAATTATGATCACTTCTATCTTACAACTTGAAACTCATCCCCTTTTTATAGAGAGAGCTCATGGCTTTTTCTAATTTACAACAGCCACAATAAATTGGCGGGAAAGATAAAACTAACTTCGATAATGTCTATCTAAATTGCCAACTAAGCACATTCCCACTTTCTTTTTAATTATGCACGTGACAACACTTATCTTTAGTGCTTCAAGCTTCTGAAATAATTATTATACGATGCACTAGTGTGTATTTACAAGATTATACATTATATAACCTATTACAACACTAATCTTATACAATGCTTCTCAAATAAAATACAACTATTACATTTTAAATCCTAGAAGCATCTGCACAACACTCACAGTGGTTTATCTATTACATCAAGCTTCTGAGCTAATCAAACACATCCACTGTTGCTTCTCAAACTAAAGTTACATTAGTTTTGTTATTATCAAAACCAAATGAGAGTTTGCATTAACAATCTCCCCCTTTTTGATGATGACAAAACTCATGTAATCTTTCAATACTTTCTCAGATTTTTAGAAATGAAAACAAGTATTGATGAGAGTTTCAAAATCATTTTCACAAATGAATTTTCAGAAGTATGACATTTTATTAGTTTCAGATTTTAAATGCATCAAATTATATCTCAAAAGAATTTTCAGAAGTATCAGATTGTATCACAAATAACTTTTCAGAAGTATCAGAACAAATCTCAATTTTGACACAATATAGCATATATCATATCAGATTTGAAATGCATATAGCACTTTCAGATTTATGTAACTCCCCCTACATATCATATCCATATAAGATAAAGAATATATCTTTTCCTAACCTTTACACAAAGTCAGAACTATCAGATATGAAAGTCAGAGGTATCAGATTTCTAAACATAAAAGTCAGAAATATCAGTTCTAAAATCAGAAATATCAGTTTCAAAGTCAAAATCATCAGTTTGACTCTAAACTCAGAACCTATAAACTCCCTCTCTCTCAAATACTTTTTGAGAAGGATTATATCCATCCATTAAGAAAAAAGATTACATCCAATCATTCTCCCCCTTTTTGTCATAATCAAAAAGGTTAAATAGATACAATGTTGAGTTTATTTCTTAGATAAACAAATCTATCTTCGGCTAGTGGTTTTGTGAAAATATCAGCCAAATTATTTTCCGTTTCCACAAATTTCAGTTCTATATCACCTTTTAACACATGATCTCTAATGAAATGATGTTTGATATCTATATGTTTAGTTCTAGAATGTAAAACCGGATTTTTTGCAATACAAATGGCACTTGTACTATCACATAGCAAAGGTAAAGATTTGTACCTCAAGTGATAATCTTCCAATTGGTTTCTTATCCACAATAGTTGCTTGCAATTAGAGGAAGCAGCCAAATATTCAGCCTCAGCCGTAGATAGTGCTATTGTTTCTTGCTTGTTGCAAGTCCAAGTTACCAATTTATTACCAAGGAGGCAACATCCTCCCGAAGTGCTCTTTCTTTCCACTTTATCACCAGCAAAATCAGAATCTGTGTATCCTACTACATCAAAATCATCTCCTTTCTCATAGAAAAGACCAAGATTAGTAGTACCTTTAAGATATCTAAAAATCCTCTTTACTAATCCTAAGTGTGATGTTTTTGGTTTAGATTGAAATCTAGCACAATATCCTACACTAAACTTAATATAGGGTCTAGATGATGTTAAGTAAAGCAAAGAGCCTATCATGCCTCTATATTCGGATTCATTTACATTCTCATCATTCTCATCATGTTCAAGTGATTGTGAGGGGTGAATAGGTGTAGTCATAGCCTTACAATCTAGCATATTGTATTTTTTCAATAACTCATTACAATACTTAGATTGATGAATGAATATACCCTTTTCAAGTTGTTGAATTTGAAGTCCCAAGAAGAATCTGAGTTCTCCCATCATACTCATTTCAAATTCATGTTTCATCAACTTAGAAAAATACTCACAAAGACTTGGGTTAGTAGAACCGAAAATGATATCATCCACATACACTTGCACAATTAACAGATGTTTATCTTTATGTAGGGTGAACAAAGTACTATCCACTAAGCCTCTTTTGAAACCATTTTTCATCAAAAAGGCACTTAGTCTTTCATACCAAGCTCTTGGAGCTTGTTTCAACCCATATAAAGCCTTGGTTAGTTTGAAAACATGATTTGGATATTTTTCATTTTCAAAACCGGGGGGTTGCTTGACATACACTTTAGAAATATAACCATTTAAAAAGGCTGATTTAACATCCATTTGATACAAAATAAACTTTTTGTAACAAGCAAAAGATAGCAATATACGAATGGCTTCTATCCTAGCAACCGGAGCATATGTCTCATCATAATCAATGCCCTCTTGCTGAGAATATCCCTGAGCCACTAATCTAGCCTTGTTTCTTATCACCTCACCATGTTGATCTAATTTGTTTCTAAAGATCCATCTAGTACCTATGACAGAATTTCCTTTCGGCTTCTCTACTAAGAACCACACTTTATTTTTATCAAATTGTTCTAATTCCTCTTTCATAGCATCTAGCCAAAACTTATCAACTAATGCATCAACAACATTATCAGGTTCTATTAGAGACACAAAGGCATTAAATGATCTTCTAGTACAAACACCATGTGAAGTTTCACCAATGATCAGATTTTGATCAAGTGATTTCAATTCATTTTTGCCACGATTTATATTTCCAGAAGTATTATTATGAGGTGTATGGTTAGAAGTTACCATACGAACATCAGATTCTGGTCCTAGCATCTGAGAGGATTCAGAATTCTGATTCTGCAATTTTGTTAAATTTGTTTCTGTTATTGTTAAATCTGTGATTTTGTGTATCTGTGGTTGATAATTCTGATATTGATATGCATATGTTCTGAGTGTTTAAATGATTTAAATCATATGTTTACATGTTGATTTTGGTCTATATTAATTTGTTTGATAATATTGAACATTAAAGAATCAAGTTTGATAATTCAGAAGATTGAAACTCAATTTCTGCAGAGTTCAGAAGATTGAATTCTGGAACAGAATTTGAATATTTTGAGTTCAGAAGATTGAGACTCAGAAGTGTGTTTTGATATTTTGATTTTATCATTTTAATTGAATTGATTCAGTGGATTGATTTTATCTGTGATAAGTCAGAAGCTTGGTACATATTTGAATTGAGTTGATTGGTTTTGTATTATAATCCGTTGCATAATACTTTGAGTTTAATATTGTATTTTGGCTTGAAAACTAATCTTTGACAAGTTGAGAAGCTTGATCAGTTTTTAAAGTGCAGAATATTAAGTGAGAATTTTAAAATTCAAGAAAAATTAACAACCAATTCACCCCCTCCCCTCTTAGCGTGGGAGCATAGCTTAGAGGCATTCCTCTGGAATTTTCTCACACTAACAATTGGTATCAAGAGCCTTGGTCTACTCAAATTGAAGAACCTTGGTTGCTGGTTATTCAAGAAGTTTCTATAAAAAGAACTGAGTTAAAGATCCAAGAAAAGCTATGGCAAATCAAGTTAATTTTCACGTTTCTGAAGGACAATCAATCAATAGACCTCCTCTCTTTAATGGAACAACCTATGCCTATTGGAGAGATAAGATGCAGTTCTTTATTGAATATAACAATCTTGAGTTGTGGGATATAATTCAGAATGGAGATCATATTCCTAAGACATCAACAGTGCTAATCGATGGCTCAATAGAAACCAAAATCATTCCCAAATTAAATCTGAATGGACAAAGGAACACGATGAGTTGGTCAGACTCAACTCAAAAGCTAAGTATTTACTTATCTGTGCTTTAACTAAAAGTGAGTATGATAAAATCATAAGTTGTAGTTCAGCAAAAGAAATATGGGATAGATTAGCTTTATTTCATGATGGTACAGATGAAGTGAAAGAAACAAAAATAGATATGTTAAGATCTAAGTATAAGCAATTTAAAATGAATGAGAATGAGACAATAGATAGTATGATTACTAGATTCCTAAGTATCATAAATCAATTAAGAGATCTCAACCACAATATGTATAATTCTGAAATTGTGAGAAAAGTTTTAAGAAGCTTGTCTGCTAGATGGTTACCAAAAGTAACAGCTATATCAGAGGCTAAGGATCTGAAAACTTTGAAATTTGATTCCCTAATAGGATCACTAAAAGTGCATGAGATAGAATTGCAAAATATTGCTAGCACTAACCATTTCAGGGATGATACTGCTCTAAAAGTGTCCAAAAGGAAAAAGAAGAAAAAGGCTTTGATGATTAGAGAAGATTCTGAATCAGAATCTGATGGTGAAGAATCTGAAGATGATTTAGAGATTGATCCCGAACAAGTAGCATTGTTCATCAAAAAGTTCAGAAGGATGTTTAGAAAGGGAAGTTTGAATAAAAAGAATTCAAACTCCTTCAAGAAGGACAAGTCAAAGTCAGATCAGATTATTTGTTACAATTGCAATGAGAAGGGACACATCAAACCTGAATGCCCAAAGCTGAAAGAAACATCATCCAAGAGCAAAGGAAAGAAGAAAGCTTACAAGGCTACACTTAGTGATGATGATGATTCTGATGAAGAAGATGAGATGGCCAATATGTGTTTTATGGCTGATTACATCTCAGATTCTGAATCTTTTGAAGATGAAGACAGTGAGGTAACATTTGGTGAACTCATGTCTAAATTTAATACTCTTGCAAACTTGTATGAAAAACTTCAGAAGCTTCATAAAAAGGTTTTGAACAATTTTTCTGATGTTAAAACAGATTTAGAAAACCAAATTGAAATCAATACTAAGCTCAGAAGCTTAAATTCTGAACTGGAAAAGTTCAGAAGTATCGATTTCAAATCCCAGAATGATTTTTCTGATCTTCAATCTGATCTTGAGAATCTCAGAAAAATTAATTATGATCTTGAAAGAGACTTAGAAAGATTATGAGATGCTAATGACCTTTTGTTATTTGAAAAACTTGATTTAGAAAATGACATTAGCACACTTAAAACTTCTGAAGTCAAAACAGAGCCTGTCGCAAACATTTCAGAACATTCCAATGCTTCTGAAAAATGTTCTGATCTTGTGAAAACAAATATTTTGCTGAGAAAAGATTTAGAAAAGTTTGTAAATGGTTCTGAAAATCTGAAAATGATTATAGGGTCTCAAAAAGCATATTTTGATAAAAATGGTATTGGTTATGTTCCTGAAAACAAGTTTTGAAAATCCAAAACTTCATTTCAGAAGCATTCGAGAAAAACAGAGTGTTTTTACTGTTCGAAAACCAATCATAAATCTGATGATTGTTTTCTGTATAATTCCAAGAGGAATCATGACTCTAATGTCAGAAGCTTTAAGAAAACTAACATGAAAGGATCCAAACAAGTTTGGATACCTAAGGAATATATGAATATGATTGTAGAAGTGCTTAAACACCAAATCCATGGATCAAAGAAGATGGTATGTGGACTCAGGCTGCTCAAGGCATATGACAAGACAGAAAGAGTGCTTCATCCAACTTAAATCAAGGAACAAAGGTCAAGTTAAGTTTGCTGATGGTACATCTGCTCAAGTAAAAGGTATTGGTAATGTTGGTAAGACATCCAAACATTTTATTAGCAATGTATTGTTAGTATATAAACTCACACACAATTTATTGAGTGTTAGCCAATTTTGTGATCTTAATTTGAATGTTCTATTTGATAAGTTTAAAGTTCAAGTGTTTGATCCTAAAAATAATAAGGTAAAATTTACAGCACATAGGATTGGCAACACATATGTTTTGTATCTAGATGATTTGGATTCACATAATCTAAATTGTTTATTGTCTTTGGTTGATGACAAATGGTTGTGGCATAGAAAGCTAGGCCATATCAACATGAGATTGATTTCTGAAATCTCCAACAAAGAACCTGTAAGAGGATTACCTAAGATTCCCTACATCAAAGATAAAACTTGCAATGAATGTGAGAGAGGAAAACAAACTAAAACCTCTTTCAAACATAATTCTGATGTTGCTTCTAAAAGGTCTCTAGAGCTATTGCACATGGATCTATTTGGTCCATCTAGAATCACTAGTCTAGGAGGAAAGAAATATGTGTTTGTAATTGTTGATGATTACTTTAGATTTTGTTGGGTTTTCTTTCTAAGATCTAAAGATGAAACTTTTGAAAAATTCAGTTGTTTATCAAAAGAGTTCAAAATGAAAAGGGTTACAAAATCTCAACTATTAGAAGTGACAATGGTGGAGAATTTGTAAATCATTTCTTTAGAAATCTTTGTGAAGAATCTGGTATATTTCACACTTTTTCTAATCATAGAACTCCTCAACAAAATGGGGTTGTAGAAAGGAAAAATAGAAGTATACAAGAAATGGCAAGGACCATGATGTTGGAAAGAAAAGTAGCAAGACATTTTTGGGTTGAAGCTGTTAACACAACTTGTTATGTTCAAAACAGGGTTTTCATAAGACATATCCTTAAGAAAACTCCATATGAGTTGTGGTTTAATAAGAAGCTTACTGTTTCATACTTTCATATATTTGGATGTGAGTGTTATATACTAAATACCAAGGATAATTTGGATAAATTTGAAGCTAGATCTGGTGTTGCTATTTTCTTAGGTTATTCTTTAAATTCTAAAGCTTATAGAGTTTTTAACAAAAGGACTCTTACTATGGAAGAGTCTATAGATATAACTTTCAAAGAATTTTCTAAGGATTTTGCAGTTGAAGATGGAAGCAAGGATAATGCCTCTATAAACATTCAATCAGAAGTATTAGAGGATGGCTTTGAAGATCAAAATGCTGTCTCAAATAATAAATCTGATTCTGGACAGATTTTAGATGCTTCTGGACAGACTTCAGATGCTTCTGATGCAGAATTACAGAATGGAACTGATGCTTCTGATCTCATTGTTACATCAGAAAATGCAACTTCAAGTCAAGTAAATCATTTCTCAACTTCTCCTAATAATGTAGATACTCCTAGAGGTATAACCAAAGGTAAAAATGAATTGAAATCTCTCAATCAAAATCTAATAATTGGTGAAACTTTACATGGTGTTAAAACTAGGTTATTTCTGAAAGATCAAGCTTTAGTTTCTCTCATAGAACCTGATTCAGTTTCTATTGCATTGAATGATCAATATTGGTTAGATGCAATGAAAGATGAATTAGAACAATTTGAGAAAAATAAAGTGTGGTTTTTGGTTGAAAAATCGAGAGGAAAATCTGTTATTGGAACTAAATGGATTTTCAGAAATAAGTTAGATCAACATGGTAATATTGTGAGAAATAAAGCTAGATTAGTAGCTCAAGGATATTCACAGCAAGAAGGTATTGATTATGATGAGACTTTTGCTCCTGTTGCAAGATTTGAAGTTGTTCGAATATTATTGGCTTTTGCTTGTTACAAGGATTTCATTTTGTTTCAAATGGATGTGAAATCAGCTTTTTTAAATGGTTATATTTCTGAAGAGGTATATGTTAAACAACCACCTGGTTTTGAAAATGAAAAATACCCGAATCATGTTTTTAAATTGACAAAAACTTTATATGGTCTTAAGCAAGCTCCTAGAGCTTGGTATGAGAGACTTAATTCTTATTTGATTAAGAATGGTTTTAGAAGAGGATTAGTAGATAATACTCTCTTTACCTTGAATAAAGAAAAGCATTTGTTGATAGTTCAGATTTATGTGGATGATATCATATTTGGATCAACTAACATGAGTTTTTGTGAGTATTTTTCTGATCTGATGAAGCAGGAGTTTGAGATGAGTATGATGGGAGAACTAAGATTCTTCTTAGGACTTCAGATTGTACAAATGGTAAATGGTATTTACATTCATCAAACAAAGTATTGTAATGAATTGCTAAAGAAATACAATATGTCAGATTGTAAATCTATTTCAACTCCCATACACCCTTCACAATCTCTTGAAGTAAATGAAAATGAAGATGATTTCAATGAATCTAAATATAGAGGTATGATAGGATCTTTATTGTACTTAACTGCTAGTCGACCAGATATTAAGTTTAGTGTTGGATTGTGTGCTAGATTTCAATCTAAACCGAAAGTTTCTCACCTTGCATTAGTAAAGAGGATTTTTAGATATCTTAAAGGTACTACTAATCTTGGTTTTTCTATGAGAAAGGAGATTCTTTTGTTGTTTTGGGGTACGCAGATTCAGATTTTGCTGGTGATAAGCAAGATAGAAAAAGCACAAGTGGTGGATGTTGTGTTCTAGGGAATCGATTGGTGACTTGGTGATAGGATGCGAAATTCTGTGCATTCTTTACCTTTACATGTGCATCTTGCATCCTTTATTTCTTTAATAATGGTTCTTTTCACTGTTTGTGCATATCTTCACTTTCTTGGTTAGTGTGGCAATTTTATGTCTTTTTGAGGCTTGTTAGTGGCACTTTGGTCTTGTTATCTTTTGATGCACTCTTGGGTAATGTCTTTGGATTTCAGGGACCTAGGGCGGAGCTACTTCGAGTCTCAGAAGCATCGGGAGCGTCGGAGCGAAGGAGCAGATGCATCGGCAAGTCGGAGAAAGCAACTTAATATTGAAAATGCTGTGTTGGTCGCTAGCCACCACTTTTTGGTCGCCAGCCACCAAGTCTTGACAGCATCAGTAAATTTTGCATAATTTTGCAAATTGGTCCCTCTAGCTTTGTATTAATGAAACTTTTGTAATTTTGTTGAGACACTTTTTACACCTATCTTTAGTTTTAGTTTATATTATTTTATTTTAGAGAGAGAAGCACTCCCTTCTCTCTAGAATTTCCATTTTGTCTATACTTTACTTTTCTATTTTTGTTATTTGCACTTTGTTATTACATCACTCTACATTTCTCCAAGTTTAAATATATTTCCATTTTCATTTCCAGCATTGTGATTGTTCTTACATTTTCATTTCATTTCTTCTTTTTAGTTATGGTTGAGTAGTTCTCTCATTCTTGGTGTTGGGGAATATCAAAACCCCATTTTCTCTTGAAACCCACTACTTGAATGTGTTATTGCTTCTCACTCTCTTGGGTTTTTAAATGCTATTAAAGTTTGCTTGTGTGGATTCATACTTGCTTATTTTGGTTATGCCTTGAATGCATTTTGGTTTCAAGGGATTAAATTGTGTTTAGGGGTTTTTTGGGTTTATGTGTTGATTAATGCATTGGCTCATTAGTTGAGAGAGTGTGAATAATTCTTGATTAAGAATTAGGGTTTCATGTGCTTAGAATAATTTTACTATTTTGGTTTTGATTAAAGTCAATTTGGTTTAATGATTCTTGAGCATGTGCACATTGCATTCTAAGTGTTTGATAAAATGCCTAAGTGGGTTTAGGATAGGGAAAATGTGATTTTGTGCATAACTCAACACCAAGACTCTTTTTGCATTGTTAATATCTCTTGCTTTCATTGCTTGCATTACTTCTTACACAATCCCAACACTACATATACTATACATACTAGATCAATGATATAAGCCTCCTTGAGAGACGACTTGGGTTGATTAGCTATACTACTATAGTTAATCAATTCAATCCCTTTTTCTTGGGAAAACTCCTCTTGTTCTTCAATTCTAAATTGATTGTTGGTTGAGAGAATTAACGACGCTCTTAGCTAACATCAATTTTTGGTGTCGTTGCCGGGGAGGCTTAAGATTTGATCTTTGTGCATAGTTATTACTATTTTATATTCAAAAAATACACAAAAACACAAAAACAAAATAAACATTCTGCATTTTTTGGTTTAGTGCAGAATTTTTCTGCATTATTTCGTTTTTCATGTCTCTTACACCTTCTATGCTATCTATGGATGACTCGGTTGCACCCTGATCCACCGCTAGAACGTTTTGACCCGAAAATGGAAGAACCTTAAGGAACTAAAGACGTTCTAGAGGGTTGGTGGTGTTGAGGACATAAGAGTGTTAGGTGTTAATATCTTCTAACTCTTTTTTTTTCTTTCTTGTTTTTCTCTTTTGTAATTTTCGTTCTTTCATATTTTTTCTTATTTTTAAACTAACATGGATTCTAATGCTTATTTTGGTGCCCAAGATTTTTGCTCATATGGCCATGTAGGGGATAAGAATATGACATTTGGTGAGGCCCTTCAACAAGAGGTGGACCGAAAAATGGTAAAGATAATGGATATTCTTCATGAGTTGGCCACGGTACCTTCTTTGGAGTTGGATGTCTCTCATATGATGAATATGGCAATGATGTTTCCATGTGAGGTATACTACTTGTCTCTTGAGGATAGTGTCAAGTTGGATGAGCTTTTGGAGACATGTAGGAGGCTATATGATGAGTTCTTTTTACCGCCACCACCATACACACAAATCTACACCTCACCACCACACCCACCATCATACACTCAACCATCACCACACCCAAACCCCTACCCACACCCTCCATACAATGATGCTTATCAACAACCATATTATGAGCCACCACCACCCTCTTACCTTAAACCATCTCCATACCCTTATCATGAGCCCACCCTATACCCACACCCAACCCCACCACCCATAGACTCATCTTCCTCATCTCAACCTCTTGTATTCCCTTCTAAGTGTAATGAGGCGGAAGGCTCCACAATGACCCAAATCATAAAGATTCTTAGGGAGCAAAAGCAATGAAATGAAGAGCTCTTGCGCCAACAAGATGAAATGCAAAGGAAGCTTATGCAATTGGAGAATGCTCAAGCCACATCCTCTAGAAACCAAGAAGCATCACTACCCTCATCCCCATCACAACTATCCAACCCACAACC
Source organism: Aeschynomene evenia (assembly GCA_013621005.1). Classification (NCBI taxonomy): domain Eukaryota; kingdom Viridiplantae; phylum Streptophyta; class Magnoliopsida; order Fabales; family Fabaceae; genus Aeschynomene; species Aeschynomene evenia. The sequence goes on from CM024270.1 coordinate 13,841,587, forward strand.
TTCCCCCTCACCCCAATTGTCACATGCACCGCCATCACCACTCTCACCACTACCACATGAGGAGGATTATGCTCTGGAGCAATTGGATTGGACAACTTTGAAGTCCATGGTGGAAGAGCTAGTTGGGGTAGTTGAGGAGCCTCCACCTCCACCTCCACCACTACCCTCACAACCTTCTATTCCCTTGGAGGATAGTCCACAATTTCATGAGCCTTCACCCATTGAGGTATTTTACGTTTTGGAGCCTCGTGACCCCTTGGATGGTGACTTGGGAGTGGATATCGAGGAGAACTCTGATGATGATGAGATAGTGTACGAGGACCTACCGCCGCTACCATGTGAGGAAAAAGGAAGTGGAATTATGGAGAGTTCCCCTCATTGTGTCGAGGCTACTGCAGCAGCTTCTTCATTGGAGGATTTCACCATGGGGCCATGTGAAGCGGTTTGTGTTGCGGTAGTGTCTTACCAACCCTTTCTCAAGTTCATTCCCCTTGATTCGTGGTCATTCTCCCTCTCGCGCCACGAGTACGCCTTCTTAGAGACAAATGCACAACTCCTAGCCCTTTGCGAGGAGTCAACACCTTCTCAAATTGAGGCATTTTGGGAACCAAAGTCCCTTTGCTTGGTCTATGTAAAGGCTTCTTTTGAGGTTCACCATCCCTCCTCACTTGAAGTTGGTTGCTCTTGGGATGCTTTGTCAAAGGGGAGTTCTGTAACACCCCGATTTTCATTAAGTCCTAATCGAGGGAAATTAAGGATAAGTTTCTTCTTGTAAACCATTATGTGTTTTGCGATCTAAGTGTATGTATAAGTGTTATACGATCTATGTGTGTTTATTACATGTTATGTGACTTAAGCGTATGGATATGTGTATGCATTGTATATTATGTGATTTATGTGTTTATGTGTATGTTCTTGATGATGGTTGAGGTTAGGGGTGATATGTAGAGGTTATAGCACGAGTCGGGACGTTTTAGAAGTGTTTTGGGGCTATTTTGCAGCCCTGTAATCGATTATTGAAGGCTGGTAATCGATTACACTGCACAGACTTTCGAATCTGTGCATTTTGACAGGCTGTAATCGATTACAGATTCGTGGTAATCGATTACAGACTGTGCAGTAAGGGTTTTTAGTGCGTTTTAAGTTACGTATGGGCCCCACGATGACTCTAAACCATATATAACCGAGCCCCCACGTGAGAAACCCTAATCCTCACTTCAGAAACACTCCAAAAACTCTCTCTAATCCTTGTGCCTCCATTGTTCTTCCTCTCTCTCAAGAACTCAAAGCCATAACCATTCCAAACCACGAAACTCACATCAAACCTTGCCCGTTCACGAAACCGATCACATATTTGTAATCCTCACACAAAGATACACCCTTCTACCGGTTGCAATTCATCAATAGGATTCATATTCATCATCGCACCATTCGTGGGTCTAGAGAGAGAAAGCTAGAACGAGGGTTTCACCGGGAAAGGATTGTCTCTACGCTTTTATTTGAATTTCTTCAAGAGGTAGGGGTTTTAGGCATTCTTTATTCTCTGTAATTTCATGCATGATGATGGGTATTTGATGAGATTATTGTTGTTGTTCGTTTTTCCCATTAGGGTTCATGAAAGGGTTGATTTATGAAATTGGCTTTGAAAAAGAAAGGGGTTTTACGAATTGAAAAGTGTTTTAAATGTATTTTCATGGTTGGTATTGATATGGCAATGTTTTCTATTGATTGGGACGATGCTAGATTCATATTTTGGCCAATTGCTATTGAAAATCGTGTTTTTGGAACTCTAGGATCGTATTTCACGACTTCGTAATCGATTACACGGGTTCGTAATCGATTACGATGTCTGAATTTTCAATCGCGAGAAAACATGGCTCTCTGGTAATCGATTACAAGGTCTGTGTAATCGATTACTGTAATCGATTACAGCCCCGTTGTAATCGATTACAGCACTGCAGATTTTACGAAAATTAACTGTTTTGACCCTTTATGTACCCTAATGCGTTCTACGACTTGTATAAATGTTATATATGATTTATGCATGATTTATATATGATTATATGAGCTACAAAATATGTTTATATGTATTTATAACATAAAAGTATGATTATATGATAATGCATGTTATATATGATTCATGTATGTTCATTATGTAATGTTACAAGTTGTATATATGTTTAATCGCTATGATATATATATAATTATTGTATGAGATGTTTATGATGAATGATTACATGATGTGTATGCTAGGTAATGATATATATATTGTGATGAAATGCTCTAAATGAATTAACTCTGTCATCCGGTAAAGGTTAAAAGATGTTTTGAAAGATACTCTGATGCTCTGAAATATCTCTGTTAACTCTGAAAGATTTGTGATAATTAAAAGACGTTCTGAAAGATCTCTGATACTCTGAAAGATTAAAACACTTTGTAGCCTTCAGCTTGTGATGAGTGTTGTGGGGAAAGGTGGCATCCTCGGCTGCAACTCTTTCACTTGAGGAAGGTGAACTGTACCCCCTCTTCCCCGTATGTTTTAGGATAAGCTCATGCCTAGGGGCCGGATTGTAGGAGTAAGGATGGGAGGGAGGCTTTGCCATGTCTGACAGATTCAAAGTAAAAGTTAATGATAAGATGCTCTGAAAGAAAGTTCTGATATATGTTCTGTTATGTTCTGTTGATGTTTAGAAGCACATAGCGCACTACACAAAGACCTTCAATTATGATATGTTATAGGAATTAATAAAATGGACAAGATGCACTTAGGTAAGACGTTCCGGGGAAAGATTGATTTTCAACTTATATCCGAATTAAACTCATTCATGCTTCACTTATTTTATAATTAAACCCGGGGCGGCTTCCTCTACTGAGTCACTTCCCAGTGCTCACCCTATGTTTTTCCCACCTTTTAGAGGAGCAGACAGAGCAGGATGTCGGAGCATACGAGGAGCCCGTGCAGACTTAGTTTATGATATAGTTCCTTAGATATCAGAGACATGTTTTATTTCCTTATCAGATGTTATGGTTTTTATCTTTCCGCTACGTTTATTCATTTATTATGTTTTATGAGTCCGGACCTTTGTTAGCCGGCAGCTATTTATTTACTTGTATTTATGGTGGAGTCTCATAGGTCACAGTTTTTGGCTTATGGGGTAAAACCTAGTATTTATTTCATGTTTGTTACTTGATGGGAGTTATTTATATGATGAGGTATTTCACTAAATGTTTGTATCGCTTATATTAACGCTTACCATATGCGCAAAGCTCTTATTTTCTATTCCGTGAATGTTTACGAAAAACTTACTCCCGCCTATTTTCCGCGTATTATATTTTAAATATAAAGATAAAACATGATAACAGGAAGTAACCCTTATGAAATGGCCTAAAATGACTTAAGCGTTAAGGGCTATCTAGTAGGGTGTTACAAGTTCTCACTCCCTAAGGAACAAATTGAGGGCCAAGATGCATGGGTCCGGAGATTTGCATTTAAATTCAATAAAACATGTTTAGGTAAATTTTCACATGTTGCTATGATAGTTTAGGTTGTTTGGTTGTTTGAATTAGTGACTTGTTTGGTGAGTTTTCTTGTTCTAGTCTTGTTGTTTGCATTTCCATTTGATAGGAATTATATTTTGGTAGTTTAGGGTAGTTTTAGCTTCATTTAACTCAATCTTCTACATAAATTCTGCACTTAGGATGAGTTGGTCGCTAGCCACCAACACTGTCGTCGCGCGCCGTGGGAAATCAGCACTTGGTCACTAGCCACCACCCTGCTCATGGCGCGCCACAAACCTGCTCGTGGCGCGCCACCACCCATTTTCAAAAAAAAAAATCAATCAAAAAATGAAAAATTTAGGTCCAATTTGTGTGTTACTTGTCTTTCTTTGTTGCTTTTTAAGTGTTGTGCCTGAGATATTCATCATTTTTAGGTGGTTAGAATTCCTGTAAGACCCCGAGAGCTTAATCGTACCTTAATTAAGGTGATTTGAGAAATAATCGCATTACTTAAGGTATAATTAGGATGTATGTGCATTTGAAACGTGTTTTGATATGTTTGCATGGTTAAATATGTGTTATGTGCTATATGTGTATGATAAAGTGACATTTATGTTGCATTATGAGTAAAAATGTAATTTGAAATAGGAAAACGAGTTTAGAGAAACAACCTAATTAGGAATCATGAGAGGTTTTAAGCAATTAGGATCATGTATAAGTTTATATAAGTATATTAGGGTTATTTAGGTGATTGGTGATGGTTTAGGAAGCTTTAGAGAGTAATTGAAGTTTTAGAGCATGAAAGACAGTTTCTGCTGCTGTTGCTGTCATGTATTAGCATTCCGTCGCTAGCGGCTAGCTCCTGCTCGCTAGCGAGGAATATGGTAAGGCTCATCGCTAGCGGCCGCAGTAAGCTCGCTAGCGACCAGCTCGATGACAGAACAGGATTTCTGCATTTTTTTCATTTCTCTTGAATCCCTCATCTTATAAACATTACATATAGACCCCCTTCGTTCCTATGACCTTTCCTCAGCCTGAAGCAACTTCAGAAGAGCTCAAAAACCCAATTTTAAACCACCACAAACCTTCGAATCACTCCTTGCAACCTTCACCACCAAAACACACTCAAACCTCACCACCACTTCACCAAAACTCATCCAAATCAGAAACAAAACTCATATTTAGGATCCTTGCATCAATCTAGTCAGTTTTAACCGAACAAATCCATCTATAAATTACAGTTTCATCATCACCAGCAATAAGGTAGCTAGAGTGGAGTATTGGTCAAGAAAATCAAGAAAAGAAAGTGGTCCTTAGATTAAAGGAGGAAGAAACTACAAGAGGTAGGGGTTAGGTTTATGTTAGACAATGTATCCCTATGTTTTTCATGCATCAGTTTCGGTTTGAAATGGTTTTATGCATTAAAATGACAACTGAGATGAACTAGTGCTGAGAACAGGAAGCACGCGCTAGCGGCCAAGCTACAACCGCTAGGGAAAGTACACGCGCTAGCGTTCATATTACGGGTGCTAGCGGGTTGCTATACAGCTTTGGGCGCTAGCGGCCAAATCGCAGGATTTTCTGCAGAATTCCATTTTTCTGCTATTTTGGCATTTTTAATAATTTGAATTTCATGGTTATATCTTCTATATGTCAGCATAATAAGTATGTACATATATATCGGTACTAAGTTATCAAAAAGATTTCTTAAATGACCTATGCAAGGAATTTCAAATGAATATTTTTATGTATTTATAATTGCAGTTTTGATGTGAATAGTCTGAGATAGATGTGTAAATATATGTGCTATATGTATATGTTGAATGATAAGAATTATGATAAAATGTCATGTGAAGTGAGAAATGAGTTTATGAGTAGCTTTCTCTATAAACGGTATTGGCAAGGGAGGTTGGCACCCTCGGTCCCCAATACCATTTTGTAAGAGAAAGTGAATAAACCCCTCTTCCCCACAGATTCCTAGTATAAACTAGAGAGGTATGAGCTCATAGCCTAGGGGACGGTGATGCGGAGGTAGAAAGTAAGAGGGTTGTGCCACTATAGTAAAAGATCATGACACATGACATAATTTATGTTTTAATTGTATTATATTGTATCTTAATTATGTATTGGACATTGCTTACGTATCAGATGCATGCATTAACATAATTATCAAAGATGCATATAGGTGTGACATTCCGGAAATCTATATAAATGTGTTCTTTGAAAATGATATTAATTAAATTATGCAAGTATCACTGCTTTTAAAATAAACCGGAGTGATCCCTCTATTGAGTCCGTGGAGCTCACCCCAATTCCACCACTATTTGTTTTAGATTCAGATCGAAGCACAGGCACCACTACTAGGTGAGCAGGCTAAGATTGATAGAGGATTGAAGACTCGAACACTTTGAGAGGCTTACACTTTAGAGTCTTATTTCCCTGATATTTTGTATAATCATGTTATGTATTATCTGACGTTTAGTGGAGTTTATAAGAGATTCATAAGTGACTGTACACGCTTATGGTACTCTTAGAAACTCTAATACTCTACTATTGTAATATTATTTCGGATTTTACGTTCATATGTGTACCTGAATCTATATGTATGTAATGGGCCACTTTCATGTAATATTGTATTATGGTTATGTGCATTCACGGTTTCATAGTGTGATATATCAGATTATGTCTCATCGCGTACAAGCTACGATTTAGAACTTGCGCTTTTACTTTGAAAATTTTACGGCCCTATTTACCACGTATCCATACTTTTGAAAATTGACTCTGAAACAGAATGATAATTTCCGGTAATTAACTCATTATGACTTAAGCATAAGGAGGTAATTATTAGGGTGTTACAATTCCAACACGGTTGCATTTCATCTAGTTTTAATTCTTTCTTGGTGATTGATCTTAATTTGTATAGATGGTTTGTGTTTGGATATGCACCTTGTGAGTTTTGAGCCTTCATTGGGTGGCCACATTACATGTCATTCAATTCTTGATGTGAGTATCTCTTGTGACTTTGTCGTTCTAAGGTTTGCCTTATCTCTTAATTGAGGCTACGTTTCATATGCATTCTGGAGTGTGATAGAGGCATTTTCACCTTTAGCTCACGGCCATATTTCTCACCCTCAACATTACCATTGCAAGCCCCTTTGAGCCTTATATCCTTTTTTTTTTATCTTAGCTCATCTTTAGCCTAAAAAGTGAAAAACCATTTTACACCCTACCTTAGGAAAGTGGAGTAGCATTGGTTTTATCATTTTGTGTGCTTGAGTCTAAGTGTGGGGGTTCGCTGTGGACGGCAAACTTTTAAGTGTGGGGGAGGGACATCTTGATGTGTTGATGTGAAAAAATGGTGTGAATTGTATGTGATTAATATGTAATTGAAAAAGAATGAGCAAAGGAAGAAAAGCACACAAAAGCAAAGTAAATTCAAGGTCAAAGACCTCATGGGTAAATGTTTAAAGGTTCAAAACGAAAAGAGAAAACAAAAAAAGAGTAAAACTCTTGTGCTTATGTTTTTGTGTGCTTAGAATTCCCCCTTGTGTTTGATTGAGACTCTCATAACCAATGCTAGTCTAATTTTCTTAGGTCTTTTAGCTCACTTATCCATACATTCCACACCTTAACCTTGGCCTCGTTACAACCAAAATAAAGACCTCTTGATTCTTGGGTGCATTGAATGTTAGTGGTGGAGATCTAGAGGTTTGGCAAACCTACGTTGAATGCTTGGTCTAACAAGAGAGTTGAGAGGAAGACCAAGCCACTATACAAATGAGTTGAGAGCATAAACACTTCCCTGAGGTCCTTCCATTTCATCTATGCATTTTAAGGGATTTCTGCTTGGCTTGTGATGTTGTGCCTCTTGATGTTGAAATGCTTTGTTGTTGGAATTTCTTGCTGCTTTACTTATTTTCTTAGTCTTAAGCCAGGACACTATTGAGCATTCTTTGAAAGTCAAGTAGCATCTTGTTTCTTTTGTTTTGATTTTTTAGCTTTAGGATCTCTTGTATGAGGACATGCAAGTGGTTAAGTGCGGGGGTATTTGATAGGATGCGAAATTTTGTGCATTCTTTACCTTTACATGTGCATCTTGCATCCTTTATTTCTTTAATAATGGTTCTTTTCATTGTTTGTGCATATCTTCACTTTCTTGGTTAGTGTGGCAATTTTATGTATTTTTGAGGCTTGTTAGTGGCATTTTGGTCTTGTTATCTTTTGATGCACTCTTGGGTAGTGTCTTTGGATTTCAGGGACCTAGGGCGGAGCTACTTCGAGTCTCGGAAGCATCGGAGCGAAGGAGCGGATGCATCGGCAAGTCGGAGAAAGCAACTTAATATTGAAAATGTTGTGTTGGTCGCTAGCCATCACTTTTTGGTCGCTAGCCACCAAGTCTTGACAGCATCAGCAAATTTTGCATAATTTTGCAAATTGGTCCCTCTAGCTTTGTATTAATGAAACTTTTGTAATTTTGTTGAGACACTTTTTACACCTATCTTTAGTTTTAGTTTAGATTATTTTATTTTAGAGAGAGAAGCACTCCCTTCTCTCTAGAATTTCCATTTTGTCTATACTTTACTTTTCTATTTTTGTTATTTGCACTTTGTTATTACATCACTCTACATTTCTCCAAGTTTAAATATATTTCCATTTTCATTTCCAACATTGTGATTGTTCTTACTTTTTCATTTCATTTCTTCTTTTTAATTATGGTTGAGTAGTTCTCTCATTCTTGGTGTTGGGGAATATCAAAACCCCATTTTCTCTTGAAACCCACTACTTGAATGTGTTATTGCTTCTCACTCTCTTGGGTTTTTTAATGCTATTAAAGTTTGCTTGTGTGGATTCATACTTGCTTATTTTGGTTATGCCTTGAATGCATTTTGGTTTCAAGGGATTAAATTGTGTTTAGGGGTTTTTTGGGTTTATGTGTTGATTAATGCATTGGCTCATTAGTTGAGAGAGTGTGAATAATTCTTGATTAAGAATTAGGGTTTCATGTGCTTAGAATAATTTTACTATTTTGGTTTTGATTAAAGTCAATTTGGTTTAATGATTCTTGAGCATGTGCACATTGCATTCTAAGTGTTTGATAAAATGCCTAAGTGGGTTTAGGATAGGGAAAATGTGATTTTGTGCATAACTCAACACCAAGACTCTTTTTGCATTGTTAATATCTCTTGCTTTCATTGCTTGCATTACTTCTTACACAATCCCAACACTACATATACTATACATACTAGATCAATGATATAAGCCTCCTTGAGAGACGACTTGGGTTGATTAGCTATACTACTATAGTTAATCAATTCAATCCCTTTTTCTTGGGAAAACTCCTCTTGTTCTTCAATTCTAAATTGATTGTTGGTTGAGAGAATTAACGACGCTCTTAGCTAACATCACTTGGTCATGCAATAAGCAAGAAACTGTTGCATTATCTACTGCTGAAGCTGAATATGTGGCAGCATCATCAAATTGCAAACAGCTTTTGTGGATTAGAAACCACCTAGAAGATTATCACTTGAGGTACAAATCTTTACCTTTATTGTGTGATAGTACAAGTGCTATTTGCATTGCAAAAATTCCTGTTTTGCATTCTAGAACTAAACACATTGATATCAAAGATCGCTTTATAAAGGATCATGTGATTAAAGGTGATATAGAACTGAAATTCGTTGAAACTGAAATTAATTTAGCTGATATTTTCACTAAACCGATTTCAGAAGATAGATTTATATCTCTTAGAAATAAGCTTAACATGAAGTTTGTTTAAACCTTTTTTATTATGACAAAAAGGGGGAGATGATTGATGTAATCTTTCTTATCTTTTTTTAAAGGGGAGATTGATTATTGATATAATCCTTCTTATATTTGTTTATGTCATAAGATGATTAGATGTAATCAAAATCTTTCAAAAAGGGGGAGTTATTAATCTTAGATGTTAAGTTCTGATATTTCTGAAATGGATATATAATTCAGGAGGAGTTATAAATGCATTATATGTTTTGAAACATAATTCTGATATAAGCATATTTCTGAAATAAGCATATGATTCTGATGCATGTAATTGTGATTATAATTCTGATATTTATAGTTCTGAGTATACTTCTGAAACATAAATCTGAAGTATATGTTTCTGATTATAATTCTGAGTTTGTTTCTGATACATAATGGTTCTGATCATTATGATGATAATTCATATTTATGATATAATGGTAAAACAATTTCTAAACTGATATTTCTGAAAACTCAATGCTATGTTTTGTTTTGAAAAACCTTGAGAAGCATTGAAAAGATTACATAAGTTTTGTCATCATCAAAAAGGGGGAGATTGTTGATGTAAATCCTCATTTTGGTTTTGATAATAACAAAACTCATGTAAAATAGATTTATGGTGTTATAAATCTGTAAAGTAAGATGTATGGATGTTTCAGAAGATTGTATTTTTGTATGTGAACTATGTAACTCTATCTAAGAAGGTTATATTGATAGTTGGGTACTTCTGTAATAAGTATAGATAGATGTTACTTGTTGTAATAGCTTCAGAAGATTGAACAGTATGTAATTTAGATTTGAGAAGCTTAGATTACAGGTTTAGAAAGTGTATTAGGCTTTATATTGTAAATTGTACATGTAATACACTTTAGAAAATAGTTCAGAAGCTACAGAAGAAGTTCAGAAGCTTCGATAGCTGGTTCAGAGAAGATTCGGATTCAAGGAAGCCAAAGTCAGAAGAATGAAAAATCTCAGAAGGATAAAGAACTGTTTTAAGTGTTGAAACATTTCTGGGAAAATAAATCTGAAACTTCAGAAGGAAGCTCGAAATATTATTTGCTGAAGTTTAGAATTATTAAAATGTGTTAGTTTAATGTATATTAATTAGCACCTGGTTAATTAGGGAGGTTAGTTAAAGTGTAAATGGATAAGAGTTATCCATATAGTGTTTCCCTCCAAAAAGTTAGTTAGTGGTTATGTTGTATTAAGTTGAAAGAGTTCTCTATAAAAAGAGAATCTCAAGTTGTAATCACTAGAAAGAAACACAAGAGAAAATACAGATCGAGAAAAGAGATCAATCAGAAAAGAAAAGAAAAAGAGCATGAGCTGAAAAGAAAGAAAATCTCTGAGATAGAAAAATCTGAGAGAAAATGTTGTGAGAGAAAAGAAAGAAGAGAAGAAAGAAAGCGTTAAAGATTGATGCAGAAGTGATACTTCTGATAAGTAAAGAGAAGGAAGAAGAATTCTGAAAAGAGAATTTCAGAAAGAAAATTCAAACTTAATGAGTTTGAGATTGAAGAACCAATAATTCTGAAATCAATTTGTTAACAATTGATTCACAAGAAGGTGTTTCAAGAACAAGATTGTTGAAAAGTCCTTGAGGGGATATCAAGGCAGGAAAGTCTTCTTGGAGAGTACATCCTTGGAGCAGAAATCTTTCTAGAGGGGATATCTAGGAAGTGAAATCTTTGGGAAGGGGATATTCTCAAAGTGTCGAACCTGAGAAGGTTGCAAAAGATATCGAATTGATTGTAATCTGTGTTCAAGAAAACTTGTCTAGTGGAACTCAATCGGTTGAAGATTGAAGAACTAGATGTAGGCATATTAATGGCCGAACTAGTATAAAAATTGGTTTAATCTTCTTAAACCTTAACTCTTGCATTCATAATTCTTACATCTTGCATTCATATAATAATTCTTTTTGTTTGAATTCTGAAATTAAAACAGAGAGATAAATCGCAAAAACAGAGTATGTGTGTTTGAAGGTTGAATATTCAAGATTTGATAGGTTAAGTAATCTTTATGATTAAAATCTATTTGTATATCAATCTTTGATGTATTAATAAGTGAGAAACATATTGATTTGATAAAAGAAACAAGAACTGAGATCAATATCGAAAAGGTTGAGAAAACAGAGTGAGAAGCATTCTATTTCTGTTATTGATAAATCTGTGATTTCATGTATCTGTGGTTGATAATTCTGATATTGATCTGCATATGTTCTGAGTGTTTAAATGATTTAAATCATATGTTTACATGTTGATTTTGGTCTATATTAATTGATTTGATAATATTGAACATTACAGAATCAAGTTTGATAATTCAGATGATTGAAACTCAATTTCTGCAGAGTTCAGAAGATTGAATTCTGGAACAGAATTTGAATATTCTGAGTTCAGAAGATTGAGACTCAGAAGTGTGTTTTGATATCTTGATATTATCATTTTAATTGAATTGATTCAGTGGATTGATTATAGCTGTGATAAGTCAAAAGCTTGGTACATATTTGAATTGAGTTGATTGGTTGTCTATTATAATCCGCTGCATTAATACTTTGAGTTTAATATTGTATTTTGGCTTGAAAACTAATCTTTGACAAGTTGAGAAGTTTGATCAGTTTTTAAAGTGCAGAATATTAAGTGAGAATTTTGAAATTCAAGAAAAGTTAACAACCAATTCACCCCCCCCCCCTTCTTGGTGTGGGAGCATAGCTTAGAGGCATTCCTCTGAAATTTCCTCACACTAACACTCCTTATCTTGGAAAATGTATTTCAATTATCTATATTTTTGTAAATAGATGTTTTTATTTTTCTTTCTATAAACTTGTTCTCCTTGATTTGAAATGGTTTTCTATGATTTATGGTTGACATCGGGAATACATCGCCCTCGAGACATGTTTTGTTTAAAAATCGGTTTCAAAATGTTTTTCTTTTGATTTTCAGTTTTAGAAGTAGAAGAGTTTTATCATACATGAGCTTCTTTTCTATTCGAAAATTTATATGATTTCAAAACCTTTTGTTTTGTGTGATTTAAAAATCGAAGTTTGTTTTGGATTTGGTACAACTAACAAAAATGGTTTGGTGCTTTGGCCAGATTGGCTTCTTAAAAGAAAAGTTGAGTTTGGTTTTCTAACTTGTGACCACTCATGTGGTTTGGTTGGTATGCAACCCGACTTTTCGGGTTGGATGTTTGCAAACCCATGTGAACATTCCCTCAAATCTCCGCGAGGAGAATGGTTGCATGAGGTGTTATTTGATGAGATTAGGAGCTTTGTTGTATGTGTATGTGGTGTCGAATTTCGAGAACGAAATTCTTTTCAAGGAAGGGAGAAATGTAACACCCCGATTTTAATTAGATTCTAATTAAGTGAAATTAAGGGTAATTGACCTTGATTAGAATTTAATTAAAGTTGGGTTGATAAGTTTCTCCTAATTAAACCTTTATACATTATGTGTTTATGATGTTTACGTGTTGCTGATGAATTACTTGTTATATGTGTTTCTCCGATATATGTGCCTTATGAGATGTAATGGATTGTTGACGTATGTTACATAAATTATGTGTCAAATATATGTTTTAAAGTTATCTTAATCATGCATGAGGATAGGTGGGTTATATGAGAGGTTATTGTATGAGTTTTTGGGATTTTAGAGTGTTTAGTGTAACACCTCGATCCTTATTAAGTCCTAATTAAGAGAAATTGAGGGTAAAGGACCTTAGTTGGGATTTAATTGGGTTGGAGTGGATAAATTCCTCCTTATTAAAGTGTTATATGTTATTTATTTTATTTTATTTTCTTTATGTGCTTATACGTGTATTTTTAATTTATGTTTAAAGATTAGAAAAGTTATATGAGCGTTGTAGTATTATTTGGGACATTTTAGAGTGTTTTAGTATTTTTAAGTGACGGTGAGCCCCACGGTGACTCTTAACCTAGCCACTCCATATATAAACTCAAGTAACACTCTCCACTTCAAAGAAACATTATTCTCCTTCTTCTGAGCCGCCATAGTCATTTTTCTCTCAAGAGCTCCCTTAGCCATTGATACTCCAAACCACAAAACACCCATCAAACTTTACCCAACCTAGAAAACAAACTCATATTCATAATCCTCTCATCAAGCCAGAGCCATCTATTGATTCCCTTTTTCCGTTACGAGTCTTCGGCGTCACCAGAACCGTTCGTGGGGCTAGAGAGGGAGGTTTCCAATGAGAGCAACGTCAGGAAAGGGTTTCTCCTTGCATATTTTGTGATTGTCTTCAAGAGGTAGGGGTTTAGGCATTCTATTTTCGTGCATGTTGATGATGATTTTATGAAATTGATGTTATGGTCGTTTTTCCCATTAGGGTTCACGAAAGGGTTACTTTTTGTGAAATTATTTCAAAGAGAAAATGTTTTTACCGATTAAAAGTGTTCCTATAAATTAAAGGTGTGTTGGAAGAAAGTTTTTCATCAATTGCATGTTAGCTCCAAGAATCCTTTACCTCATCATTGAAGGTTTTGAATGATAAAATTCTTAATTAAAATAAAAGTTTTAATTTGGTTGGACTAATGGTTTGTTAAGTGTGTTTTAGGATTTAATTTATTTGACAAAATAAAAAGACGCATCTTGACCACCATGGATCATCAAAGTTGGCGCATACATGCATGCTTGGATACAAGCAATTCTAATTTTTGAAGACCAAGTCAAAGCTTTTCTAATTAAGGAAAGTTTGGTTGGAAGACTCTATGATTTCCCATAATTTTAATTATGGAAAATACATGGAATTAAATAGAGAATCATCTTTATCAAAAATCTCTATTTAAATATTCATGTATAATATATATAGATATTTTCGAAATTAATATATTAAATAGGGAATCAAAATCAAATCTTTATTTTACACTATATTGCTTATTAATTTTGAAATATACATATATATGGGGGAAATCTAGAAAGATCTTGTATGGAGAATTAAATGCATAAATGATTTAAAATTAATTATCTAGAATTTATTCTAGAATATATCTTGAATTTAAGTAACAGAATATTTTTATGGATACTTTAAAAAGATTGTGTGAGCCTCCTAAAGATTCTATATGAATCTACAAGATTCCCGGAAGATTCCATGCGGGACCAGAAGATTCTGTTGAAGATTCTATACGAAGTTAGAAGACCCCAGAAGATTCTGTCAAGAATTTCAAGTCTAGAAGATTCTCGAAGATTCTGTGAAGATTCCAGAAGATTCCCGAAGATTCTATCAAGATCCCGAAGAATCTCAAGTTTCCAGAAGAATCTCAAGCCTCAAGATACAAGATTCAAGAATATTCAAGATTCAAGAATCAACCATCAGAAGATTCCCTGGAAGACCATGTTTGGTGTTTTAGGATTTTCAAAAAATGAGAAATTGTGAAATCCTAATTCGTACCAACATGGAGGCACACTTGTGGAGCAAGAAAAGCTAAAACCCTAGCCTTTCTCTCTCCAAAAGTGGCGCATAAAATGCTAGCATATCTAGCAAGATTTTCTAAAATAAAGATGAAGCAATGCTCACCACAAGATCAAGGCACAATTCAAATTCAAAGGCCATGAATAAGTTTCCTCATATCTTGTGCAAGGTACATTATTTCCTATTTTATGATTAAATATTAACATTTGGACTAAAGGGAAATATTTTAATCAATGACCAAGATGAAACTTCCTCTTATTTGATTTTTTTATTTTTGGAAAAATCAATTTCAAATCAAATCAAGGAACTCTCACCATTGGATCAAGAAATTACAAATTCAAATCAAGGGTGGAGATCAAGCTACCTAATTTCGAATTTGAGCTCTAGTTTCCCTATAAATAGAAGACCTCAATGGCCAAGAATGCAAGAGACTACCCAAGCTTACAAGTGCCAAAACACTGTCGAAATCAATCCTTATTTCTCTTCATCTTCAACCTCTAGACCTCAAGTTCTTATTTTCTTTTGGGTAAAGGTTGTAAAAGAGTGAGCTTTATTGTTTATCCTAGCTTTGCTAGTTATTCTTTGAGAGAAAAATCCATCAAGGTTCCAACTTAGTTGCATCTAAGTTCTTGATTGGTAAAAATCACATCTTTTATACAAAGTCCTTATTTTTCTAAGGCAAGAAGTCCTTAGTGGGTCTAAGGCAAGGGTAGAAAGTCCTTCGGTGTTGAAGGCAAGGTTGAAGTCCTTTGTAGTTGTCAAAGGTAGTGAGTCACCTAGTTGTTGGTGCAAGGGAAGTTAGTCACCTAGTTGTTGGTGCAAGAGAAGTCCTTTGTGGATTCAAAGGCAGTGAGTCACCTTGGTTTTAGGTGCAAGGTTGAAGTCCTTTGTGGTGTAGCAGAGGCAAGAAAGTCCACCTAGTTGTGGTGGTGATAGTGAAATCTCATGTGTATCCTGGGGACTTGAGTAGGCACGTTGTCGAACCAGTATAAAATTTCTATGTGTGCTTTCTCGATCTCTTCCCTATTCTTTTATTATTATTGTTTTTACAATTTATCATAGCATACACATACATATAGCATTCGCATACATCATCATCATTTGTCTAAGTGTTGAAGGTTAAAGTTTTAACCTTTATCATTTAGAAGACCTTGAAAGTAAATATACTTTCAAGATCTACAAAAGCTTTGTCTATAGGCTAAGTTTCTATTTATATACTAACAATCGTTTCCGCTGTGCAAGACAAGTTTATACTTGATCTTTATTTTTAAAGTATTTTTCAGAAACAGGATTTATTGGTGTAACTTGATTCAACCCATCTTCTCACGTTTCACTACCTTCATTGCATGTTCAAAAATGGCTTTTTGGGAAGAAACACCATTGAAATCGCGAAGTTTTGCAAGCAGGACGACGCATGACCGCCCTGGCGGCCAGAAACCGCCCCAGCGGTGGCGTCATCATGCGACGATCGCCCCAGCGGCCAAGACGCCGCTCCAGCGGTGAGCCTTATGCGCGAGGCCGCTCCAGCGGCCGTGGACCGCTCTAGCGCCGGTCCTGCTCTATCTTTCACTCCTTTTATGAAAATTGACATGTTTTTACCCTTTTATGCTCCCTAATGCGTTATACGACTTGTATATTGAAATATATCATTATTGTATGGAATATATATGTTTACTGAGTATATGTATTGCTTTCATGATGAGTTAAATTGTTTATGTGATTATATGATGTATATGATAAATGAGTATATGTTATGTAAAGAGATTAATGCGCAAAGTGAAAAGAAAGTTAAGACACACAGAGTAGTCTTTCTGTTCGTGATGAACATTACAGGGGGCTGACAACCTCGGTTGTAACGACTCACTAGCGAAAGGTGAATTACCCCCTCTACCCACTATGTATAGGATGAGCTCATACCTAGGGTCGGCGATGCGGAGGTTACAGGAGGGTGGGCAGGTCAAAACAATGTAAATGATCTACAGGCACCAAAAGGGCATGCTCTAAACAAGATAGATCCACAGGCATACACAGTATGCTTAAAAGACTCAAGATAATTAAGCAAGTTATATGATTTATTATCAAAGACAAGGAATGTTACTTTATGCTATATATTTGAATGTATGATAGTTGAGCACATAGTACACTATACATGAGTTATTATTTATGTTATGTATGTCTTTAATTTAAAAGAAACAAGATGCACTTAGGTAGTCGTTCTGGGACAAGATTGTTTTGAAACTAATAACTAAAATGAATTCATTCATGCTCACTTCTTTATTTAATAAACCCGGAGCAGCTCCCCTACTGAGTTACTTTCCAGCACTCACCCTATTTTCTTTTAGTGTATCACGCAACCTTGGATGCGGAGACTCCCGGTGAACGTGAAGATAGATGCGCTTAGAGCTTCCGCTGTTTTATACGTTTTTCCCTTAGTCATGTTGTTTTTTAGTTAAGCTCGAACTATTGTTAGCCAGCGATATTTATATTGGTGATATGATGTATTAAATAATTGCTATGATTCATGTAATTGGAAATTATTTGTGATGTATGTCTTTAGTTAGAGTTGTAATGCATGTATATATATATATATATAGTATATGGTTGTATATAACGTTTATATATTGACGATTGCCCCTATTTTCACGATATTGTATCTTTGAAAATAAATTCCCACGTATTTTTCTGCGTACATTTATTTTTAAATATAAAGATAATATATGATAACAGGAAGTAACCTTTATGAAATAGCCTAAGATGACTTAAGCATTAAGGGCTATCTAGTAGGGTGTTACATGGGGTCCATACCCAGATCCAGCTTGGGCCCAATTTGTTTGGGCCATTGAACCGATAGCAGGCCTCGATTTGGACTCGTCCATCGTGGGGACCAAGGTCCGACCTTGGGCCTTGAAGGAGTCCCTTTGTTGTCATATTGGGCCATTCTTTTTGGGCTGTAAGGGGTGTGCCGAATTGGGCCCTCGGATTTGGGCCATAATCCGAGGTGGGAACAGATTTGAGGTCATATTTCTTTCTCTAGCTATCACCTGAAAAGTAGCTAGTATATATATATATATATAATTATAATATAACGTATTGATTTGATACATATATAATATTATTACACAATGTGTCAAAATTAAACTCATTTTATATAAACTAGCGTCTCGTCGGGCATTTTGTACCCGTCTAGTCGCATTTTTAATTTTTTGATAAACTTTTTCTTTCATTTTTTGAAGTTTTTATAATGATAATGGGTAAAAAAGATAAATAGTATAAAAGATCATTATAAAAGGAATGATATTTTTTTAAAAAAAAAAATATCATAGAAGATCTACATGTAGGAAAAAAAAAAGAGGTAGTTAAAATGATTTGAATGGAGGAAGTAGTTATTCTTTTGATTTATTTAATTTTTCAATTTTTTATTTTATATTTAAAGACCAAAAAATAATTACTTTTTTGGAATTCTCTTTATAAGTAATAACAGATAAAATATTTAATAATTAAATTAAAAATTACTAAAATTTTATTTTCATTTATAGATATTTCTTTTATATTTTATAACTTAACAAGTTCGTTAAAAATTAATTTTATAGTTTTAATTATTTTAAGTCGTTGTTTTAACTTGTGCGGGTTAGAAAACACTAGTTTAATATGAATGAGAGTAAAAATACTCATATGACAACGGCAATATATATATAGCCGATCCCCTCATGTATAACAGTTTAATTTTGATGTACTACAATATAAAATATTTATACTGTCATTCATTCAAAATATTTTGTTAGGACTTTTTATTTAATAAAAGAGAGAAAATATATTCATGATTAATATAATAGCACAGCACAGCACATAATTGAATTATTATATAAAAATGTTGTAAATTAATAATGAATGAAAATTAAATTTTATATATAAAGCATTAAAATTTTAAAAATTCTCTTTTTAATTTTTCAACCAATGACGTTAACACAGCAATTAGATAAATCCTTCTAATAATATGGCTTCAACTTCTAATATAGGCTTTGACTTTCCTTTTATCCTTGCATCCTGTTCCTATCTAGCTGCTGTCTCTTTTGGCACTTTATTTTTTAGGTAGAGTCCATTAACTTCCTTGTCATCAGCCTTGGACAAGGTAGTCCTTGACAATTGGAAATACCCTAGCTGGTCCCTAACAATGTTAAACGTCGGATATTGTAAGGTTTCTGGACGGAAAAACTAACAGTGTTATTGACAATTTTAATTTTAGACAAATTTGTCTCTAACAATTTTATTATTTGAAAAATCAGTCCCTAGATTATTTTTAAAATTCTTTTATCTTTTATCACTTTCATTAACATATTTAACTATAAAACTTCCTAAATCAAATATATATATATATATATATATATATATATATATAATTTGAAAATTGTCACTTACTCTTTAATAAAATTATTTGGGTATTTCTAAATTTTTTTTTGATAAAATATTGATTTTTTTAAATAATTTTAGGTATCAAACCTCTTAATTTACTTGTTTAAAAAAAATAAAGTAATTTTTAATTTTTTTATTGAAAATATTGAATTACTTACAAGATAATAGATTTATTTTATTCTAAATTTTATATAACTTAAAATAGTTAATTTTTTATTTAATATTAATTATTAGTATAAATTTTAATATACATAATTTAAAATATGAAGATTTAAACAAATAAAAGTTAATAAATGACTTTTTAGAAATGATAAAATAATGTATTAAAAATGAATGGTAATAATCAAAGGGAAGATATATAAAATTGATAGAGTGCTTAAAAGTGCATAGTATAATAAAGGATAAATTATTAAAAAAATTTAAATAAAATTATGGACCAATTTTTTCAATAGTAAAATTGTCAGGGATCAATTTGTCTAAAAATAAAATTGTTATTAATACAGTTAACGTTTTTCGTCCAGGAACCTTAAGATGTCCGACATTTGACATTGTCAGGGACCGGTTAGAGTATTTCCAATTGTCAATGACCACTTTGTCCAATACTAAAATTGTCATGGACCAGTTTGGGGTTTACTCTAGAATTTATTATAAGCTATATTTAGGTAGTTTGAATAACATTATTTATAACTTTTTAGAACTTTATTTATAATTTTTTATTTGATAGTATAATTTATTATTTTTTTGACAAATTATAACAATTTTATTATTATTCTATATTTGATTATAAAATAATTCATTTATAATTTTTTTAAATTATTATTTTCATATAAAAATTTAAATAAATTATTTATACCATTAAATTATTTCCATCATCATTGTAATGAGCACATCGATCTCCCCAACCGACAATGGGAATTTGTTACTCATCATATATACAAAAATTATCATATATCTTTCTCTTTGACAACGCACACATTTATTAACTGGGTCATTATGTTGTGAAATGTATAACTCATATCTTACACTATGATGTTGATGTATGTATCTATATATATATATATATATTCATTATTATTCATTCATTATATTAGAGAGTAGTTACTCACTACTACTATTACTACCCAGTGGACAGTGGCGATTCATGATACATGATGTGGCGTTTTCAATTTGCATCTTTCATGAAAAAGTAAGAAATTACGTAGTACATGAAAGGAAAATTCGTTACTTCTTTTTTCTTTCCCCTCTGCAAACATTTATGTATACCAATGCATTAATTTGGATATGTTGAGATTGAGTCTATACATCTTTTTTATCAATTACAAGTACGGATCATTGGTACTGATTTGTTATATAAATATATATACAGGAAGATATACATAAATAGATTTTTCACCCCTTTAAAATGAAAAAATTAAATATGACCAGTAATATGCATATTGAAGCAATATGTGCACAGATATTCTATTTTTTGTCATTCTTTATGATAATCGTCCCCTAGGCGACCTTATTTTCGCCCAGTAGTCAAATATTGAAGTATCTAGTGATCCTTCGTGGACCCGTAAATAATGTATTGTTTCTCTGAATTAGTTTTTAAATTATTCATCCACGAAAGTTTAATTTGTTGTTAAGCTATTTTACCAATGAACGATGCACATTCTGGTTTTGTATGTCTATTTTACAATAAAGATTGACTACAATATCCAAGTATCATGTGACCCATTTCGATGACTCATAGTAAAGTGTATCTCACAAAAAAGTGAATCATGTAAATATTTACACACAATATAAACATTATCAAATAAAAAAATATGTATCAAATGTACAACATAAATGTGTCAAATATATTAGATACAAAAAAAGTATACAAATATGTCAAATATAACAAATCTATCTATTAATATAAAAATTTGAGAGGAATAAATTGGAAAGTTTTGCCAAGTGTCATGAGTGTAGAACTTTTCATTTTAATTAGAAATTAATACTTTCTAATTAAGAAAATATACAATTAAAAGTTACTTAGTGGAGAACATTTAAATGAACATTTGAACTTGTGAGTACATTAATTGAATATAATGTTATTTTACTTGAACTAAAAAAAATAAAATAAAATAATAATATTAGTATACATAATATGTGTTTCAATAAGAAAAAATTCTAATGAGATAAGAAATAAAAACAATTATGACAAAAAACCAAATTATGCACGTAAGTAATGAAAATTTACATCATAAAATAGTTAATTTTAGTTATTATAGATCATGTATGTTAGACAATAATTATTATGAATTTTGAATAATAACGAATTAAATAAAATTTGGAAAAAAAATTTCCTTACTTCTATATTTCTATTTAGCTCATAACAAATAAGAAATAAGAAGAAATGAGAAATAATAAGAAAAAAAAATAGATACTCTTAATTTAGAGTTATTGGCTTCTCTTTTTAAAGTTTAAGAATATATAATTTTATTCTTATTTATAAATTTTTATTAATATAATTAATTAATTATTTTTTAATAATCATTATATTTTGAGGAAATTTTCTTTGTGTATTGCATGGGTTAAAAATAGAAGTATAAAAAAAAGAGGAATAAGTTGAGAACATATAATGAATCTTACTATTGTATTTATAAAAAGATAAAAAAAATTTGAAAAATATAATCACTAATTACTTTCACTAACTACATCTAAAAATATAATATTTCAGAGTTCACTACATGATGTTGTGCAAGTGTCATACCCTGAACAATCTTGGTGTAAATGAAAAATAAAGAATTAAATTTAATGATGATTATAAAAGAATAATTGATATCTTACATAATATTTGTGGATTAGTTTCCACTGTTACATATGCTTTATATTTATTTCCTTATTTAATTAGGATTATAGTATTATTATAAATATAAATAAAAGTTGGTTATCTATATTTTGAGGACACTACATAAAATATACTAGTATAGTACTTGCACACATTGTTATCAAACTCTCGAGTCAACTCGTAGATTCTTACGAGTTTACGATTCTAGACCATAGAAACGAGTTGACTCGCATGTAAACTCTCTTTTTAGTAGACTCGGGTAGACTCTAGCAGACTCGTGCAAACTCAGTCAAACTCGCGAGTTTATGAGAGAGTTTGCGAGTTTGATATGCCTACACAAAGTTACCAAAACGTCATCAATTTTAATGCTAAAGTGACCATTATACACTAAAAATCACTATTGTACCCCTATTTATTTAACAAATCTAGGCTTTTGAAACCATTCATGGCTTCAGCATCTTCTCAGTCCCTCACCTCCAACCTGCCGTAGCCTCACCTTTGCCTCACGATTTTTTCACTCGTCGCCTCACCTCATCTGTCTCTGGCAGCTCCTCAACACTACCTCACCTTCTCTCTTCATAAAGCCTCAAGAATCGCAAGGGGATGTCGTCGCCTCATGCCGTATCGTCGTCGCCTCACCACCGTTGTCTCTAGCTCATCGTCTTTGCCTCACATTCTCTTTTCACGAATCGCCAAATCGCAAGTTGTTGTGAACTTATCTCATCACAATCACAGATTGGTTCTAGCTTAGATAATATTCATTCTTAGTTCTCAATTTGTTCTTTCTTCAATTCTAACACCAATATATATAATAATTGTGATTGTTGATAACATATGTAATTTCTGGGTTCTAGTTCTCTTTTGGTACTTAATTTTGAATTATATTATGATTCTGTTGATTCTATTTCTATTCTAATTATTCATTCGGGTTCTGTGTTAACTTACATTAATATGTGTTAATATAAGTTAATGTATGATTTGATTTGGTTGGACTTGAATTGACTATTTGTGTTTATGAGTTATAAATTTGCAATGTGCTTATGGTACCTTTCTTTCAATTCTATGGAATAGTTTTATGTTACATTTCTTTATATTCTATGTTTAATAATATCATTTTAAACATATTTTAATAGGTATCCGCACTCGTACGAGTTTACGAGTCGAGTCTACGAGTCGAGTTCACAAAGCTTCAACGAGTTTGCTTAGACTCTCGAGTTTGATTACCTTGCTTGCACATAATGAACTCTATATTTAACAATTAAAAATGATAGATTATTATAAAAGGAGAAAATAAAAGAAAAAGATTTAACATAATACGAAGAAAATTTTAATTGACATGCACCAATAATTATTGTAATCTCACACCCTATTTATGACATGGATAAATTTTTTAACAACAAATAATATATTTTATGAATAGAAAGTAAGTTTGATCAACTTTTATGATAATTTATATTGAATTAAATTTTAAATTATCAAAAATGATTATTTAATTTTTATGATAATTTTTATTGAAAAATAATTCATATTTCATGGGTAAAAAATAATTCACATTTTACATAATTAGCAAATTGGGCCTTATATTATTTTTTTAAAATATATATTTTATTGTATTGTCTCAATCAAACTTAAAATCAATTTTTAATTTTCTTAATTTATGATAAATTTCATTGCAATGCAATTTTAATATCCATGGAGTTGAGAATAATGTGAAAATAAACATTTTACAAAATATATGTTGACTTAATATTTCATATATAAATTATATATATTTTTTATTTTAATATTAAAAATAAAATTTTTCGTACATTGCACGGATAAAAAACACTAGTACACTAAAAGTACAACATGAACTTTATTTTGTTTTAATTTTAGTCTTTGTTTTGGAATTACAAATGAGTTCTATATCGCGAAAAAGTTAGACGGAATTGTAAGTTAATTATTCTTTCAAAATTTAATTTGTTAAAAAAATTTTAATTTATGTTTGTTAGGTTTTGTTTTTAGAAATAGAGTTAGATTTAGATGTAAAATTAGTTTTAGATTTAGATATAGAATTAGTTTTAGATTTAGATATAGAATTAATTTTAGATTTAGATGTAGAATTAGTTTTAAATTTATTAGATGTAGAATTAGTTATTATAGATTTATTAGATGTAGAGTACGATTAGTTGTTTATTGGTTAGGTTAGATTTAGATTTAGATAGATTTAATATTAGTTCTACTTATAGTTTTTAAGTGTTGATGGTTAGGTTAGATTCAGGATAGGTCAATATAGTTTTTATTTAAATGTGTTATATTTAATTAGTCTTTTACTAAATTTATTTTTTGCGATGAAGCCTTCATTCTATATATATATTTAATTTAATTTACTTTTCATAACATATAAATAAAATTTGAATGAATTAACCAAAATAAATTTATAAAAAACAAAAGATAAATATAATATAATTAAAATCTATTCATATTTTTATATTGTATTTTTAGTGTATCTGATATATTTGACACATTTATATTGTACTTTTTTTATATTTATTATATTTGACACATTTATATTGTACATTTAATATATCTTTTTTATTTGACAATGTTTATATGTGTGTAAATATTTACATGATTTTTTTTTTTTTGTGAGATATGTTTTTATGAGTCCCCGAGAGACCAAGACGGGTTACAAGATAGTTGGATATCGTAATAGTCAATCTCTATAGTAAAATAGACATACAAAAATAGATTGTACGTACATTGTTCATTGATAAAGTAGATAACAACATATTAAACTATTGTAGACGAATAATTTAAAAAACTAAATTAGATAAATAATACATTTATAGGTCAGCTGGGAGTATGGTCACTAGATAGTTGAATATTTGACTGGGTAAAAGTGAGGGGATGGATGATTATCATAATTAAAGAATAATGGCAAAAACAAGATACTTCTGTATACATACTGTTTCGAAATGCTATTGCTGGTCATATTTAATTTTTCCATTTTAAATGGGTGAAAAAATCACATAAATATATGCCTATAAAATATATTTTTTTTATCAAATTCACAAGAACAAGTGGAGAAAAAGGTTTTACATATGGAACAGTAGAAAATGAAGTACGTACAAATTAATCTGGAGTAAATGTTTTGATTGTTTAATTGAATGTTTTTATCGGATCTCTTAATTATGAACTCCAGGGTTCAATCCTGGGATTTATGTATGATAAATACACTGATTATATAGATATCTAATTGTATCTTAGAAATTAGTTTCTCATCACTTCTAGTGAGATGATACTCTAAGAAACCCAAAAAACTAACTCCCTTCATTTTTTTTATCATCCAATTGTAAATGCAAAAATAAATTAAAATATAATACTAAAAAAATCTCAATTTATAATAGAAGTTTGAGAATACTTTTTAATAGAATTTTGCTAATCAGTAGTCTTGTTAAGAAACTTAATAAAAAAGTAAGTTTAGTATTCAAAACATAATATTTATATTTTATAGGCATGAATCTTATAAAAAAATTAATTAATTAGTTGTTTTAATAACCATAAAACTAAAAGTACTCTTAGGAGTTAGGACACTCATCATGATTAAAATATTTATTATTATATCTCCCCTATTAGCTTCTTTATTATATATTTGTTCTCTTTCTCCATTAATAAAGGGTATAATTAAAAAAAATTATCAATATTATCTATAATTTTAAAATGGACAACTATATATGAAAAACTAAAATTTTCAAATTCCAATATAATAAAACAAAGAGTAGCATTAATATAGACTCGAGTAACTCTTCAACTATTTAATACTTAATTAAAAGTTATAACTATAGTAATATTATAAAATTATGGTTGATATGTACGGTAAAGTTTTACCATAAACTCGAGTCTATATTATAATTTTTGTAAAACAAATATAATGGATAATGGAAATAATTTTTTTTTTATAAATTAGTTTAGGATATTAGGTTTTGGGATTTAACAAGCTAGATCCCAAAAAAGGCCTATGATCTCTTTTCAATGAGCATATATATATATATATATATATATATAGTATATAGTATATGCTCAGAAAAATATATCAGAACACTACTAAAAAGTGAGTATTTTTAATATTGAATGTATCAATAAAAATATTGTTAATAAAAGTAATATTGATAATTAATGACCATAAAAAACATTTAAAATTTATTTATGAGTATTTTCAATGATTATTAATTGTTAAATAATATTTAATGACAATTTTCAAACCAACAAAAGTCAATATTTTTTTTTAAATACTTTTATCAACATTTTTCGATAATTAATGTTAAAAATAATTACTATTATTGCAGCATGAAAAGTAAAAACTTTGTTCACAAATTTTTCTAGAACAATTCAATATTGTCATAACATTATTTACTAATAACTTTAATACAGATAATTAGTCTTATAATCACTTTCTTTGAATTTTCGTACATGTATAGTTTTAATCCTAGCTTAGTCATTATATTCATGCACCCACCAGCACATAAATTGTTATAATAATGAGCTGTAACACTGATGCCTGGATCCGTAGTGTTTCTGTATCCAACATCACAGACTATACTAGCAAATAATTTTGAGTTTCTAATCAACAAAAATATTATATATATATATAGTTGCTGGATGTATGGGCTGAATTAACCATGTTCAATCATCAAAACCCTGAGTTCTCAACTTTTTCTCTATAATAGTGGGCTCACAGCTAGAAAATAGGTTCACAAAACAAATAAATCAAAACTTATATATAAGTAACAAACAAAAAATTACATCAAATTAATTCCCAGCCATTTTGTTTCTGAAAAAAAAAAAAAAGTCTAATTATTAGGCATCATTTCTGAAAGACAAATTAAAGTTAAGCTCATTGATCTATTCTGTTGGGCTTGCTTAATTGGTGAGATTTAGGTTTCTAAATTTGGGTCTCATCATATCATGTACACCATTCTTTAATTTGCATTTCATAACTGTTAAAGCTAAGTGTAATTGTCTAAGTAATTATGATTTTTTATTTTATTTTATTATGAGTACTCAATTACTTATTGGTGGTAGGTTTTCTGGGTCTCATGTGGTTTAATTTCATTCATGTTTTCAATTTTAAAAAGCTATATAAAGTAGGTTCAGATTTAGACAAGTACTACAACTGCAGTTGCCTGCATGCAATGTCCTGAATGCCAATTATTTTTGGTGAAGATTCCTATTTTTTCTAGATATTTCTTAGTCTTGAAGGAAAAAAAATCTAACTATATATATATCTCTTTGATTTAATTTAATTTCCCCTTTCACACTCTCCAGCTCTCAAAACAAATATCAAAGTTCCTTGTTCTTTGAAAGCTTTCTATTTGTTTTAATAATCAATTTAACAAAGTTAACTTTAATGAGTTGAAGTT
Organism: Aeschynomene evenia; assembly: GCA_013621005.1. Taxonomy (NCBI): domain Eukaryota; kingdom Viridiplantae; phylum Streptophyta; class Magnoliopsida; order Fabales; family Fabaceae; genus Aeschynomene; species Aeschynomene evenia. The sequence continues at coordinate 13,868,920 of CM024270.1, forward strand.
TTAAATTAAAAGAATATTCAATAAGATTTTTTTTTTTCCATTTTATAACCTTCTATAAGTACATACTAGTGCACAAGAACTAGGGTTTTTCATTTTTTTTTTGTGACTCTCTCTCTCTCACTAGACATATTCTCTTGGAACACTAGTATATATGGTACAGACATATTTTCACCTATTTTTCTGTTGGAGCCCGTAGAATTGTCGATATTAATAAAAATCTTTCAGTGCCTAGCAATAATTGTCCCTTAGGGTTTTTACTTGTTTGGCAAGATATAAAAGTACTCTGATTTAAAGAGCTATATAAGACAATAACTTAATTAGGCAACGATGGAGACTATAAATTATTCAAAGTTTGAAGAGTCAATTATATTAAAAATATTTAGTCTATAACAAAATAAAAGTTATTTAAATATTTACATCATATAATTTTTAAAAGTTTAAATATAAAAACGAGTTTCATTAAAATTGAATGGTAAGAATAAGAATTAAAATAAGTGTACATTCAATAATTTTTTGTTGTATATCTAGCATGCAGTATATATTACGGAATATAAATATCTTGGTGCTTTATTGGTCAAGTAACATATGTACCCTGTTATTGGAATTAATTTGACGTTATTTAATTTGTATATAGTTTGTGTATATAAATAGTGTCAATTCACACTATTCAATATTAAATAGAATGTCAATTTTATTCAAGTAAGATCAACATTATCTCTTGAGAAATTTTTTCAAACTCATATGAAACACATTAAGTAGTAATAAAGTGATATCCATAAACATTCACAATTACCCATTTAATTTCATTATTATGTTTGAAATCAATAATATAAGAATTATGAAATGAGTGGTTATAAATATTTTTCTAGTATATATTAAATATATTTAAAGAGTATACAAGAGTTCTTCTCATCCAATAGTAGATGGAGTATGAGTTGACGATGCAATATTTTCATACAAGTTATTTATAGAAAATATTTTCGTTGAATAAATTAAACATAGACATTTAGACATGCAAGATTAAACAAAAATTAATTAAAAAAAAAAATTATTGTTTTACAGAATGAAAGTCAGAGTCTAAGTTGTATGTATACATATGCCGTGCAAATCTCACTGCCATATATGCATTTACCAGTGGTCCAAGTTTTCTATAAGTTGAGTGGATGCTTTTAAGAACCTACTTTGGTCCCTCATCTATATTTGTAGAGCGCAGCTAGCAATGCTATCATCTAATAATCCAATTCATCACACTCCAACATTACCATACACCACAACTTTTGAAAGTGATTATTATGACTTATATTGCTACTTGAATTTCTTCCACAACATAAATCCTAATTCTTTCACTAATATTTCACGTACAACAAAAATACGTCAAACTTATATCCAACGTGTGCTATCTATGTTATAAGATGTGTGCTATAAGTATATCACATATACGCATAACACAAATCATGTAACATGGATAGCACACGTTGAATACAAGTTGGACGGATTTTTGTTGTACGTCGTCAAGCATTATTGTAATTCTTTAGCATCTTATATATAAAGCCTTCTGTAACTTGGTACAAATCTTATTTATTGTCATGATCATAATTATGAACATTATTGGACATATGAATAATTCAAAAGCTACTTCACATCATAAGGATTTATCATATAGAGTATTGTTGATGTGGTTATTATGGACTCAGCTCATATATATTTTATTAGAATGTAGATTTAACTCTTATCATTAATTTTTATGAGACATCTATTTATAAATAATCATGTAAAAGTTTATGTGAATACTCAAAAGATTTGTTGAGTCATGTCTTGATCATAGTAAGATGATTGGCACTGAATTCACCTAATTTTTTTATAATTTGCATATTTTATAAGAATGTAGATTTAGCTCTTATTATTGATTTTTGAGACATGTATTTTATAAATAATCATGTAAAAGTTTATGTAAATACTCAAAGATTTGTGGAGTCGTTATGTCTTGATCATAGTAAGATGATTGGCACTGAGTTCACCTAAATTTTTTATAATTTGAAAAAAAAAATCAAAAGGGTTAATAGGTTTCACACTATGATGTTGCTGCCTTCGTATATATATTTGAAATCAACAATGTTTGTCCTATACAACAGAAATACGTCTAACGAGCATTCAATGTGTGCTATACATAAGACGCAATATGTGTTATATGTATAGCACATATATGTACAGCACATATTACGTCTTATATATACCACACATTGGATATTCATTGGACGTATTTCTGATGCACGATAATGATTGTATTTGAAATGCATTAATTCTATAATACACTGTAACTATACGTGGAATTTCCTTTGTTTCCATTAGGTTCAGTGCGGAATTTCTTGATAAAGATATTTGTGGTTTGCTCGAAAAAGTAAACCCTTCTTTTATTTACTTATTATTTAATTTCTTAATTTATAAATCGAGTTAGATATAATAGTAAATGGATTAATTAAATTAAAGGTCTTACTTTCCCCCATTAGCTTCCCTTTATCTTTTTACCTTTCTCCCTTTGTGCCGGCAATCCTTATATATTCCAGTGTATGTTGAAAAGCTTTTTGTGTCTCAGTTGAATAATAATTACATTTTGTAGCAGTTAACCATTTATAAGTCAGTGATTGTTCAGTGTGAGTGAGTGTGGTATGAACAAATCGAGGAATTCAAACTTTACTACCGGCAGTTTGGTTGACATGTCACTTTACAAGGACGCTACATGATTATTGCAGTTAAAACCAATTCTTTTTTAACCTAGTGGTACCGGTTTGATTAAGTGAAAGTTGGGTAAAAATTATTGAGTAAGAGCTTTTTCTCTTAAAAAAGTATAAGCTCTCTTTTTGTGTTTGGTAACTTAAAAAGTCAAGGAGCTTTTGCTCATAGCTTTTGAGAGTCAAGGTGCTCCTAGGAGCCATTAAGAGTAGCTTTTTGAGAGCTCAAAGAGCTCAGCAGCTTTTTGAGAGTCACAACATTACCAAATCAAGTCTAAGTACACGTAGATACAATTTTCATTTTAAAATAATAGTTACTTTAACTTTTTTGATATATTAAAAAATTAATGTACTTGAACATAATTTATGTTAAGATATATTAATTTTTTAATGTAAAAAATAAAAAAATAATAATAATTTTAAAATGATGGGAGTAATATATTAACATATCTTATACATTAAATTGATATTTGATAGAATAAAATTTTACTTTGTTTCTATTTTTTTAATTTTTATTATTTTTAATATTTTTTAATAAAATTATAAAAATAGAAAATAAATCCCGGGAGTAAAGATGATACCAAATAATAAGTAATAAAGGTATTGAAACTTAGTAAATCAGATAACCTGTCAAATTATAATATAATGTTGCCATATTATCGATAAATATTGATTGTAGCCATAGTGTTATTACATTTTTCTTAACAAAGGTTGAATTTTAGTTCTCCTATTCCTTTATGATGTATCTGGTTGCTATTCCTTTATGAAGTATTTAGTTGAGAACTGAGAAGTAAAATTAAAGAAATTTTTCTATAGATGAATTTTATGTATAAAATTATGAATGACGTCTTCACTCCTAATAACCAAACACAACATGCCCTTCTAAGAAAATTGATTTATTACTTATGTATCAATAATGATTCAAAATACTAATTATTGTTATCGTCTTTTATTACATTCTTCCAATATTTTTAAGAAGTTAATTTTTATAATTAATCAGTGCATGTAAAATCATTTAATATAATTATTTAATTATATATTATCATTTTAATTATAATAAATTTTTTATAATCATTACTTAAAAGATAATATAAATAATTTTTTAATAATATAAGATAATATATAATATAAACTTATTTTAAATACATCATAATAAATTTTTTTATTTAATAGTATATATTGGTGATGTGTCAAATGACAAATTAAATACTAAAGAGAAAATTTTTCTTTTACTTTATTAGAAGGATGTATAATTGTTGAATAAAAATATCTCTTATTCCGGTGAAGTTATAAAATAAGAAAATTTAATCGGTACACGATAAAATTCATGACCGTCAGTCAATACACATTAATTATTGTATGATTATAAAAAAATTATATTCTAAAATTCATCAACTCAATCATTAAAAAGACAATTATTGATTTTACAATGCGTATAAGTATCAATAGGTACAAAAAAAAATCATAAAATAAATATAAATATTTAAATTAAGAAAGAAATTTACCAATAATTAATTTCTATAGTAGTAAATAATAATTTCCCCGGTGGAATAATATAGTAATAAGAAGTACTATTGGGGTCAATTTCATCTGCTGAAATAATTATTAATATCTCTAGGGTGTGTGTTTCTTATATCTTCATCTCCTCTTCCATATTTCTTCTTCTTCCTTCTTCTTCTTCTGCTCTTTCTAGCTAGGCTATGGTGGAAAGCATAGAAGAACAGAATAATTAACAACCACAATAATATACACCCCAGGAATTTCCTCTCACGTAAGTTTTATACTTCTTCTCAATATTCTTTCTATTTCTTTGTTTTCAATGAAATCCTACCAACTAGCTTACAAGGCTATGCCTTTATTTTTTATCACTTCAATCATGGCTCCAAAAAAACAATAATCAAATTGAGTAAATTGAATTTTCTTCCCCTCAATTTTTATTTTTATTTTTTAATAAAGCTTCATCGATCACCGCAAGTGGAAGTTCTCAAATAGAATTGGGAAATTGAATTCAGTGAGTAGAACTTCCATTTCTTGGAAAACATTATTTTTGTTCACTTTACCCTTACTTTTTGAGTCTCTACGGATGATGAAATTGGAATGATCCGATCCGTAGTTGCAATAATTGTTGTTATTTTTTTAATATGTTGTTTATAATATGTGTTCTATAATTCTGCTTCTCAAACTCTTCTCTGTGAGAACTAAAAAATTTTACATACCCGGAAAAAATAAATTAAATTAAAAGATTTCCTGATACCAATTCTAATAATTTTGTTTTTTTTTTTTTTTTAATTTTGATTGTTCATCAGAAGTAGGTAGCTACTAGCTAGCAGCAGCACATATTGGGGACAACTAAAATTGTAGTGATTATTGGATTCATATATAGCAAATGAAGAGATAAAGATGATGGGAAGTAGTTCAAGAGAAGGTTATCATCATGAAGCAAAACAAGAAGGGAGTGATGATATGAACAAGAGTAAAGTAATGATACCCTCATCTTCATCTATTAGTACTAGTTCATTATTATCTTCATCAAGACAATGGTCAGCGTTCAGAAACCCAAGGATTGTGAGAGTGTCACGTTCGTTTGGTGGGAAAGACAGGCACAGCAAAGTTTGCACAATCAGAGGGTTAAGAGACAGAAGGATTAGGCTCTCAGTTCCAACAGCTATTCAATTGTATGAACTTCAAGACAAACTTGGTCTTAACCAACCAAGTAAAGTCATTGATTGGCTTCTAGAAGCAACTAAACTTGACATTGATAAGTTGCCACCACTTCAATTCCCTACTCATGGATTATTCAATATCTCATCATCATCCCAACAGTTTCTTCATCCCTATAACCACCACCAAAATTCCCTTCTTTTCCCTCATCATCATGATAATAATGCTAATAATAGTGTTGTTAATTCATCACTTGGAGCATTCTATGATCCCACCAATTATTATCCCACATACCAAAATCTCATGATGGCGGCCGCAACAAAGTCCTCATCAAGGTTTTGCTGGGACACTAATAGTAACATGAGCATGGATTATTCAATGCTATCACCTCCGCCACCATCATCATCAAGGGTACTAAAAGGGAAAGAATTATTAGCTGAGAAGGGAAAGTGGATCATCAAAACAAACGGTGAGCAAGAAGAAGAAGAGAAGAACAATAATAGTCATCAAGATGATGAGGTTTCAGCAACTAGTACTACTACTCAGAGGCTTTTTCCTCCTTTACATGGTTTGTTAAACAATGCCACGTCATCATCATCATATGGTGGATTTAGTTATTACCATCATAATTCTTCATCAGAGCATTCTAATAGCTTGTCTTTGTCTCAATTTGTTGGAAGCCATGGATTATTAATGTTGGATCCACATACAATTAGTGGAAATGGTGTCTATCAATTTGCATCTTCTTCTGCTGTTGCTGCAACAACTCCTCCACCACCATCACTTTTCAGTCCTTATGCTCCATTTCTGACCACATCATCATCAATGGAAAATAATAATAATAATAATAGTGATCCAATTCCAAGGCAATTCAACCATATTCACCAGTTTATGAACTCTAGCCCTCAAGTTTTGCCTCATTACATCCCTTCTCTTCATCACCATTCATTCAATTCACCTGTTAGACCCTTCCCACCACCACTATTCAGTTCCAAGCTTCTTGATTCAAACGACTACGACAACAACAACAATCGTAGCCAATCAGATAACAAAGGGTAGCACTCGTTCCTGGAGCACTTATTCACGTGTCTTTACTCGTCAGCCGAAGCTTCTAGAAGTGGTCGTCGTCGACGACCACTTCTAGAGACGTCGATGGTTGTTGTGTTACCTACATTGTTGATTCAATGGATTGTGCAAATTGGATGTGTGTGTGTGTGTGATGTGAGCAACAATGGGTGTTCAAAGCAAGATAGCAAGGAACTAATGAAGAAGATGAAGCGCATTATAGATTTTTATACACTCTCAGCTGAGAAAGTGATGATATAGTACATGCACGTTTGTAGGTATGGCGATGCTATACATATATTTTTACAATAATATTTATCGTACAACGAAAATACGTCCTATTAATATTCAACGTGTGTTATACATACGACGTAATGTGTGTTATACGTACGTGTACTATACATATAGCACACATTACGTTTTATGTATAGCACACGTTGGATACTAATTGGATGTATTTTCATTGTATGACAAATATTTTTTAATTTTGTGTTTGAAATCTTATTTGTGGTTTTAATTAGTTATATATATACGTACCTTGTTTGAGAAACCTTAATTTGTGTGTGTACAAGTTAGAATAAGTTAAGCTAATAAATAATAAAATAGCCTTCATTTTTTCTTTAATTTGTATGCATATATCATACATGTATTCCATCAATATTAGTAATTTAATTTTATGTGAAATAAAAAACATAAGTATTGTTCGTTTTAATTAGCAGGCTAAGGTACATACTCAATGCATGTTCTTTAAATTAAAACTTTAGCTTGAATAAATTATTACTTCATTTTTGTTATATCAATGCACAGGTAGCTTAAAAGGATTTTCATGAAATGAAGGCAGATATATATGTATGATGTTGTTGTGTAGGACTGACATCTTGTTGCGTCGGCTTGATTAACACTCTAAAAGTAGCTATTATGTATAGTACATCAGAATTCAGAATTAATTGTACCCCTAATGTTCAAGTGTCAGATTAAGCTTCTTCCCATAATATATATAGACATTAATGAAAGCAAAATAATTGGTATATAAAAAAAGATAAATACTTTTTGTACGTAACAAAATCAGTCTTTATTAGCTATAATATGTAATAATTTAACATTTTAAAATTAGTAATCCAACTTTTAGAAATGGATAAATGTATAATAATAAAAGTTGAGTTACTAGTTTTAAAATGTTGGATTATTACATATAGTGACTAATTTTTTTAATATATATGTAGTATTATTACTCATAAAAAATTATATAATAATACTAACAATATTTATCTTCACTACTATTAAATTTTAAGAATTCGAGAAAATAAGTGAATTTATGTTAAAATTCAATATTATAGATAAATGTTATATAAATTTTTTATTATACACTGCATCTTTTATTTTCAATGGTGAAATGAACGGTAAAACTAATTTACATTGATATGGTATAGAGAGCAAAACACATTCAACCTAAATATTAGTCAATTTGTGACTTTTTGCTAATTTAATTGTTTATGTGAAAATGATTTTACCAAGGAATCCTCTAAAAAGGAAAATGCTACTAGCTTGTACATATAATAATACTCATCCACTTATTTTCCACTCATTCAAAAAGTTAACAATTTTTATGAATATGTTAGCAACTTGCCAACATTTTCATAAAAGTTGACAACTTTTGAATGGATGAAAAATGATTGGATGACACTATTATATGTACAAATAGCAGTCTCCGTCTAAAAATGATACCGTACATTATCCTTATATGCTCCCCACATTCGTAACTATATATATATATATATATATATATATATATGAAGTTATGAACATTTTCAAATTTATTATAAGGACAAAGTGTCTTTAGCAGTTCAACTGTGCAGTGTTTAAGCTTTCGTAAGACTTTTGCAAACTCATTTTGTCATAATAGCATAAGCTTCACATCAATTGCTAGGCGATGTATTATACCTGAAGAGCAAGTTAGAATGGTTATATAACATATGTTAATGTACGTACACATGTATGTATGTAAATCTTAAGCTTTTGTTTTCTATTCTTTTCATTAATTAGATATGAAATCATTCATATATTTCTGTTCATCTTCTTGAAAAATTTTGAAAGAAATGACTCGTAATATAGTATTTTGAGAGCCACTATGACTAAGAGGTAAGGGTTTCGATAAATATAAGCAAACACATGTCAAATGATATTTAGATTTTTAATTTGGGGTTTCACTGATGTATGTACTTCTTAAGTATTTGACAAAGAAAAACATCAAATAATGTTTGTCAGCATATATATATATAGAGCATGTTACTGATGATACATGCAAAGAGAAATGCTTTTTGGAAAATGCTAAATATATATATTACATTACCCCTTTATCCATTTTTCATTACATTTAAATGTTGGTAATTTTGATGAATATGTATGCAATTTGTCAATATATTAATCAAAGTTATACCAACATTTGAATGAGTAAAAAATTAGTGAAAAGATACTGTGTTATGTACCAATAGTACTTCCCGTATTTTTTAACCAACACACTCAATCTATTAGTCTTAATTATCTACCATTAGATTAAGTTTGATGTCTATAAATATCTATTTCTTAGACGTTTAAATAACATTACTCCATACATATAATAGAGATAATGAAAATATAATAAGAGAGTGAGACATAAAATTAAAGTGCAGTCTCTTAAGTTTCATTTCAACATTTATAATTTTCATGTATTTATTTCTTATTAATTTATATTGAGTTTAATTTTGATGTGTTGATTGTGTGAAAATTTTTTACACTATCATTTACTCTTTTCATATTCAATAGTACTCGTAATTATTGTTCTGACTTTTTTAGTACATTGAATAATTAACGTATCTCTGCAGTCAATTTGAGTCCATATATATATATATATATATATATATATATATATATATATATATATATATATATAGACATTAAGTAATTCTCAATGAATCAAAGAAATTATAAAACCACAGTTATTATGGAATAAAGTCAATAATTAAATGCATGACTTTTCAAAATAGTGAGTGAATGAAATAGTGGATTATTATGACTAATACAACAATAATACATATATAATTTAATGATTATGATGTAAAATTATTATTTGTATATTATAAGTGCATCGAAATTAAAGTTAATTGTATTTGCTCTATATCTTTTATATATATATATATATATATAAGAATTGATATTCTTGGAGCATTCAATACATTAAAAACTTGAAAATTCTACTTAATTAATTTTCTTTTTTCTTCTTTCTTTTTTAAAATTATGAAATTTTAAGTCACTTACTAGTAAAATCTTTTAGTTTTTTTTATGTAAACCACAAAATGTAACTGCAGTACATATATACATATATGATATATGCCTTTTCTAAAGGCTAGAATTTTGATCTTCAAGAGAGGGTATACCCTTGAAAACATTATGGAGAACTTGGCCGGAGATGCATGAATATTATGTTGTGGTTTTATGTATCTTGGAACTAACAGTGCTATATATGGTTGGTTTGCTTTTCATGTTTTGTCAAATTAAAAATCTGTTCTATGTCCGGGAAGCACGGTTCTTTTGTTTTTGTTTGCTACCTAATTGTCACTACTCTACATGGTATATACATGTGAAAAGCTACTCCAAGCATTTTGGTAAAACACAGGATAGATTACTCATTTTAGTTCGTATATATAGCTAGCATGATATGATAAATAATTGACATTTAATCAGGAAAAATATTATATATATATATACAGTGTGTTAATCTATGGTAATTATCACACAAAAAAGAAGTAATTATTATCCTTTCGAGACATAAAACTCACAAATGTATTCTTTGTCTATGATAAAAAATTTCTTTCCATTAGTACCACAAATAATCAAATTTAATCCTAACCCTCACTATATGCTTAAAAAATTTAGATAACTATATCAATAATATATAATACTAGATCTAATAGTTTGTGTTAAGGAATCTATGATATATGATATATAGTGAAGTTAAAGAGAAAGATGTGTTAGTTAGTATTCTAATTCATTAAGGACATGTAGGGCGAACCAGTTATTTATTTTAGAGGGGGCAATAGAGATGAAACTAGACATTTTCTACGGTACTAATATTAAATGATTATAAATATAGATTTGTGATAAGTGACGAGTACGACATAACGATGAAACACTTATTTTTTATATTTTATTTTTATTTATTGATTTTTTATTTGAGTTATTGGTTAAATTTGGTCATATTATAGAAATTTTTTAGGGAATTTAATTTTCTTACGAGTATAGTGTGAGTTTTGAGCATTGCTAGAGGCAGAACAAAAAACCAGTCAAAACAGTCAACAGTAGGAAATTGAGCCTAAATCACTCAGCCCATTGAAAAAAAATACACATGGTTAAGAATGCTATCTGGGCCAAAAATGTTAAAATTTTGTTGGCTGTTTTAGCTGAAAAAATATTGTTCCTCAAGCATTTGTGGTGAGTTTTTGATAGTTGGTTCGTATATCAAATGAAATTCAATGAAACATAATACAAAAAAATTAGGAAAGGATAAATACATAATAATTTTATTTTCACAAACAAAACTAGAAATTTCAGGGCCGTCGCCCCCTTCGGACCACCTAGCTTCGCCCCTGGGCCGTAAAGAACTAATAAATAGATTTATATATATATATATATATAAAAGTAAATTATTGAAGTTTCTAATACATTGAATAATATAAATATATTAAAATCTTGTTCTAAATTAGCAAAACTCTAAAATGAATTTGAATTGTAATGCTTAAGTTTATTATTTAAATTCTTGTACGAATATGAAAAGAGGAAAATAAACTATAATAGAAAATCAAATGTTTTGGAGTCCTTTAATTTGTTAATTAATGAGTTGCTGCTAAGGAAATCAGTCACATGCATGCAGCTAGGAATGCATGCCGTCCTATACTACTGCATGTGGAGCCTGTGTTGGCCACAAACCTAGTAGAGAATTAGGAAAGATACTATACTCTTAGTATTATGTGATGTCATTTTTATTTTTTATTTTTTAAATTATTATTACTTACTATTGCATTCGACATACATCGATTATATTGATATGATTGGTGATGGTGAGTACTACTACATATAAATTCTCATTATTTTAATTTTTTTCAATCATTAGTTTTAAATTTTTAACAAATTTATTAAACAGAAATTTCGATAGAAAAAATCGTATAACATTACTATATAAATAAATATGATATTGCAACATGTGATATATATTGTACACAATATGTCATATATGCGTAATATGTAATATTCATTGTATATATTACATGTTATATGTTTAGTACAGTCAATTCACTATTTTTACTGTTTTTTTTATTGCACCCAAAGATATTTTCTAAATCGGGGGATGAGAATAATTATCAAACCCTAAATCTTAAACTTATGATTTCTTATAAATTATTGAGACACATGTAACAATTTTATACTACACTGTACATACATGGACTTGTAAGAACAATTTGGTAGGAGTATGTTAAAATTTAGTCAACCACTTAGTTAATTTCATCTTAATCATTAAAAATTTTAATAATGGCTTCACTATTCCGTCAGTGATGGAGATAAAATTGAGTAAATGATAGATTAATTTTTATTGTGTGCACTTAATATTTTTTTTAAATTGATAGCTATGAGGTTTTCTATTTATGTATGTTCAGAATATTGCTTAATCACAAATGTTCGGGGAACAACATTTTTCCAGTCAAAATAGCCAACAAAGTTCATTTAATATTTTATGGCCCAAATAATATTTTTAATCAGGAGTATATTTTTAATGAGTTGAATAATTGTAGTCCAAATTCCTATTTATTGACTGTTTTAGCTGATTTTTTATTTTACCTCTAACAACGCTCTTGCTTAAGAGATCAAATTTAAATCACATTGTTTATTTATTAATACTAGGTTTTAATAAACTGAATACATTAAACTCTTCACTTAATTTTCATTAAAAAAAAAAGCCATTTTCTACATGCTTCTTAATCAATGTGCTTTAGTTAATGATTTAAAAGCCATTTTTAAGTATACACATGAACTCTTCAGATATATAAAATTAGAAAAAGATTTTACCCAAAATATACAAATAGATAAAGTTGTGAAGTTGATAAAGTCTAAATTATATTACAATAATGCTAGGTGAACAATGAAAAATCAGCCTATACAGTCAATTGACCTATTTTGGCTTTAGTTTTGGCCCAAATAATCATTGAAATTGTAATGAGCTGAGTAATGATGGCCCAAAATCTCATTTATTGATTGGTTGAACTGATTTTATATTGTTCATTTAGCATCATCCTTATAAGGCCTGTTGGTATGTGTCTCCCCCATATGCATAGATGTGTGTGAAATGCAGAGAAAGTAGTAGAGAGGCAACAAGTCTTATCCATCTTCGTCTCTTTGTACCCTATTTGACAGCATCTTGATGAAGGCATGGAAGTATATATCCTCCCACACAAAACTGGAAAAGTAAAAAGAAAATGAAATTTAAAAAAAGAGCATAAAATGGTTTATTTTGAATCTGCAGTTCCTTCTGACAATTGAAAAGGAAGGTACATGAGAAATCACAGGAGGCAGAGGACTGAATTTGAAAGCAGATTAATACTCTCTCTCTCTCTTTCTCTCTGCACTCTCTGCATCACATAGACAATAATATATCACAGGATCCAAGATGAATTAAATTGAGGGGAGACCCAGTTGCTGCAGCAAGTTGGGGCTTTCAAATTGTCCTTTTTAAAGAAAAAAATAATGAATGATCAAAAGTTTTCATTTGCTTGTGGTCCTAATAATTAAACTTATTAAAACATGAAAATAGAAACAAGAACACAATGCACACTTGATGCTCATTATGGAAAAAAGTCTGTTCTTTCTTTCTTGTTTTTTTTAAGACTTATATTATAGTAAACAATTCAATCGTGAAATATATATGACATATTTTAGTTCTTTAAATCCTCACCTAAATATTAACATAAGATGAATTTGATTAAAAGCATATATTTCAATGTATCCTTACTCTTCGATCCACCATATTTATTCAATCTTAACTTCTGAAGAAGTTGTATGTTTGATTGGATATATATATATAAATACACATTTCGTGTATAATTTTACTATTTATTTTAATTTTAATGAAACATACTTGAATTAAAGCTTCTCTCATACATATATATATATATATATATATATATATATATATGCACATAAGGTGCTAACTCAAACTTTTACTTTCATCCATGTAGATCCTATAAGTGTGTCTAGAACCATATAAGAAAATAAATGAATTGAATTAATTTTATTGTTTGAATAGAAAAGAACGAAAAATAAAATGAATTGATTTGCAATTCTCATAAAATTGATAATTGTATATTTTTAAATCTTATGAATTTTAAGAAAATTTTAATAAAAATAATTTAAAATTTATTTCATTTTATTTTTATATTTAATCATTACAAATACAACGTAAATTTGAGGGAGGCTTACAAGTCACCACATAGATGTTTAGCTTGCTTTGGTGTTATTGTTTGAGAAGGTTTTCTAACTTTTTAAATGCATTAGTCAATTTGATATATTTAATCAATAAAAAATTAGAAATACTTCTGGTGTCAACTTTTAAAAATTCGAGTACTTATGTTAATCATATCCTTAAATTTAATTAAAAAACATAATCTAATATTGTGCGATATATAAACTCTTATATATTCATACATATAGTCAAGAATTGCTTCAATCTTAGCAAATCAAACCTTTTGCGATACATAAATTAAAAAAGAGTATTGCTAGAGGTATAATAAAAAATCAGCCAAAAACAGCCAACAATAAGAAATTGGGCCTAAATCACTCAGCCTATTAAAAAAATACACATGGTTAATAATATTAATTGAGCCAAAATTGTTAAAATGAACTTTGTTAGCTTTTTGACCGAAAAAATATTATTTTTAAGCATTTATGACTAAACAAATACAACAACTGTCTTGTGTATATACTAAGTCCTTTTTTCTTTATAAATTAAAAATACCCTTTTCCTTAGAAAAACGGATCGGAAATTATCAAAAAAACTTTAAAAGATAAGATAGACAAAAAATAAATCACCAGCAAACGCATTGTTTTTTGTTTTTGTTTATTGCTTTTCATTTTTGGGATAAAATCAGCGATCGCTTTTAGTAGGGGAGTTGCATGCGCTTTGTAGGCGTGCAGAGAGTACGTCTTGCCCTACAAAGAAAATTTATTTGCCTTAGTGGTCCCTATATTTGTATATTTTTTTGCTGTACATATTAGGGAATGGACCACACTTGATCTCTACGCTTTTATCCCTTTCTCTTTATTTTTAGAGGAAAACAAACTCATAATTATTTAGGTTAGATATTTGTATCTCTAAAAACATATGGGAATTGGAGATATATATATGTTTTAAGGACGAAGTACTAATTAAAGAACTTGAAATATATGACACTAAAGCTCAACATACATACAGTTGGTAGACTATTATTATATGTATGGTAGCTAGCAGTCAATCGAATTGCTTCTATAAAATAGAAATGGCATTTATGGAATTAATATGAGAAAAAAAAGTAAGAAGAAAATAATAAATTTAACTTTAAAAAACAATAATGTGTGGTTAAATTAAGCATTTTTACCAATGTGACTATTTATAGGATAGGTCTTATGCCACAGTGTGAGAGGAGCGAAATTGAGTTGTATTTGACACTAAAAAATGTCTAAGTTAATTAATGCTTCGACTTGTCTTATAATTCGACACATCGATTATACCGATTGGATAAGAATGTCAAAATATCGAATATATCGATATGGATGTTATTGTCGAGTTTTAACTTGGCAAAATGCTGTAGTGAGGAGGTCCAGAATGTCGAAACCGTAAGAAGAAGTTATCATGCAATATTCGTACATGTGGCAAGCTATTGTTTTGCATGAAACACGTGTAGGACGACAGATCAAGCCAAGTAACCGCCGATTGATGTGGAAGACATGCAGCGAATGACAACGTTCATTTTCCAACGTGGCAGAGGATGGAGACGGTTCGACAGTTATTCAGACAACCGTCGACGGTTGTAAATGATTAGAGATTATAGATCTTAGCCATAGGATTGATTGTAACCGTCGAGATGATGTGTAATAATCCGACAGGAAGTTTAAGTCTATAAATAGGGACTAGATTCACGTTGTAAGGGCATTGAGCATACACTTGAACTTGCTTACACACACACAAAAGCAATGCGTTCTCTGGGTATGTCTCGATCGCTCATAGGAGTAGACGTAGAGTAATTTCTATTGCTTTCTTTACTTTTCTGTCATTTCACTTGTCGCTACAATTTTGTTATCTTATTTTATATTAATTACTTTGTCGTTGTTTGTACTCATTTGCTTATTATCAATATAATACATATTCAGTTCATTTCATCACAATTTCATACATAATACTCTTCTTTGAGACTCGTGGTCCCGACACCATTTCTTTTTCTCAAAAGTACTGTTGTGAACCTTGTTATTTTGTTCTCATTTGGCTTTGACTTGTCGAACGCTAAATTCGAGTAAACAAAATTGGCACGCCCAGTGGGACACAGTGTCAAAAGAGTTTATGAAATTGCATAGTGGAACTGAAGTATCGCACATGTCACAAACATCTAACTACAAGGGAATAGAGTCCAGCCTAGTGATAATGCTAACAATGATTCTTCCCAAAACATATCTCATGTAAATGATGAGAACGCGACGAAATCACATTCGCCAAATGATCAAAATCGAGCCCAACCTGAGCATCAAACTTGGGTATGGCCTCCATACGGGTTGCCTCCAAGATACACACCACCTGGATATATCCCTCCTGTAGGGAAAACAACATATATGGGTGGGCAAGGTCTTCGACCCAATATACCCCTGCAAATGGGTTCGTTTTATAACCCTTTGTTTGACCCAAACACTACCATGCACATGCCCAGTTCGAGTAATGTCAACTCAGGGCACGTGATGCATGCGCCAAGACCTTCAGGAAATAATGTTAGACCCCCTGGGCCGGTATTTCTTGAAATGTCTCGGGATAGAATAGAGCCGATCGACCATGCAAAGTAATACCGAGACAATAGCCTTGGTTAGGCAACAAATCAACGAGAGTCACCATGATTTAGTAAATCATATGACTCATCAAATGACAATTGTATTAAATCCCATTGTCGATGCCATAAATAATCGTTTGGGTAACCATCCACCACAACATAACCCAAACCTTGATTATATACCAAATCAACCAGCCGTGCAACCCCATCAACTTCGAGTCCCTAATGTGGTTCCTAATGACGTAAATGCTGAAGAGGAATTACATAGGATTAGACTTGGGGGGCATGTACAAAACCAACCACATCAACAACAACTTCGCCCAAATATGTTTCAAAATAACCAAAACCCAGAGTTGGTTCGGGTGATCGAACATGTATTAAACCGATGTGGTTTTTATGTTGGAACACCAAATACACCCATCTTTGTGTCGGCTTTACTTGATTTCATCCAACAGGCAGAAGTGCCTAGGGGATGGAAATCTCCAAAAAATTTGTCAAAATTTTCAGGTGAAAATGGTGAGTCCACCGTCGAGCACATCGCTTGATATACCATTGAGATTGGTGAGTTAGCATCGAATGAGTATTTGAAAATGCGCTTCTTCCCATATTCTCTAACTAAAAATGCTTTTACTTGATTTTCAAAATATGAGACCAATTTCTATTACCAATTGGGCTCAGTTAGAACAGAGTTTTCACAATCAGTTTTATAGAGAAGAGAAAAGGGTCGAGGTCGATGAATTATTTTATATTCGACGTTTTCACCATGAATCAGTCGATGATTACCTAGATCGACTGAGGGGTCTTAGGAACCGTTGCTATACCCCACTACAAGATAGTGATGTAATAAAGATTGTTGTTAATGGTCTAGATTTAGACATTAGGCGTAAGGTCATCAGTCAATAGTTCTTTGATTTAGCACAATTAGGTGTTAGAGTCAAACAAGTCGAACAAGTTAAGAGAGAAAAAGACCGCCTAAAAAAGAAGTCTAGACAAGAAAAAGTTCATTTTGTCGAAATGGACTCTGAGTCAAGTGATAGCGAGGGGGACTTAGATAAAAAAGAAGTGAATGTCAGCGAATTAAAAAATGGCCCTCCCTATAAATGTGTATCCCTTAGGCCTGCTAGAAATAATGAAAAAAAGGTTGAAGAATCTAAAACTTACACATTCAGCATCACAAAAGCAGAACTGATTTTCGACGCCTTGGTTAAAGACAAACAACTTGTCATACCAGAAGGAAAGAAAATGCCTTCGGCGTACGAAATAAAGATTAAATCTTACTGTAAGTTCCATCAGATGTTAGGGCATTCGACTAACAACTGTATACGTTTCAGGGACTTAATACAAGAAGCTATCGTGGAGGGAAGGCTGAAGTTTGGCGATAAGGAAATGAAGATTGACGCCGAGTCTTTTAAGGTCGATGCCAATTACGCTGAGCCTATATTCATGGCGATTAATGTGGCGAATGTCATTCCAACAGGGTGGGGGCCAGCTCCAAAAAACCCACCTCGACTTTTTGAGGATGACTTGGAACATTTCGAGTTTACCGACACCAAAATTTTCCCAGTAGCGGGGGAAAAGCTGGGGGAATTCCTGCAAAGATTAAACGAGCAGGGGTCAGAAGTCGATATGTGTCCCAAATGCAGCTCAGTTTATGATAAAACGACTGCTAGAAAGTTTGCTCAGAAGCAAGAAAAGAAGAGGGAGGCTATATTACGGCGTCGAGCGGCGCAATATAAAGCCAGGTGGACAAAGTTTAATGAAAAATAGCAACAACTTGCAGTGGCAAATATTGCTCGATATCAGAAAGGAAAGCAGACCTTGGGGTATTCTGTCCAGGGTCGGAGGAATGAACAAAACCTGGGGTTTTCTGTCCAGGGATACAATGGAAAATCGAACTTTGGGAATTCTGTCCAAAGTCAAAAGGGTAAGAATGTCGAGTATGCCCAAAGGCACAAGACCCGAGTTCCTCCAATAACTCCACCAAATGTCTGGGTCCGAAATGAGACGCTTGAGTCATCAAGAAATGGGCGTCGAAGGAACCGACAAAGGAAGAGGAATGTAACAACACCACCTGTACAAAGACACAGGATATTTGATGAAAGAGGATGGGGGAAAATATCCTCATCAAAGACCATGGAGGTTTGTTCTAAACAAGGAGCAGAATCAGACAGGGGCTTGCGAGGGGCAGCAAAAAGCAATGCCAAAGAAGAGCACAGTTGAAATAAAAGAATATTGTCATGAAAGGGACCTGCCATCCTCCACACCAGAGGTCGAGGGTCAAGAAGGTCTCCAACAAACAAAAGAGGATTCAGAAAATGTTCCAGAGTATAATCCTCTAAAGCCTGGGGACGAGGGATACTCTGTCGAGGAATATACTCCATTAGAACCTGGTGAGAGCTATTCACCACCACCAGCGTATAATCCAATGGAGCCAAGGGATGATTCCGACCCAAAAGAAGCAGGGAGTGACAACTTCGACTTCGATGACGATTTAGGTGACTTTGAAATCATTTTAAATCCTGTCAATAATATTAATCTCAATTTGTTGCCTACTCCAGAGTATGAATATATGGAGACAGATGAAGATCAGGTGATGGCAGAGGTAGATATGTGGCTGGACACCAGTTACTTTTCTGATCCAGACACGTTTATCCTAGTTGGAGGAGCAGTGGCTACAAAACTACCTGCCGAATATGCCTTAGACTCCAGTTTCACTCTCGAGGACGACTTCGATGATGAAGTTATTCTCGACAATGAATATTTTATGGTCAGCGAAACCAGGAGCATTGGAGAAGCTCTCGAAAAGCTCACTGAAGTGATGAAGATGCACATCATACCACTTGACATCAAGACCATCCTCAATGGGAATATGATTAATAGGATTTTGGTCGATGGGGAGGAAACTATCAGTCTTCTGCTAGAACATATGCTGGGGAAATTGAATAAAGGAAGGGAAAATTTGATGAAAACCAATATGGCTGTAGTGGACTATAATGGAGTCTCATCCTTAGCCATGGGTATAGTAATGCTGCCAGTCTCAACTGGAATTGTAGTGAGAACTACAACGTTTGTAGTGGTGCCATCCAGGGCAAGTTTTAATGCCTTGCATTGCTCGATCGAGATTGGATTCATGGTGTAGGGGTTGTCCCTTCGACTCTTCACCAGAAGTTGATCTTGTGGAATACAGAAGGAAATTTGGAAGAAATAACTGCCGACGACAGTTACTGTTACGTCGAAAGCAACCATGCAGACTTCAAGATCTATAACTTGGAGAATTTCCCCCTTGAGGTTGACTCAGAGTTCGACCCCACAACCGTAGAGGCTTTCTTGATGGGACCAAAAGGGTGGGTCCTAATGCCTAGGGTTGAGGCAGAATCAACCTCAACCCCCTCTGTTTAGATGGATTTAGCGAACTTCCTTAAGAAGGTATCGACTTATGTCACCGACAATAGGGTAGAGTTTTCTATTAATTCCTCTAATGATGTAACCCATAGGGTAGAGTCTTCTATAAATTCCCCAGACAATGTAAAATCTTGGCTAGAGTTTTCTGTCAATTCCCCTAATAATGTTAAATCTAGGGTAGAGTTTTCTGTTAATTCCCCTAACAATGAAAAATCTAGGGTAGAACTTACTGTTGATTCCCCTAATGATGTAACTCATGTATTTGATTGCATATATGACAATGAAGGTCCAGAGTTAGTATATTCGCCGTTTGCACCACTCGAGCTCAATAATCAAATGAAAACATTCGACGTTCAAGATTTACTAGAAGAAATTAATTTAGGAGATGATATAGAAAGTCGACCAATTTATATAAGTAAGGAATTGTCGGACGATTATAAACAGAGTCTGATTGAAGTCTTGAGAGATTTCAAAGAGTGTTTTGCCTGGGATTATGATGAGATGCAGGGGCTCGATCGCGACCTAGTTGAGCATCGGCTTCCATTGTATCCCCAGGCTCGTCCGGTGAAACAAAATCCGCGTCGATTTGCTCCTAAAGTAATTGGGAAAATCAAAGAGGAAATCGAGCGTCTATTAAAAGCAAAGTTTATCAGAACAGCTCAATACGTCGAATGGGTACCAATATTGTTCTAGTTATAAAGAAGAACGACAAATTAAGGGTGTGTATCGACTTTCGAGATTTAAATCGAGCCACCCCGAAGGATGAATATCATATGCCAATTGCAGATATGTTGATCGATTCTGCGGCCGATAGTAAATACCTAAGTTTCATGGATGGGTATTCAGGGTACAATCAGATTTACATTGCGGAAGATGATGTACCCAAAACGACATTTTGATGCCCTGGGGCCTTAGGCACTTACGAATGGGTCGTGATGCCTTTAGGTTTGAAAAACGCAGGAGCAACATATCAAAGAGGCATGAATACTATTTTCCATGAATATATAGGGAAATTCATGGAGATTTATATCGACGATATAGTGGTAAAGTCGTCGACACAAGATGGACATTTAGAACATCTGAAACAATCCTTTTTCCGAATGAGGTCTAAAGGATTGAAGATGAATCCGCTTAAATGTGCTTTCAGTGTGACAAAAGGTAATTTCCTCGGATTTGTAATTCAACACCGAGGAATCGTAGTCGATCAGCATAAAGCGAAAGCCATTATAGACACTCCTCCACCCAAGACTAAGAAAGAATTACAGTCTTTCTTGGGGAAGGTAAATTTTCTTAGGAGATTCATCTCGAACCTGTCAGGGAAGACTCGTATTTTCTCCACGCTCGTTAAGTTGAAGAAAGGAGATGAGTTCCAATGGTTGGAGGAACATCAACGAGCATTCGATGATATCAAAAGATATTTAACCTCAACCCCAGTAATGTCTCCCCCAATTCGAGGCCGACCAATGAAATTATACATTTCATCTTCGACAGAGACTATTAGGAGTTTGTTAGCACAAGACGATGAAAATGGTAACGAACGAGCTGTTTATTACCTTAGTCTTGTTTTAACAAATGTCGAGACGCGTTATTTAGCTGTCAAAAAGTTGTGTTTATCACTGTATTTTGCATGCACAAAAATAAAGTGTTATCTCATCTCGAGAGAGATACATGTTATCGCTCAGACTGATGTGATAAGATACATGCTTTCTTATTCGATCTTACAGGGTAGAGTTGGAAAATGGATGTTGGCTTTAACTGAATTTTTCTTACATTATGTTCCAACAAGGGCAGTAAAAGGCCAAAGTCATTGCTAATTTCCTCACATCACACCCCATGGATCCACCAGACATCAATTATGTGTCTCTCGAACCTTGGAAATTATATTTTGATGGTTCGAGACACCAAAGGGGGGCAAGTGTAGGTATATTAGTTATTTCGCCAAATAATATCCCTATGCAATTCATGTTCGAAATTATGTTCGAATGTTCGAATAATAAGGCAGAATATGAAGCGTTGATTGCAGGCTTAGAAATTTTAATAGAAAGGGGAGCCAGGAATGTGAAAATATTTGGAGATTCCCAATTGGTGATAAAGCAACCGACACTCGAATTTAAATGCATAAGCCCAAACTTAATCATCTACCACACAAAGGTAAGGAGCTTATTAACATATTTTGATGATGTTATTTTCGAACATGTGCCCAGGGGGGCAAATGCCATAGCCAATGAGTTAACCCAGGCAGCATCACAATATAAAATTCCCACACATAGGTTACAAGAATTCGTAACCATGAGGAAACTTTTAACGAAATTTGCAAAAAGAGATATTTTGTGTATTGTTGAGATGACAAGTGACGATTGGAGAAAACGTTTGATGGAATATCTTTAGACACCCGACAACAGTGCTAACGGAACATTAAGAATGCAAGTGTTAAATTACGTTTTGTGTGGGGGAGACTTATTCAAAAAATGTGTCGACGGTACTCTGGCATCTTGTATTAGTAAAGAAGACGCCATAACGACTATGAATGAGGTACATGAGGGTATCTGTAGAGCTCATCAAGCCGGAGTAAAGATGAAGTGGGTCCTCCGTCGACGCGGTTTGTATTGGCCCTCATTAGCGAAATATTTTTTTGAATATGCTAAGAAGTGCCAAGAATGCCAAAGACACGACGATGTACAGCACGCCTCGGCATCCGAATTACATGCAATATTAAAACCATGGCCATTTCGAGGATGAGCTATAGATTTGATTGGACAAATCAACCAAGCCTCGTCGAAGGGACATAAGTTTATTATAGTAGCAATAGATTACTTCTCAAAATGGGTGGAAGCGATTCCTTTGAAAAGGACTGCCTAAGAAGACGTGATTAATTTCATAGAAGACTATATCGTATGTCGATATGGTATTCCTGAAACTATCACCACCGATCAAGGTACGATGTTTGTAGGAAAATAAGTAAAACAATACGCTGACTCGAGAAACATCAAGTTAACAACATCGACTCCATATTACGCGCAAGCTAATGGCCAAGTGGAGGCAGCCAATAAAATTTTAATCGGTTTGATTAAAAGGAAAGTAAAAGAGAATCTGCGTGATTGGCATGAAACTCTAAATGAAGCCTTGTGGGCGTATCGAAATTCTCCTCGAGAATCAACTAAGACTACGCCTTATAAATTGGTTTATGGTCATGAGGCAGTATTGCTGGTCAAGATTAACCTTCAATGCGCTTGCATTCTACGCCATAGAGACTTTCCGGTCGACGACTATTGGACCGCTATGTTCGATGAATTGGATGAGGTAGAAGGCGATAAGTTAATTGCGTTGGAAAACATGCAAAGGCAAAAACAAGTTATGAGTCGACATTATGACAAGCGGGTCAAACATAAGTCGTTTTGCGAAAATGATTTAGTTTGGAAAATAGTGCTCCCATTTGAAAAGAAAGATCGAGTGCTAGGCAAATGGTTCCCGAATTGGGATGGACCATTCAAAATTATAAAGCCGTATTCAGGAAACGCATATCGTATAGTGCGAGTTGATAATGGAGAAGAACACTCATCAATTAATGGAAGATATTTAAAAAGATACAATATTTAAAACTCCAACAATGTAAAAAA
The DNA here is from genome assembly GCA_013621005.1 of Aeschynomene evenia. Lineage (NCBI taxonomy): Eukaryota > Viridiplantae > Streptophyta > Magnoliopsida > Fabales > Fabaceae > Aeschynomene > Aeschynomene evenia. The sequence goes on from CM024270.1 coordinate 13,892,485, forward strand.
TAAAGCAAGCAAACACAAGTGTAAAAAGATCAAAGCTGTTGCAATAAATCGAGCAGTCGAGTTTTTTCATCCGACAATTCTTGAACTGCAGTGTCGATAGCTGTTTGTTCAGTCTCCACCCTAGCCATTTCTTCAGTAGCTTGATGATTGGCAAATTCTGCTTGAATAACTTGGAGTTCGGCGACCTCTTGTTTGATTGAATTCGAGGAAGCAATCCTAGTATAGTTTCTTTTTCTGTATAGAGCTTTTCGATTTCAATCTCAATGGCTTGAAGCCGTTCATTGCTTTATGATATTTTATGGTTGAAAAGCTCAGTATATTGAATTGCAGAGGCTAGTTCAGTGGTAGATGTGGAGACTCCACGTTGTGCAGACCCACGCCTGATGTCGAGAGACTGCTTTGTTATTCGAAGATTACAAACCCTATATGCAAAGATTTGGTAATCTTTAACTATGTCGATAAAGACATTAATTTGCCTCATTTCTGCGACAACATTAGCTAATATTTGACCTTTGTTGCGAGCTGTAAGTTCGTCGAGAGAAAGGGAAAGGAAACTGCGAAGTTTGCCTAAAATTCTCGAATTTGTCATAGTTATTGGAGTTACCTTTGAAGCTGGATTAAAAGTATCACTTTGAGATGGTTGTTTCGTTGGACCATTGATGGTTTGATTCAGGAGGTCGAGTGCTTCCATATCAAAATGTTCCTCCATAGCTCGATTAAATGAGGTCTCATAGTGAATATCATCTTCGTTGTTATCTAATCCAGCAACAACTTTAAAGAAAGTAGCACCCTCGGGATCATTAGCAACAGAACCCACATCGGAGTCACCCTGAAATATGAATATGTGAATAAAAACACGTAGAGATGTTGTTTTAATCAGTATATACCAAGATCGAAAAATACCTCTGGGGAATTTGTGATTTTAACAGAGGGAGGTTGATCTGGTTCAGAGGCAGGGTTCTTTGCAATCCTCTTTGATTGCCGTCGGATTGCCTGCAAAGACCCTTGCCTATCTTTTCTTTTTTGTGAGGGAAGGCCTATCATTGACAAACGGTAAGATGACACTATTGTTCACAAGAATAAATTAGAAAAATTACCAATCATACCTGAACTCTTCATGGGTCGACGAGAAAGAATGATACCGGAAAGACCCAAGAAAGTTTCCACTCTCGACAAGTTAACTACTTGATCTTTATATCTTTTCTCCCACCATCGAGCGAAAGATTCAGAAACATATTGACTCTCCTCGAGCTCCAGAGAAATATAAAGGTCTAAAATTTCTTGATTTCTTTCCAGCAAGAGCTATAATTTCTCTCGATTTTTTAATGTTTGATAATTAGGAGATTCAACGAGCATGGTTTCGAAAAGTGCAGGAATAGTTTGAGAAAAACCTACATATCGAGCCATGAAATGAGAGTTGCAGCAAACAATCCCCAATTCATTTGATCCCGGAGCGCCTGTTGGGAGAATTTGGGGAACTAGAAAGTTAGCCCAGATGGCATCCTGGTGAGTAATCACGTTCGGATTTATGGACGAAGACATGCGAGGACCAGTAAACCAAGAGGGGCCAAATTGTCTTTTTAAAAAGGGGCTGATGTCAAATTGCTCTGACCCTATTCGAGAAGAGGCAAATAGGGTAAAGTATTTCATAAACACTTCGGTTGTAGGACGTTCTTCGTTCGGATGGGCATGATACAATCTACTTAATTCAGGCCCATAAGTTTCGGTAGTGCAAGGGGACTTAGGAACATTTGTAAGATGTTTTTTGAATATGGCATTTAGCCACAATTGGACCAACCATAGAGACCCTCCACTGTTAGTCAGTTGGCCAGTCTGCCCTAAGCTCGACACACATTTGTTAAGACTGTCATAAAGAGACGCTAGCAGCAACTTCGACAAGCACCATGCAGGCCCATCTTTCCCACTTTCATGAATAAGCACAGCCAAAGGGAAATATTGTTTTACCATTTGGGTACTTTTAGAACAAAATACCACTGAATTCAACCAGTAGTAAAGAAAAGCTATGTGTTCGAGATTAGTACTTTGGGTACCCATACTATTTGAAACACTACTAGAAACTATCGGATTATCGACCGACATTATCGACGGATTATCGACAGATGATTTTGACTAGGTTATCGGCGGATTTATCGAGGGATAAAGCATTGGCGAGATTTTTTAATCAACGAATATATTTATCGAGGGATATTTTAGAAAATATCCGTCGATAATATGTTCCCGCTCAAAACAAATTTTTTTTTTTGGCCATGTTGGTGTTATCGACGGATTAAGATTAAAATATCCGCCGATAAAACCCTAAACCCTAAACCCTAACCCTAGAAGACAACTATCGACGGATAAGAATGGTTTCATCCCTCGATAACTGAAACGCACCGTTTCATTAAATCGGGTGCCTTTTATCGAGGGATAATATCGACAGATAATCCGCGAATATGAGGAGACAACGTCTCCTTCTTCCTCACTTCGCGAACTCCTCTCTCTCTCTCTTCTCCGCGCTCTCTCTCTCTCCGCCGCGAAAAACGGCCGTTCCGCCACCGTCCGCCGCCCGTTCGCCTTCCGGGAAGTGCCAACAGGTTAGTCTCTCTGTCCTCTACATTTTAATCGGTTTAGATTTTTTGTTTGAGGTCTCTAATGAGAACTCATTGTAGCAATCTCCGCCTTCTCCGCCTTCTCCGCTTCCACCGCCGTCCGCTGCCATCGCCGCCACCGGCCCTCCGCTGCCATAGCCGCCAGGAAGCATCTCTTGGTCTTCCATTAGGTATTTTTGTTAAATTTTAATTTTTCATTGTTTTTGGTATTTTATATATTGTATTTATTAATTTTTTTATTTTTTATATTTAAAAAAATTAATATGTTAAACTTTCTGTTTTTAAAAAAATAAATATATTAATTTTTTTAAAAGGAAAACTGTTTTAAACAATAATATAAAACATTATTCCAAAAAAGATAGATTTAACAAACTTATATGTTATTTAAAGTAAGTAATTTTTCAATAACGTAACAAATATATTATTTAAATGATATATATGAGAACAATTGTTGATATATTCAGGCGATTGGAGCTTACAGTTTTTAGGAGCTTACGTTTATATAAGGTATGTTATTTATTAATTTTAATTTAATGATATGATTCTGTTGTTATTGTTGCAAAACCTTAGGGTAGATGACTTAGTCTGAGACCGGTCCTTAAACTCCGGCAATACTGGTTGATTGATTTGTAAAATTAAATGAGAAAGTTTGTTTAAAATTTAGGGGAGACTCTGTCAAAATTTTGTGAATTAAAAATTTTGAGAAATTAAATAACTGTTGTTAAGTTATCTAAAACTAAGGGAAACTCTGTCGAAATTATGTTTGAGTAAAAATTTAACAAATTTGTAAAAATCATTAGTGTCGTATTAATGGTGAATTTAGATTAACTAAAAAACTGTTATTAATAAGCCTTAGTTAAACTTCTCATTTTAGGATTCTCCAATATTCAAGGGCAATGTCATCAACAAATAGATCATGGATGTATGATAGGTTACACCCTAATAGGGGGGAATTAAGCCGAAATTCTATGCTGGAGTTGAAGAGTTTGTGGGGTTTGCTTCTATGTCTGAACAAATTAGGACTGAGGGAAAAGTCAAGTGTCCATGTGCCAAGTGTGTTTGTAGGTTTTTCTATGATGTTGACATGATTAAGGTTCACCTGTACAAAAAGGGATTTATGGATAATTATTATGTATGGACAGTCCATGGGGAAGTCGAGTGAGTGTCAGTACAGCAGGATCAGTTTGTCGGAGGTAGTTCAAGTGGGTTTGATGGTGAACAATATGGGGATCGTAATTTAAATTGGGGCGGTGATAATCGTGGGTGTTATGAGGAAATGATCCATGATGCCTTTGGGGGGCAACATGATGAAGATTATAATGAACCCAGAGAGGAGGAACCAAATCCTGAAGCGCAGAGGTTTTTTTTCTTTGTTAGAATCTGCAAAGATACCCATTTGGGAGGGTTCAGCCCTTTCTGAGTTGTCAGTGGCAGTTAGTATGTTGTCTATCAAGTCAGAGGCAAACGAGAGTCAAAGTGCTTTTGATCGATGGGCTACTTTAATGAGTGATACTAATCCATGACCAGAGGCAATTCCTAGGGACTATTATAGGGCAAAGAAGTTAGTTTCAAAACTTGGGTTGAAATCAGAGAAAATTGATTGTTGCATGAACATTTGCATGTTGTACTATAAGGAGGATATTGAATTAGTTGAATGTAAATTCTGCCAGGCCCATAGGTTCAAACCTAGAAGAGCGGGTAATGGGAGGTATAAGCATATTCCCAACAAAAGGATGCACTATCTTCCCCTAATCCCTAGGTTAAAATGCTTGTATGCCCCTATGAGCTCTGCACCTCACATGAGGTGGCATTATGAGAATAGGAGAAGTGACGGGATAATGACACATCCCTCTCATGGTGAAGCTTGGAGGCATTTTGATAGGTGTCACCCTCAATTTGCAAATGATCCGCAGAATGTTAGATTAGGGCTTTTCTCAGATGGGTTCACGCCAAATAACTTATTTAACAAGCCTTATTCTTGTTGGCCTGTTGTTGTTACCCCTTACAACCTCCCTCCTGAGATGTGCATGAAAGATCCGTACATGTTTTTAACATGTGTAATTCCTGGCCCTGATAATCCAAAAGCTAAAATTGACGTTTTCCTCGAACCACTCATAGATGAATTGAAGCAGTTGTGGCACAATGGGGTCTTGACCTATGATGTGGCCACCAAAGGAAATTTAATGCTAAGAGCCGCGCTGATATGGACGATTAATGACTTTCCTGCTTATGGTATGTTGTTTGGGTAGATGACACAGGGGAAGCTAGCTTGCCCTATTTGCATGGAGTATACAAATCCTTCACACTTAAGAATGGCAGCAAGAACTCATGGTTTGATTGTCATAGGAGATTCTTGCCAAATGATCATGCATTTAGGAATAACAGGTATGGGTTTAAGCGAAACTGTGTTGAACATGAAGAACCACCTGTTAGGCTTACTGGAAGACAGGTCTGGGACAGAGTTAAAAATCTGCCTAAGATAACCGAATTGGGTAAAGTAGTCAAGTTTCCAGGTTATGGTGTGGACCCATAACTGGACTAAGCAGAGCATATTCTGGGAGTTACGCTATTGGAAAAGTAATCTTGTTCGTTCACTGTCTAGATGTCATGCATGTTGAGAAGAATGTTTGTGATAACATCATGAATACTATTATGGACAGTGACAAGACTAAGGATAATGTCAAGGCAAGATTAGACTTAACAGAGTACTGTCGACGACCAGAGCTACATTTACAAGAGACACGTGATGGTCGCGTTGTTAAGCCGAAGGCAAGCTATGTTTTAAATCCTGCGCAGAGGCAATCCGTGTGTAAATGGGTGCAAGAGTTGAGAATGCCAGATGGGTATGCTTCCAACCTCCGTAGGTGTGTGGATGTTGCGCATGGAAAGTTCCATGGGATGAAAAGTCATGATTGTCGTGTGTTATGGAGTGTTTGCTTCCAGTTGCCTTTCGAGAGTTACCTTTACATGTGTGGAAACCATTGACCGAGCTTAGTTTGTTCTTTCGTGATTTGTGTTCTACCACACTGAGGTCCCATGATTTGGAAGTAATGGAGCAAAATATTTCTGTAATTTTGTGCAAGTTGGAAAAAATATTTCCCCCCTCTTTTTTTGACTCAATGGAACATTTACCTGTGCACTTGGCTTATGAAGCGAAAGTATGTGGGCCGGTTCAATATAGATGGATGTACCCCTTTGAAAGAAATATTGAGACCTTTAAGAGAACTGTCAAGAATCGAGCTCGTGTTGAGGGGTCAATATGTGAAGCTTATTTATCAAAGGAGATGTCTTTCTTCTGTTCATTTTATTTTGAGCCACAAGTTCATTCGAAAAGAACAGCAGTAGGCCACAATGATGATGGAGGTGAAACTTCATATCCGCCTACTTTGTCTCTGTTTAATCAACCTGGACGTGGTGCCGGTAGACCCACAAACTATTGGCTGAATGATAGAGAAAATCATGCAGCGCACCTACATGTTCTCATCAACTGTGATGAGGTGGACACTTATAGAACGTAAGTGACATATCTAATTCATCATTTCAATAATGTTTTTGTACATAGTAGTGAATGTTGTCATTAAAATTCTTTAATTTCTACTTACTGTCAACAGATATTTTGAACAAACCATTCAGAATCATACGCTTGACTAATTCCCTCAATGGTTCAACTCGTTCGTAAGTTTATAATCTTCGTACTATTAGTCTTTGATTTATATCTTAACATAAAATTCAAAATTTTCCCTTCTATTCTCTTTGTTCTCTACGTATGTAGGTGCTCAATCATGACAATAATGTCACAAATCCTCATATAAAAAGCTTAGCTTGGGGTCCCACCAATGTAACAATTTCGTGGCCAATTTTCCATGTGAATGGTTATAAATTTCACACCCTAGACTGGGGATGTGAGAAGACCACGTACAATAGTGGAGTATGCGTTCGAGGGGATGCTGGAACAGGGGAGAATAATTGGTACGGGGTACTCAGACAAGTCTTAGAGTTGGAATATTTTGGTGAGGACCCAACGCCAAAGAAGGTTGTCTTGTTTAGCTGTGAGTGGTATGATCCTAGACATCCTGATGGAACACGCAAGCACGCTGATTACGACATAATTGAGGTTAACCATACACGACGATTTGGTGCATATGATCCTTTCATCATTGCACAGAATGCTCGCCAAGTGTATTACACAAGGTATCCGGGGAAGTGCAAGAATAAGTGGTTGGTTGTTTTCACAACCAAACCTAGAGGCAGAGTTGAAAGTGATGATGTGGATGAAATAGCTTACCAAGTCGAAGTTGCACGTGCTCCAAGGGTGGTTGTAGATACAGGAGTCCCTGCTACTTTACACGATGATACTGGTGAAGATGACATTATTAACATGTCTCGCCAAAACATAACAACTCAGGGTGATGACTCCACTGAAGGTAGTGACGAAGAAGAAGATGAACTTGACAGTGACGATACAGAAGACGAGAGTGAAGACATTCCACAACTTTCTGAATAAATGGTTTTTAACAATTCAATTTGTTTTCAAATAACACTACCTCATTTTAAGATACTTTGTCAAACACTTTAATTAATGAAAAGTAACTTGTATTGTTGTGAATAGATATGGTAGATGATGATAGGGGTAGGGGTAGGGGCAGAGGCCGAGGAGATCGAGGGCGGAGGAAGACCGCCGCCCAGTCTCGTGGTTATCTTTCCAGGGGTGTTCAGTTGTATGACATCCCTGGTCGTGAGCCGAGGCCAGAGACGGAGGAGGACCCCGACTACGAGCCAGTACCATCACCATCACCATCACCATCACCATCTGCTGCTGGGGGACCATCATCACCCATTACTGCCTCCCCACATGACATTGGGGGCAGTAATGAGGTGCCGGTCGAGATTGCATCAGCAGCTTCAGATACATGTCCTCTCCCCTCCATCAGACCGGATCCATCCGGTCTAAGGTATATGATTTAAGTTGTTATAAATGTCAATCTTTTATAAATAAAATATGTAAAAGGGATTATTATATAAAATGGAAACTAATTCTTTATAACAATGTAGTTTTGTGCCTGCCACCCTCGGCACTCATCAGATCACAGCCACGATACAGAAGATGTATCATAGGCCGATCGAGTATTTCTCGAAGTTGACCGAGGAGGAGAGGCGACGATGGTATCAGGAGTGGAAGGTAATATGAACTCTTCAATTTTAGTAATTACTAATTAATTATGTTGTGGTAACTAACAAATTAAATTTGTCTATATATTGTAGTCTCACTTCACCATTAGTCCTGCCGATGATCCAGTACTGTACCGTGCCTTCTGCCATCGGGCAGCTAAGAGGCTCGGTGACATGTACTTATGGATCCGTAATGGCAAGGACAGGGATCACATGTGGCTCTCAGATGCCCACCACCGTGTGTTGCAGGAGTATTGGTCTTCTCCGAGGTTTAAGGCCAAGTCGGAGAAGGCCAAGGCTAGCAGGGCCTCATTGAGGGGTGGCTCCCTTCACTGTGGTGGATCCGCTACTGTGGACTCCACTAAGAGACGACTGGTACGTAATATTCCGAACGCAATACATTTAATTTTATGTTTCTTATATATGAATTGATTAATTAATGCTTTGTTCAATTGTTTTAAACTTACAGGAGCAGAGGCTGAAGAGACCACCCACGCAGGAGGAGTTGTTCAGGGAGACCCACACCAGGAAGGGCGACAAGACGACGTGGGTAGACGAGCGGTCGCAGCGCACTCATGTAATTGATTTCATCATAGTTGTATAAATGTATTCAATTAATATGATTATGTATTCCACTTAAAATGATTATGTATTCTTCTAATTGTAGGCTGATTATACGCGCCGCTTGGATGAGGTCCGCACCCAGCTGGCAGAGGCATCACAGCCCGGTGAGTCCGTCCCACCCGTCGATGAGGAGGCGGTGTGAACCGAGGTTGTGGGCGGCCCTTACAAGGGCCGCATATACGGGCGGGGAGTGGTCGCGAACCCCATTGCCCGTTCCTCCCACGCATCTGCTGCAACAGGAGCAGCAGCCTCAGCGGAGAGCAGCGACGCTGAGGTCCGTGACCGGGTTCACAATTTGAACCTGGAGCTACAGACCCGGGTCGAGGTGCTGCAGGCGCAGCTTGAGGAGGAGCAGACCGCCCGACAGCAGGACAGGATCGCCCAGCAGCAGGAGATTGCTGCGGAGGTCAGCCGACAGATTAGAGAGCAGATGTCCCAGTATTACGGGATGTTTGCTGCTGGAGGGTCATCATCGGCTGCTGCTGGCGTCTCTGCACCACCACCACCTTCTCAGCCATCACCGTTCCCTCTCACTCCCCCTCAGTATCCTTATCCCCCTACATTCTGGCCTCCTCCTCCACCTGCATATCATCCAGGATATCCACATCCCGCATATTCTACACCACCTCCACTTCCTGCTGCTACTGCTGCTGCCGCTGCCCAGACGACACCGTCTCCTCCTCAGCCTGCTGTTGCCGCCGCTGCCCACACACCGACTCCTCGACCTCCTCCTGCCCAGACTCCTCCTACTCAGCCGGATGCATCCAGAGATGATGCTGGTGATGGTGATGATGATTGTGACATTGATACGATGGATTTTGTATGACTTTTTTTTATTGTTTATGTTTTGGATGTTCAGACATTACGTTTTGGATTTTTTATGACTTGACTTATTATATAGTGTTTGGATTTTATCTATTTTGTAAATATTGATTAATATATATATTATGATATTTCATTATAGTTTTATTTATGGAGATTATCGATCGTTTTGTTATAAATTTTGATTTAGTTTAAATATTATTAATTCAGATATTTAAAAAAAAAATATTTTTCGGCCATTGTTATCGACGGGTGTATCCGCCGATAACGAAATTATTTTATTTATTTATTTTTGGACAAAATTAATTATCGACGGATAAGTATCCGCCGATAAAAATATTTAATAATTTTATATTTTTTTAAATAACATTATCGAGGGATATATCTGCCGATACATCCGTCAATAATATCGACGGATATATCCATCGATAAAATATCGACGAATATTATAGTTAAATCCGTCGATACTCGAATTCCGACTAGCAAGTAATCGTGGGGGACCACCCGTCGATACATTGAATCATCGACGGATATTAAGGGGATCCGTCGATAATCCGAGAGTTTCTAGTAGTGAAATAAAAGTTAGGTAATTAGTGCTACTCATGTCAAGATCATCATAAGATGGTGACAAATCTTCTTTCGAGAGGAAAGGGTGTAGGATTGGGCCTGTGGGAGCTGCGGACTGCCGACTGTAAGACCAAACATACCACAAGGGAGCTGCGGACTGTTAGACGTCGAGTTACAAAAGTAAAGGAAATACGTCAACATTCTAGAGTCGTAGCTCAGGTCTTCTCGACTAAGTTTAAGAAGCTCGAAAGTACCAGCTCGCTTCCATGATTCTGTTTGGGTAGGTTTGAGCCGATCCATCCAAGAAATAAATTCAGTGGTATTCTTGGGAGGGTTTCTATAAGTCCTTGACCCTTTATTGAAAGAGCTGTTAAAAAAGGGACCTGTATGGGCTAAGATCCTGAAATGTGGGATGAATATAGCTAAATTCTTCAGCTGCTGAAACATCCCATGCTGGCCCAAGAAAGCCATAAGAATGTGAACTGATTTCGTAAGGGAGAATGATGTCACCTAAGAGATCAATGTCATCCGTATTTATGATGATGGAAGGAGAGGAAGGAGAACTTGTTCTCTCGGATGAAAAAGATGGGTTGAAGATTGGTGACTCGGATGTGACTTTCGCCATGAAAGAATTTGAGAGGTTTCTTGGTAATAAAAAGAAGTGAAAGAAAATGTAAAGATTGCCAAACGAGAAGTGAAGTAGTTTTGGCAGTGCGATATGATATATATAGCCAATAATAAAGAACCGTTATGTGTTCAAAATTTGAATTGAGTGTTTAGGTTTTGGATAAGCATTACACATCATTCAAATCTTCTCTAACGGATCTGTTGACAATATAAGCATGCTAAAGTTTTTGCTAAATATGAGGAATACTCAAACCAATTACCCGTAATACGTTACACTACCAGAAGCACGGAAAATTCTGAGCGCGTTTCCGAAGGAAAAAAACTTTTCCGATGGGCTCCTGACGGTAATTTTTAAAAATAGACCCGTCGGAGTACGACTCGTCGAAAACAAAATAGCGACATCGGAATTAAGAAAAACCTTCGGACTTTTTTTGAGGATTTTTCGACGGTTAAAATTCGGAAAAACCTTCGGAAGCTTCCGATAGAATTCCGACGGTTAGGGTTAGGATTATCGTCGAAAGTTTCCGATTGTTTTCCGACGGTTAGTGATGAGAGCCGGAGCGTCGTTACTTCTCCGGTACCCGAGCAATTTAGAAAAGGGAAAGGAAAATGGGGTTTAGTTTACCGAATCGGCAACCAAATACGCAGTATAAGGAAGCTGACTCGAGTCGTCTCTCAGAGGAAGCGCAGACAGGTGATTGGATGAGCAGATTGTATGAGAAGGGGGTTGGAAAAGCGCATGTGAACAGTAGGTAGGAAATATAAATAACTAAGTCGCCTCGGTGTTGGATGAGACGATCGGTACGGTTCTCCTATCATCGACCCTAGTACTACGCTCAACTCCTAGTGTGTGGCACTCGTAGTGTAACTGTACTCTCCTAATCAGACTGAATAAATCTCCAATCTCATCAAGTGAATACCTAGGCGACTCGATCACAAAACAGTTCACGACTCGATCTAATGCGACACTACACGATGCTTAATTCCTAAACCGATAATCAATCTCTAACACTCTCTAATCAACTAGGAACCAACGTCCAGAACAGATGATCAATTCCTAATCAACAAGCTAGCCTCGACATGCATCGACATCCTCTAAACCGAGAACTTAAACGCATGCTCAGAGCTATCCTAGCCAACCACTCGACTAAACCGTACGAGTAAAGTAGGCAATATAAAATAAGAGCTATATAGAGAAACTACAATAGGTGAATCACATACTACCTAAAGTCTCAAGTACTAACGAACCATAACCGATAATCTATCCTACACCGAGACTAGCTAACTACTCTAACATTGCATGAAAATAAATAAGCACAACAGATTAAAAACGGTAAATGAATTATACAGTAAAGAGTAAATGAATAGTACAAGCGGTAAAACAGTGCGGTAAAAATAAATTACTATTGTACTATTACAATCACTATTTACTATTTACTACTACTACTACTATTCCTAATCTAGAGAGAAGTCATAGCTCCTCTCTCTAAACTACCCTAAGGAAAGCATGAATGAACGAATGAATGGGGAGCTGGGATATATAGAAAAGCTGCCTCCGTCCACTGTTCTTGGCACGACGTGGTCGCTAGCGAGTAAGCACTAGTCGCTAGCGACCACCTTGACAATGTGCACTCGCTAGCGGCTGTAGGTTGGCCGCTAGCGACGGTCTCGGGAGCTGCTATGGTTGAATCTGTGCTGGTGGCTCCTGCGGCCGCCCGGTGGTGGCGCGACACTTCTCCGACCTCCGTCACGGACCTCTGAAGTGAACCTTGACCCTTGATGGTGGTGCCTCTGCCGTTTGCTCCGATTACCGCCGCCGATGGTGGTTGAAAGTGGCGTAGATTGTTCAATCTCTCTCTTCGGGCGGCGGTTCTTGAGTCCGGAACTTGGGTTTTGGTCGCACACGCTTGGGTTAAGGTTCTAGTGGTAGAAGCTGCCGTGGTTGAGTGGTGGTCGAGATTGGACGAGGTTGCTGAAATTGTCTCCTTTCTGCAGGTGCATGGTCGCTAGCGACTAGCATGTGGCCGCTAGCGACCAGTTTTCCACTGATCACTCGCTAGCGATAGGCCGTTATCCGCTAGCGAGGGTACCTGCATCAGAACCAGAATTGCAGTGTGAATTGTGCATTTTCACATGATACGAACATATAAACATACACATACAACATATTATATAATAATACACGTATACACTCATATAATTATGAATACAAACATATAAGTAACATACAATCACATAAACACTTAACAAACACATAACACCAACATAATTACATAATCACATAAACACACATATGTAACAAGAAATGCAGAAATCACAACCTTAATTTCCTTTGGTCATAAATATGTGCCAAAAAGACACAATTATGCAAAGTTTCATCAAATAAGCCAATTAGGAAGTTAAGAGCAAGACTAGCTAGTTGCACACTCTATAATAATTGAAATGATACAACAAGATAAATATAAGGGATAAAAATAGGTAAAAATATACATTTATCAACTCCCCCACACTTATCTTATTGCATGTCCTCATGCAATACTCATAAGTGCAACCAACTAGAGAAGGACAACAAGTAAGCAATTGAAAAATTCAGCTCAAATCCAGTTCATTCACTTCTTTATTCAAAAATTAAAAACATGTTAATTGCAAGAAACTAAGAGGAAAACAAAAGAAAAGGTTATGATGCACCAAATGACACAAATTTCTTACAAGCAAGACGTATACAAAACAATGACATGCAGGGTGAAATCCACTATAAAAGTCATTAATCAAGCACATAGGATTTCTTAGTATAACTGTTTAGCCTCATAATCTCTCAAGTGTTTGGGATGAAGCATTTACACTCAAAATCCATTTCTTACAGGTTGTATTACCATATGCTTGCAAGATGTCTAACTTTCTACTACAGTCACAAATACATACACAAAATCAAGAGGACTTTATTAGGGTTGTAATGGGGTTGAGGTAAGGGTGTGGGATGACAAAAGGTAAGCAAAGCTAAACCTCAACCCAAGAGAGCAGATGCATATGCAAGATGCAATTCTTATACATTTAATTACAATCAAATTCAAGCATCACTCTCCAAACCTCAACTAATTCCCAAAACTTTATTTACAAAGAACAAAATACAAATATGTACAATAAAGAACAAAGTACAAAAACAATTTTTTTTTTAATTTTCAATTTTAATCATTTTTTTTTTGGACTTCCCAATGGTTCCCTATACATACAATCACTCCCCCACACTTAAATGAATGCATGTCCTCATGCATTGCCCAAACTATGATTTAACACATGTGAAATATGCATGAATGCTCTCCTAAGCTCAAAGGTTGGTTACATTCTTTGTTTTTCGCTTAGGCTTATGATGTGCTAAACCAAGAAAAGGGATATTAAGGCTCAAGGAGGCTCAAACAATAGAAAGTGTGTACGGTTGGTCATATGGAAAGTAGCTAAATAAACAAACAATGCCTCTATCATATTAAGTGCATGTAAAAGTAAACAAAGCTTCAAACCAGACATACAAGCAAGTTCTGAAATACAACATCAAATGGAATATGCACACAAGAAAGAACAAGGCTCAAAAGCTCACCAAGGTTGCCTATGTACTCAACTAATACTTAAAAGAGTAAAGATAACCAAGCATGCAAGAAAATAAGTCTAATGTCCAACAAGTAAGAAAATTGAAAATGATGCAAAACCAACAAGTTATCCTCAAAGAAACTAACAATTGACAAAGCACACATTAAAACAACCAAATTTAAGCTAACACAATAAAAAAAACTAATCAAGTTGCATGTGAAATCTATCCTAAGCATGCTTTATTGAATTCAAATTGCAAAACAGAAAATTAAAAGACAGTGGTTACTCCCCTCAAGGTGGCTTATGTTTGAGAAGGTCCCGGAGCATCCACAAGAGTGTAGAATCCAAGTGTCGTCCACCGGGATCCCATATAAGTCGAACCACACCAAATAGCATGATTCGCCTCAGTTTGTCGGACCTCAGCGGTTCGATCCTGCAAAAGCTCCTTGGGAAATAAAGACTCCCCTTGGAGGTAACATCCCAACAACGACAGAATTCAAGCGATGAGGAATGACAATCCTCACCTGAAGGGGTTAAACAAGAAAAACAAAAACAAAAACGAAAGCAGTTAGTATTTACAGATTTGGATTTCCAAAATTTACCTATAATGATTTGTAGTTGGACATCCGTCTCTAAGAGAACATACTCGTGATGCCCAAGAACGAATGGATTGACTCCCAATGGAAACCATGACATGGCCGGCGATGGCATCAGTGCAACAACTTCCCCTTCGCATGCATCCTCGGCATCTCCAAGTGTAGATGTTACTGCAGAAACAACAACACAAGAAAATTGCTCACCAACATGTAAAGGATTTGTGGGTGCACATGATGGGGGTGGAGGCTCTTCACACTCTGCATTTGATTCTGCCTCAGGTTCCCCTGCCAATTCCACAATCATGGACTTCAATGTTGCCCATTCCAATTGTTCCACATCAACATCTTCTACAGATGTTGGGATTTCAAGCACCTCAAATGATGGTGGTGGTGATGAGGGTGGTGTTAGTGGTGGTGTTGTGTGGTCGGGATAAATGGAGGTAATGGTGGTGTAGAAGGCAATGGGTGGGTGGTAAGGTGGTGATGTTGGTGTAGATGGTCTAGGTGATGAAGGTGGCAGTGATGGAGGTGCATGTGAGGTGGCTCGATCTCCTGACATCTGCATCAGATGCTCCAACCTGTCCATTGATTGGAGTAATTGTACATTCTTTTCATTCTCTTCCTTCTGCTTCACAAGAATTTCATAGCATTGAAACAGAAGGGACGGGTCAATATCATTACAGGGAGGAGGTGCAAGAGGTGGTGGTGATTGTGGGTATGGATCTCGGTAGGTGGGAGATAGATATTCAGTGGATGGATGGTAAGGTTCATGGTAGGGTGGGACGTATGGTGGGTATGGCTCATAGTATGATGGAGGGTCTTGGTATGGATGTGGTGGTGGTGGTTGATAATAGGATGGTGGTGGTGAGTAGGTGGTGGTGGGTGGGTAGGTGTATGGTGGAGGTGATGACTCTTGTAAGTCATTAATTGTATGATAATTACCTACAAAATCAAAAGAAGAAAAATCTTGGAAACCAAAATTGTTAGAAAACATGTTAGTTCAAATAAGATAAAC
Source organism: Aeschynomene evenia (assembly GCA_013621005.1). Taxonomy (NCBI): domain Eukaryota; kingdom Viridiplantae; phylum Streptophyta; class Magnoliopsida; order Fabales; family Fabaceae; genus Aeschynomene; species Aeschynomene evenia. The sequence continues at coordinate 13,908,096 of CM024270.1, forward strand.
TGTACAAAGATAGAATAAATTGTACACAAACATAAAGAAAAAAAATAAATGCAAGATATATACAATATGTACATCAATCACAAGCGTTGCTTCCCCGGCAACGGCGCCAAAAATTGACGAGAGCTGGAGCGTCGTTACTTCTCCGGTACCCGAGCAATTTAGAAAAGGGAAAGGAAAATGGGGTTTAGTTTACCGAATCGGCAACCAAATACCCAGTATAAGGAAGCTGACTCGGGTCGTCTCTTAGAGGAAGCGCGGTGTTGGATGAGACGATCGGTACGGTTCTCCTATCATCGACCCTAGTACTACGCTCAACTCCTAGTGTGTGGCACTCGTAGTGTAACTGTACTCTCCTAATCAGACTGAATAAACCTCAAATCTCATCAAGTGAATACCTAGGCGACTCGATCACAAAACAGTTCGCGACTCGATCTAATGTGACACTGCACGATGCTTAATTCCTAAACTGGTAATCAATCTCTAACACTCTCTAATCAACTAGGAACCAACGTCCAGAACAGATGATCAATTCCTAATCAACCAGCTAGCCTCGACATGCATCGACATCCTCTAAAACGAGAACTTAAACGCATGCTCACAGCTATCCTAGCCAACCACTCGACTAAACCGTACGAGTAAAGTAGGCAATATAAAATCAGAGCTATATAGAGAAACTACAATAGGTGAATCACATACTACCTAAAGTCTCAAGTACTAACAAACCATAACCGATAATCTATCCTACACCGAGACTAGCTAACTACTCTAACATTGCATGAAAATAAATAAGCACAACAGATTAAAAACGGTAAATTAATTATACAGTAAAGAGTAAATGAATAGTACAAGCGATAAAAATAAATTACTATTGTACTATTACAATCACTATTTACTATTTACTACTACTACTACTACTATTCCTAATCTAGAGAGAAGTCAGAGCTCCTCTCTCTAAACTACCCTAAGGAAAGCATGAATGAATGAATGAATGGGGAGCTGGGATATATAGAAAAGCTGCCTCCGTCCACTGTTCTTGGCGCGACGTGGTCGCTAGCGAGTAAGCACTAGTCTCTAGCGACCACCTTAACAATGTGCACTCGCTAGCGGCTGTAGGTTGGCCGCTAGCGACGGTCTCGGGAGCTGCTATGGTTGAATCTGTGCTAGTGGCTCCTGCGGCCGTCCGGTGGTGGCGCGACACTTCTCTGACCTCCCTCACGGACCTCTGAAGTGAACCTTGACCCTTGATGGTGGTGCCTCTGCCGTTTGCTCCGATTACCGCCGCCGATGGTGGTTGAAAGTGGCGTAGATTGTTCAATCTCGCTCTTCGGGCGGCGGTTCTTGAGTCCGGAACTTGGGTTTTGGTCGCACACGCTTGGGTTAAGGTTCTAGTGGTAGAAGCTGCCGTGGTTGAGTGGAGTGGACGAGGTTGCTGAAATTGTCTCCGTTCTGCAGGTGCATGGTCGCTAGCGACTAGTATGTGGCCGCTAGCAACCAGTCTTCCACTGATCACTCGCTAGCGATAGGCCGTTATCCGCTAGCGAGGGTACCTGCATCAGAACCAGAATTGCAGTGTGAATTGTGCATTTTCACATGATACGAACATATAAACATACACATACAACATATTACATAATAATACACATATACACTCATATAATTATGAATACAAACATATAAGTTACATACAATCACATAAACAGTTAACAAACACATAACACCAACATAATTACATAATCACATAAACACACATATGTAACAAGAAATGCACAAATCACAACCTTAATTTCCTTTGGTCATAAATATGTGCCAAAAAGACACAATTATGCAAAGTTTCATCAAATGAGCCAATTAGGAAGTTAAGAGCAAGACTAGCTAGTTGCACACTTTATAATAATTGAAATGATACAACAAGATAAATATAAGGGATAAAAATAGGTAAAAGTATACATTTATCAGTTAGGGTTAACAATTTCGTCGGAAGTTTCCGGTTGACTTCCGACGGTTAGGGTTAGAAATTACCGATAGGGGTTTAGGGTCAAGCAGCTGCATGATAATTTCAGTAATTTTTGGTCAATACCGGGGGATTTCCGACGGTTTTTCTTCTTATTCTCCGAGGGATTTCCGACGGATAGTACAGATAACAAAATTTTTTTCCATATCTTAATGTGAGATTTTTTGTGTATGACCTGATTTAACATATAAAATTGAATAATAAAATCTGTATCATTGGTACAAAATAATCCAATTTTTTTATCGATATATTTATATATATAGTATTTAAACGAATATTATGAAAAATTAAATTACAGTAAAATAGTATAACAATATAAAACAATAACAAAAAAATTAAATGTATGAGAATGTAGCAGAAAAACATAACAATAAAAGAGTATAAAGAAAAGGACTACTCATAGTCCTGGTGGCCTTCATCACCACTGGTATCATCATCATCATCATCGATCAGACCCAATGGTAGGTTGGCTCCGGAAGAGCTAGAAGACGCAAACATCTTGAATAACATCTTCATATTCTTCTTCAACTTCGACATCTTGGTCTTGCTCTTCTTCTTGTCCGACTCCTGGTTCTTGAGCCTCTCCTGTAGCTCTGCATTTATGGCATGCACACGGTCTCTAAGAGCGTCATCTCTAATAACAGAACCACACGTAGAGGCCGATGCAGGAGATGGAGTGTCGGTGAACCCAGCAATGCCGGTACCATAAACACGGCCCTTATATGGCCCACCAACAGTCTCCAGCCAAATACTATCCTCAATAGGAGGTTCGGCTGTCTCTCCTGCATCAAGCTGAGTCTGATAGGCCTGTGTTGCCTCATCAAACTTCTACCTGAACTCTGCCTGCAACGTATCAAAACAATTTTAAAAAAGGTAAGTGCTATTGTAAATAAAGATTAACATCGAAACCAAATTATACAAGGACAAATTTTTATATGTATACTCACGTAGGTGGTCCTGGAGCGCTCATCCACCCATTCCTTCCCCCTCTTAGTCTTCTTCATGTGGGTCTGCTCGAAGACCTCACTATGAGTGGGGGTGCGCCTCAACTCTCGGGCCTGTGTTAAAGTGAGTTTATGTTAGTATTTGTGCTAAAACAATAGGTTTAATAACATAGTTAATTGATATTAAACATTATATACATACCAATCGTGCTCGTGTGCCCTCAACAGTGGTAGAGCCGCCGGTGTGGAGGGAACCACCCTTCAGTGAGGCCCAATTCAGCTTGTTGCGAGCCTGCTCAGCCTTGAAGGCATCGGAGGCCCAGTGCTCCCACAGCACCTGGAGGTGACGCTCAAGGATCTATTGAAAGCGTGAAGTCCCATCCCGAATATCCCTGAGCATCTCCCGGAACCTCTTCTCGGCCCTGAAGTTCCAAGCCCGTCTGGTGGCTGGCTCCTCCTCAGGGAAAATCAGAAAATGTTTCTGCAAAGTTTACAGGAAAAAAAGTTAGTGTCCAATAGAATGTACAGAAAAGATCATAATAAGGTGGATTATTAAAAAATGAATAAATTAAAGTTTACCTTCCACTCCCTATACAACATGTCTCTCGTGGGCACATGGATCTTGGAGAACTTGAGATACGGAGCATCAAAATGGCTCTGTATGATCTCCGTAATCTTGTGAGCTCCGTCCTTAAACGGGATCCAACTACAAAAAATTAAACATTATTTTTTAAATTACAAATTAGTAAAAATATCGTTTATCCATGATAGTGAAATTAATTTTTAAAACTTACCCATTCTTGCCATCCCATCTGATCCGAGTGGGCTCCTGTCCCACTGGGTAACGATCAGATGTATCGGTGGGCTGACTCCCATCACCAGTAACGAGGTGGCTTCTATCAGCAGTGACTACAGGGTGGTCTAGAGCACCTCCAATAACCCCAGACTGTGGGCCAGGTACCGACGCAGGTGGGGTGACGGCAGTCTCTGGAGGATCGGTGGTGGGAGTAGTTTGTGCTGCGTCTGAGGACGAGGAACCTCGAATCCTCAGCGGGTCGTCCTTTGATGGCTGTGTCGTGTCAACCATAAATTTAATTATTTTTAAAACCAAGTTCCCCTAATATAGTTTAGTGGAAACCAGGGTCGTCTCTCACAAGGAATGGCTAAAAAAGTAATACACAAGACTAGTTGTCTGACGGTTTGTCACAATTGGGGGTTTTTGTGTGCAAGTTAATTAAATTGGAATAAAAATGAAAATAATAGAAGCAGCGGTTTATGGGGGTGGAACATTCATTAGGGTGTCAATTATTGGCTACAAAAGAATGCATGAGTTGATTAATTATGCCGGAGTTAGATCTAACTCCTTTGTTGTGATTCTAATGATTAACTGCCTAGAATGAGATTAATTAGTGAGATCTCACCTTTAGTTCCACTCTCAACAATTATTAAAGCCAATCACATTAATCTAATTAAAGAGACTAATCAGCCAATTAATTACTCATTACCAATTCCTGATATGCCATGCATCAATTAATCAACTAACACATAAACATATGCCAATGAATTAGCCAACTCAATCGAGTAAGCCAAGACAAAGGATTAAACACACAATTTAAGATCTCAAATTATATGCCAAGGGTTTGATAATGAAAACTTATGCAAGATTAAGAACAAAGCCTCAAATTACCCCAATGATGTTCACACCCTCACAAACCACCAAGAAATTTAGCTACTCATGGCAAGAAATAAAATGCAAGTTGGCAAGATGGAAAAACAAATAACTGAATTAATGATAAAAGAGTCACTTACAAAACCCAAAGAGGGCTGGACGAATAACGTTGAAATGCAAATAACTGAGCTAGAGCTAAACTAGGAAAACGGAAATCCTAATGGAAGAACAATACCTCTAACTAGGAAAAGAAAATAAGTGAAAGTGGAGGTAGTGAGTGGTTGGTGTTTCTGATGCATTAGCTCCCTTTAAATAAGATGAGCAGCCTCCAAACCCTAATCAATTTGGGCCCCCAACTTGTGCAGATAGGGTTTCTGCTGTGACAGAGTTGCGGCGCGGCGCTTGGGCGCGTTACGGGCGCTGGAGCGCCAGCGCTGTGCACGTGACAAGTTTAAGTGAGTCACGCGCGCTAGGGCGCGCTATGGGCGCTGGAGCGCTCGATGCCTGTTCTGAAATCCACTGCTCTGCTTCTTGCTCAGTTCCTGATGTCTACAGCTCCAATAATACCTGTGACCTGCACTAAAAATACGAAATATCCAAGATCAAGTGCAAAAGGTCATCCTTGAATTGTAAAAACATCATAAAACTTGCTATTTTAGCCTTTATTTCTATTAAGCTCAGATTAATCCCAAGTTGAATTAAATACAATAAGAGGCCAAAATAGAGCTAAGAATTGCATACAATCATCCAAATTAAGGGCATAAAATATTGGTAAAAACCGCGTTATCAAATATCCCCACACTTGAACAATTGCATGTCCTCATGCAAAAGCAATGATTCCAAGCATCTCTCAAAGCATTGGCTAATACATCTAACACCTAAGCTAAGTCCTAAAAGAAAAATAAAATCTACAGATGATGGGAAGTTATTCAAAACAGCACACCTTGGTCAGATTTATACAATACCCTTGACATGTTATCAGTTGGCATCAAGAAAAGTTTATGAGTTAGGAGAATCAATTCATGTTATGCAAAGTTGGCTGATTTGGCCCTCACCAGTGTGTTTCTCTCTCAATCACTCAGTGTTTTGGCTTAGCACTCAATTTGAATAATTCACACAAGTATTTACATTCCATAAATTTGCTATACTCCTAACATTGCAATTTTTACAAACATGGTGCATCAAGAGGTCTTTTCAGGGTTGTAACGGGGCTTGGGACAAGTGTGGCATATATGGGAAGTGGACTCAATTTCCAAAAAACTAAGACTTCATGGTTTGATCAATCCTAGATGACTTCTATCACTACAGAAAAGATGGAGAGAGAAGAGATGGAGAGAATAGAAATACCCAAGATCAACAACCATAAATTCTTACAATTAACATTCCCAAGGTTCCCAAATATTTCCATATCAATTCCCAGGAACCCAACAACCTTTATTTGCAGTATTCACATTTTTTTCTTGATTTTTTTGTATTTTTCGATTTTTTTTTAATGTCTCATCTCAATTCCTTTGGTAATTAAAATGAGGTGGAAAAGAAAATAACAAAGGACCACTTATGTACAAAATCTACCCTTACAACATATCCCAATATTTTGCACTCTATACCAGTGCTCAACTTAACCCAATTTCCCCACACTTAAGACCTTTGCCCAATAATCAAACCATGTCCTCCTAGTTTCTCAGAGGGGATTTTTCATTGTTTTTCTGTCTTTGGCTTGTAATGAGCTTAGTAACAAAAAAGGGATAAAGGCTCAAATTGGCTACAAACAAATGGGAATTGTGTATGGGTTGGCTATTTGGCTAAGTGGCTTTTAAATGTAAAAACAAAATTATGCCTCAATCACATGCAACATGTATAAAATGCAAAACAAGAATCAAGCAAATTCAGGAATAACAAATACAAGTGGGTGTGTGCTCACGGAAAGAAAGTGATTAATTGATACATGTAATCACATTTAAGGCTCAAATCTCACAGGTAATCCAACCAACCAAACAGAGATAAGACAAACAATTCAAACTCAAATTAAATTATCATGCCAACATTTCAGAGTTAAATTAAAAGGGCAGAGCAATTTCAGACCAAAAGGTGCTATAAAGAAAACTACCCAATCATCTACCTATAAATAAATAAAATAAAATAAAATAAAGAAAAAAAAAAGAGTTAGGCATGCCATTATTTACAAAAGCCAATTTTATCTACACCCTCCCCACACTTGAATGAGACACTGTCCCTAGTGTCAACCAATTAAAGAACAGAGAGAAGGGTATAGAAAGGACCTACGGAGGACTCAATCGTCCTCTGAACCATCATCATCCTCATCACCATCCTCCTCCTCAGCCTCATCATCCTCATCATCATCGTCGTCCTCGTCCTCATCGACATCAATAGGAGCCTGGGACTGTCCCAGAGCTCCATAACCGGCGGAGAAGCGCTGGTCGATGTAGGATCGGAAACCGCTCTGCATCTCAGCGATCCTCTGGTCATAATGAGTCTGCATGGCCAAGTACCGCTGATCATGATAGCTCTCAGCAGCAGCGAACTTCTGATCGAAGTACTCCTTCATGTTGACCTCCATCTGGGTCAACTGTGCAGAGAGGGAATCTAGGGGGTTCCCTGCTGGCTGGGTCTTGTTCTGAGCGGTTGCATCCTTGGTAGCAAGACCGGCGGCAGTGATGGTGGAATGTGGCCCTTGCCACTCGTCGTCGGCGTACTCTGGCACACCACACTTGATAGCCAAAGAGGTGATCAGAGAAGGATAGGGAAGACACCTGTAGGGCTCAATGTGGTGAGCCTGATGCATGGTGCGCTGAAGACGAGTGGGCAAGTATACCCAGTGGCCCACCATAATGCAGTAGAGGTGGAGAGCCTGGTCTATGGTGAGCTCGGAGATGTGGGAGACTGGGTAGATGTGGCTGTAGTAGATGCGGGACCACGCTCTGGCCTCCAGGTTGAGCGTGTAGTTCTTCAGTGTGCGGGGGAGCATGTTGGCTCCCAGTGTCCAGCTGCAACCCGGTAGGCAAAGGCGGTTCCTGATCACGTCCAAGCTCGTAGCAGCCATGGTCTGGATGGCGTCCGGCTCTCTGAATGCATAATCGGGCTCCAGGGCAACCTGAATGTGTGTGGCTATGGTCTCCACGTCTACCGGAATGAACTTGCCCCGGAGGAACACCTGAGTGGCGGTGCGGTCATGGAAGTTGGCATAGAACTCCCGCACCCACGTGATGTTCGCCCTGACAGGGGCACTGAGAAGGTAGTGGGCCCACTCCCGTCTCTCGATCTCCGCCACGACCATGTCGAGCCGTCCTTGGCCCTCGTCATGGAACTGATACCCCAATTCAAAGAGGGGTTTCCTCTTATGAATTGTGGCCTGGAAGGCCATCTCGGCAGTGACGTCGAGGAAACGTGCGGAGTCGTGAGGCTGATCGTAGGAGTGATCATCCTCCTCGGTGGTGCGTACCCTCTTCCCCTTACCGCCTCGGGTTCGTGGTGCCATGCCTAAAAGATAAAGACCAAGACAATTAAGTTCCAGTATACAGTCCAGTTTCTTGGCTAATGTCAATTCTAGTCATGCCATAACAAATGCAAATGCAAAACAAAGTGTACTATAGCAGTTAAACATGTCTAATTCTAGCAAACAGTAAAGCACAACTTTTCGGCCCAAATTATGCAGCAGACCGGCGCCGGAGCGCATAGGGCGCGCTCGAGCGCACGATCTGTAATGGAGCGAAACCACCTCGCGCTCGAGCGCGTATAGCGCGCCGGAGCGCACGAGGGTTTCGGCGACAGCACAGATAGCGTAAAACAATGAAAATATCATCCCAACTCCAATTTTCTCACCATTCTAACCGATTAAATCACTAATCATGCAATACTAACCGATTAAATCTATACCAAACAATCAAATATCATCTTTTCCATCTCTTAATCAAACAAAATCCGATTTCTACCAAGAACAAAGAAAAGATTGTGTTTTTGAACAATGTACCTTGATAGGATTCAATGCAATGACAAGATGAACAAATGTATGGATGATTTTTGAGAGAAAAAGTGAGAAGAATGGTGGAAGAGAGGGAGAAAATCGTTGCGCCGCTGGAGCTGCAAGAGGGAGAAGTGCAGAAATGAATCTGCAATTTGGGCTTTTAGGGTTTTGAAGAAACCTACGCGCGCTAGAGCGCGCTGGAGCGCGAAGCCAAAACGCGGCGTTTCATTTAAGCGAGACGCGCGCGCTGGGGCGCGTATATGGCGCCCGGGCGCGACCTCCTGATGCAGAATCAGTGTTTTACTGCTATAATTCCTAAGATGCATGAACTACCCTAATTAATTTAAATGTATGCAAAAATTTAAAGATGCCAATAAAAACAAAATACAGAAAATTAAATACGGAATTGAAATACTGGAATTGAAGTACGGAATGAAAATACGGAAATTAAAAATACTGAAAAATAAGGAAAACCGGTGGGTTGTCTCCCATGAAGCACTTTGCTTTAACGTCCCTAAGTTGGACGGTCGACCGTTTTGAGGCTACTTTGGTCCAGACTGCTCAGCACCAGCTGCTCCGGTCATGATGTGGATGGCACTCACATTCCCTTTGGGATTGGGAACTGTTTGAGATGGGATCTGTGAGTTGCCAGCTTGTTCACAGGCTTGTGTGGCCTGATTTCCCCTCATTTGATTGACCTCATTCTGCAAGTTTAGCAACATCCTTTGTTGCTCCATGAGTAGCTTCATCACATCACCGATTGTTGGCTTGTTAGGATTCAGAGGTGCAGGCAGAGCCAATTGTTGCAGTGGTGGAGCAAGGCCATTGGAGCCTGATATGGAGCCTGGGGTTGCCTTTGATGAGGAGGTTGGTACCGAACCTGCTGAGGTTGCTGCACTTGTTGTGGCTGTGGGTTGTTATTCCACCTCAGGTTCGGGTGGTTCCTCCAACTTGGGTTGTAGGTGTTCCCGTAGGTTGATTTTGTGGCTGAAATTGAGGTTTCCCGGGAAAAGTATTTGCAGTTGCCACCACTGTTGCCTCTTCTTGGAGATGTGGGCATTGGTCAGTTGGATGAGTCTCCAAAGAGCATATCCCACACACCATTGCTTGGCTAGATGTTCCCGGTTTGGCTTGGTTGATGGCCAATTGTTTCATGAAAGTAGCAATCTCATCCAGCTTTTGGTGTAGGCCACCACTCTCCTGTTGAGCTACCTCATTCACCCATTTGGTTACAGCGGTTGCCCTTGTGCCAAACTGCTGTGAGTTCACAACCATGTTTTCGAATAGGAGCCTAGCTTCTGCCGGAGTCTTGTCCATCAGGGCCCCGCCACTGGAAGTGTCGATCATGCACCGGTCCATACCCGTCAGACCCTCATAATAGTATTAGATCAACAATTGCTCTGAGATTTGATGGGTAGGACAGCTTGCCACCAATTTCTTGAATCTCTCCCAGTATTCATGGAGAGACTCACCTTGCAGTTGGCGGATGCCACTAATGTCCTTCCTTATGGCAGCTGCCCTTGAGGCTGGGAAGAATTTCTCCAAAAAGATATTCTTCATGCCAATCCAGGTGTTGACAGCTCCATTGGGCAGGTTCAGGAACCATTGCTTTTCCTGACCGTCCAGAGAGAACGGAAAAGCCCGAAGCTTCACATGTTCCTCGTTGACTCCTCTTGGCTTGAGAGTTTCACACACCACATGAAATTCTTTGAGGTGCTGGTGTGGATCCTCTCCGGCCAAACCGTGGAATTTAGGGAGCAAGTGCAGAATAGCTCCCTTGAGCTCGAACTCAGTGTCCAACCTTGTGTAGGTAATTCCCAAAGGTTGTTGGCTGAGGTCCGGAGCTGCAAGTTCCTTCAGGGTGGGCTGATAGTCTGCCATAATCGAACTTAGACCTGAAACACTAACAGAAAAATCAGAAAGTTCAGGACCAGTGAAAATTAAGGCTTCAAACGGTGGACCTTCCGGTTGCCTCCGAGACTCAATAAACCTTTTCCTAGCTTGCTTTATTTTTCTCAAAGTGTGTTCGATTTCTGGGTCAAAAACAGCAAGCTGGGGATTCGGTTGGGATTGAGTCATGCGCGACTGCAACGTTGCAGTCGCAGTCGCGCGCTGGAGCGCTGTACAGGCGCTGGAGCGCGAGTATCAGCAGCAGACTCAGCTGTTCGTGGAACAGCGAGTCTGGGAAGAGTAAAATTAAAAATAATAAACGAAAATAAAATGCAAAATAAAAGAAAATCTTTTTGTTGTTTTTATTTTTGAAAGAAACAAAGAAAAATAAAAGAAAACAATTATGTACACTATTCACAATTCAAACAACTAGTGAAAACTTTCATCGCCATTCCCCGGCAACGGCGCCAAAAATTTGATGGCTGTGTCGTGTCAACCATAAATTTAATTATTTTTAAAACCAAGTTCCCCTAATATAGTTTAGTGGAAACTAGGGTCGTCTCTCACAAGGAATGGCTAAGAAAATAATACACAAGACTAGTTCTTTGACGGCTTGTCACAATTGGGGGTTTTTGTGTGCAAGTTAATTAAATTGGAATAAAAATGAAAATAATAGAAGCAGCGGTTTATGGGGGTGGAACATTCATTAGGGTGTCAATCATTGGCTACAAAAGAATGCATGAGTTGATTAATTACGCCGGAGTTAGATCTAACTCCTTTGTTGTGATTCTAATGATTAACTGCCTAGAATGAGATTAATTAGTGAGATCTCACCTTTAGTTCCACTCTCAACAATTATTAAAGCCAATCACATTAATCTAATTAAAGAGACTAATCAGCCAATTAATTACTCATTACCAATTCCTGATATGCCATGCATCAATTAATCAACTAACACATAAACATATGCCAATGAATTAGCCAACTCAATCGAGTAAGCCAAGACAAAGGATTAAACACACAATTTAAGATCTCAAATTATATGCCAAGGGTTTGATAATGAAAACTTATGCAAGATTAAGAACAAAGCCTCAAATTACCCCAATGATGTTCACACCCTCACAAACCACCAAGAAATTTAGCTACTCTTGGCAAGAAATTAAAAGGCAAGAAATAAAATGCAAGTTGGCAAGATGGAAAAACGAATAACTGAATTAATGATAAAAGAGTCACTTACAAAACCCAAAGAGGGCTGGACGAATAACGTTGAAATGCAAATAACTGAGCTAGAGCTAAACTAGGAAAACGAAAATCCTAATGGAAAGAACAATAACTCTAACTAGGAAAAGAAAATAAGTGAAAGTGGAGGTAGTGAGTGGTTGGTGTTTCTGATGCATTAGCTCCCTTTAAATAAGATGAGCAACCTCCAAACCCTAATCAATTTGGGCCCCCAACTCGTGCAGATAGGGTTTCTGCTGTGACAGAGTTGCGGCGCGGCGCTGGGGCGCGTTACGGGCGCTGGAGAGCCAGCGCTGTGCACGTGACAAGTTTAAGTGAGTCACGCGCGCTGGGGCGCGCTACGGGCGATGGAGCGCTCGATGCCTGTTCTGAAATCCACTACTCTGCTTCTTGCTCAGTTCCTGATGTATACAGCTCCAATAATACCTGTGACCTGCACTAAAAATACGAAATATCCAAGATCAAGTGCAAAAGGTCATCCTTGAATTGTAAAAACATCATAAAACTTGCTATTTTAGCCTTTATTTCTATTAAGCTCAGATTAATCCCAAGTTGAATTAAATACAATAAGAGGCCAAAATAGAGCTAAGAATTGCATACAATCATCCAAATTAAGGGCATAAAATATTGGTAAAAACCGCGTTATCATCCTTCTTGGAACGACCTCGTCCGCGTGGTGCCATATGTATATGTAAAATAATATTTTGTAAACTTGTTAATTGTAAACATTTCTTGTTATCTCCTAGACAATTATTATATGAATATATATAGATATATACTTGAAGACTTCATCGGTCGTTATCTTCTTCACTTTCATCTTCATCCTCGGATCCTTCCGTTTCTTCACTTTCATCCTCACTCTCACTATTATGGGGTTCGCTTCGTACTGTATGTGATGGACTCTCAACAATATCAACTTCACCTGTATCGGATAAAAGGTTGGGAGGCATGGTAGTGTCAGTAATCAACCTTTGTGGGAACTAGTCATCCACTTGATAAGCTTGGTCGTCGAAAACGGATTCGTTATCATATTCAACTCGCACTCTTGGTTTTGTCCTTCTTACGGCCCTCCATTACGACTTACACTTTCCAGGGTAAGATAAGTAATACACTTGATGAGCATTTTGAGCAATGATAAAGGGATCAAAGCGCTGCTCTCGTCGTGTACTATTAATCTCAGTTATTTTGTACTGAGTGTGAGATCGAGTTCCAGTTGGGCGTTGTGGGTCATACCAATCACAATAGAATAACATAATTCTTTTAATTGGTAACCCAACATATTCAAACTCTAAGATCTCTTTAATTGTACCATACCAATCTCGTTCCCCTTCTCCAGCATCTCCTTTGACACAAACCCCACAATTATATGAGTTCCTCTCCCTTCCCCAATCTACAGTGTGAAATTTGAATCCATTCACATAGTATATTGACCAACTGTGCACTTTATTTTTTGGTCCCCAAGCTATATCTTGCAAAAATTGGTCAGTTACCCTATGTGAGGGATCTTGTACCTACGTATATTGTTCACAAAAACAAATGATTTGTTACCCAAGGTGATGAAGAAAATTTCAATACAATTAGATGTTTTATTACGGTCACCTACATAGTCCTTGAACCATGCCGGAAATTGTTGAAGAGAATCCTCCCCATGAATTTGTTCATAGTACCTGTCATTTATTAATAACACTAGATTATATGAACTTTTATTTACACTGTTTTAGAATTAGGTTGTAAAGATTCTTATTTTACCCTCGATACGGTGCGACCTGTAACATCCCAATTTATTAACTATGCCATGGACATAACTAACAAATTGACATGTTACAACCATCCAAAAACCCCATTTTTTTTTAGCATAAACCCTTATCACGAATAAACAACATTGTCGATACTCGAGAGCCATGACCTTTGGAATCATGCACAAATGAATATCCTGGATAATTGTCTAAAAGTATGTGAAGAATAGCATAAGTAATAGAGGCCCATACATCAATGACCATAATATTAAATACATAATATATGCGTAGGAGTGCAATATAAAAATATTTAAGTATATTAAAGGTTCTGTTTAATACATGCCATATAATATGAAAAAGAGCTGCTACAACCAAAAATAGACAGTGTGAAGTCCTGGTCCGGATGTACAAAGTGGACTCAGGTGGAGTGCAAAGCTGCCCAATAAATATATACAAGCCAAAAGAGTGTTTATCTCCCTCGCAGGGGGTACAAAAGCTCCAGAACTAAAAATACAAACCACAAGATATAACTAGAATTAAAAGGGGGAGGCTACAAAGCCGATCTTCCAGTCGTGGCTCCGGTGTCTTCCGTTCGATGTTAACCGTCACTTTCCTCGATCAGTCCTGGTCCTCCAGCTAAGGACAACACCTCCGGCTCGTCCTCCATCTGCTCGTCCTCGTCGGTGAGCGGGGCTGCCTCATCACTCTCGTACCCCTCCTCCTCGGGGTCTGACTCATCCGACTCCGGAGCGGGTACGGGCACTTGGGGCAGTGGCGGATGAACGGGCGCGGGGACAGGCGCGGGTGCAGGATCGGGAGCAGGAGCGGGGTATCTCGCCATGAGTTCTGGGATGAAGAAACGATATACCCCGGATACGGTGGAGACCATGGTAACGGCGCCGGTCAACGGCATGTAGCTCGCTACCGTGAAGTCATATGTCAGCCGGCGCGGCAGGGGCGGCGGCAGTGGCTGCTCCATACGTATCTAGAAACGAAGCATCAAGAGAGAAAAGAGTAAGACGGGGTCGTCTTAGTGAGTTACACAGAGCACACGGGTCTACGTGCTCGAAAACATCGATTCTAGCCAGTCAAAGTAATACTCGGGTATAAAAGGTACTTTACTTTCAAAAAAGGCGGAGTCCTTACTTTGACTGGTTCAAACATTTTACTGATCCGTTTCTAAGGGAACCTAGGGTCTCTCTAAGTTCTCGTGTTTCCCTCATTCAATGCGAATGCACACTCACCTCCCGGGCATCTAATCATACCATCACAAGCATATCAACAATCCAAAAATTCATCCTACGTCCACCCGTTAAATCTCTTCACTTCGACGAGCAACAGTACCGATTATTCTCTTCGCTTCGGCAAGCGGTCAAAAACCGATTGTTCTCTTCGCCTCGGTGAGCGGCACTAACCGATTATTCTCTTCGCCTCGGTGAGCGGTACTAACCGATTATTCTCTTCGCCTCGGTGAGCGGTCGTAGCTGATTTTTCTCTTCGCCTCGGTGAGCGACACTAACCGATTATTCCCTTCGCCTCGGTGAGCGGTTGTAGCCGATTTTTCTCTTCGCCTCGGTGAGCGGCACTAAAACTCAATCCAACCATTGTAACATCCCATAACGTTTAATTCTACCTCTAGTCGCTTCGGGATACTCTTCGGGAGTTTCCTGGCATGTACTTCAGGAGTTACCCGACATTCTCCACGAAACCAATCTATTTGCACAACCATATCAATTAAACTTCATCTAGTTGTTTCCGGGGTACTCCTCGGGAGCTTCCTGGCATGTACCTCAGGATTCACCCGGCATTCCCATGAAACCAATCTATCATCAACGTAACTCATCACTTTTCTTAACAGTATATAGGTGCATAATTACTTCGTTACAGCAACCATCTCAATCCAGTATTCAACTATGTACATAATCTATCTTTAAAACAATTATTCAGACAAACATAAACTTTGAAATCAAACGCATAAGTGATGAGCATTTCTCCCTGTTTCATCATTTCATACATTTATAATATCTTTTCATCCAAGTATCTATGACCATAATTTCATTATGTCACATAACATACTTTAGCATTCAATCATAGCACCATGTAATTGTATATACCTAATTATGCCGTGTTCACATATTCATGTCATACTTTATCATCAAACATAGTATTATGTGATTACACACATTACACATAACGTAACTGATAACGTGGTTTTTGCCAATATTTTATGCCCTTAATTTGGATGATTGTGTGCATTTCTTTGCTCTATTTTAGCCTTTTATTGTATTTAATACAATTTGGAATTAATTGGGACTTAATGAAAATAAAGGCTAAAGTAATAAGTTTTATGATGTTTTTGATATTCAAGGATGACCTTTGCACTTGATCTTGGGTATTTTATATTTTTGGTGCAGGTCATAGGAATTATTGGAGCAGCAGACATCAGGAACTGAGCAAGAAGCGGAGCAGTGGAATTCAGGACCGGCATCGAGCGCCCCAGCGCCCGAACCTTACTCGAAATAATCACGTGCACAGCACTGGCGCCCCAGCGCCGCGCCGCAATTCTGTTACAGTAGAGACCTATTTGCAAGGCCGAGCTGGGGGCCCAATTAGCTAGGGTTTGGAGGCTGCTCACTATATTTAAAGAAGGCTAATGCATCAGGAAACACATCACTTACCTACCACCACTTTTATATCTTTTCTTTTCCTAGTTTACTTACTTTCAACCCTAGGCTTTTAGTTAGAGTTATTTTCTCCATTAGGATTCCATCTTCTTTCCTAGTCTAGCTCTTGCTTCCTCATTTGTATTTCCAACGTTATTCGTCAAGCCCTTTGGGCTTTGTAAGTTACTTCTTTTAATTAATTCAGTTATTCATTTTTCCATCTTTTCAAATTGCATTTGTTTTCTTTACTTTACTCTTTATTGTTCAAGTTGTTTAATTTCTTCATTCCATATTTGCTTTTAATTCCAATTTATTTTATGCTCTTTTATTTCCTCCATGAGTAACTAAGTCTCTTGGTGGTTTATGAGGGTGTGAACATCATTGGGGTAGCTTGAGGCTTTGTTCTTAATCTTGCATAAGTTTTCATTATCAAACCTTGGCATATGATTTGAGATCTAAATTGTGTGTTAACCCCTTTGTCTTGGCTTACTCGATTGAGTCAAGCCAATTCATTGGCATGTGTTTAAGTATTAATTGATTAATTGATGCATGACATATCAGGAATTGGTAATGATTAATTAATTGACTGATTAGTCTTTTTAATTAGATTAATGTGATTGTCTTTTAAGATTGTTGAAAACGAAACTAAAGGTGAGATCTCACTGATTAATCTTGTTCTAGGAAATCAACGCTTAGAATCACAACAATAGGGTTAGATCTAACTCTGGCGTAATTAATCAACTCATGCATTCTTTTGTAGCCAATGATAAATGCCCTAATGAATGTCCTACCTCATAAACCACTGCTTTTTATTATTCCAAATTTATTTCTCTTGCATTCAAACAAAAACCCCAAACTTGTGACAACTCTCATACGACTAGTCTCGTGTATTACTTCCTTAGCAATTCCTTGTGAGAGACGACCCTGGTTTCCACTAAACTATATTAGGGGAACTTGGTTTTATAAATAATTAAATTTATGGGAGTTGTGACGCTCACCCATCAGTAACGTATCATCCTCATGACATAATTCATCATCATCTCATATAAAGCCTCTCTTCCTCATAACAACATAGCATAATCCTTCTTTATCTCTAATTAACCTAGTATAATTCATCAACATAATCCCTTATGTAACTCATCATCATCTCATTTTAATACATACATTTCATCATCGTAATTCATAGTAATACACTCATCAATTCATGTCACTACATAGCACAACTCATATCATATCTACACATTATTAACTTGACATTTTAGCATATTAAATTAACATCACCATTTATCATATTCTCATATCACTAATCTCATCATCAGTTCCTATCAGCAAAAGCAATCACTATCATATTCTACTAAGACACGTCATCATTTCAATTGCATAACACTTTCATAAAGGCATTCGAGTTCTCCAAATACAACACTCTTACTTTAAATTAAAGCATTAAATCTTACATCATACACATAACATAATTCCACAATCATTCTCATCAAATCTCACAAAGTTCGCCATCAAATTTGCATACACTCAAGTTCCCATGTCACACCTTAGCTCACCATCCTTTAACAAAATATTGTATATTTTTCCATTCCCTTTTTAAGATCAAATAGCATGCAACATACTCATTTTTATCATGTTAAAATAGCATATTAACCCCCTAGTCATTATTGGAAAACTTGCACTTAAAATAGGATGAAAACAAGTGATATTTTTCTTTTCTGGTGCAGGGGATCGATCCCCAGGGGTCTGGGATCGATCCTGCACTAAAATTGTCCTTCTTGGGTAAAATTTTTGCCCAGGGGATCGATCCTCACTTGAATTTTTTCCAAAACAACATATTTTTAACATGGGGATCGATCCTTTAATGGTGGGAATCGATCCCCACAAAACAGATTCTGCAGAAAGCGCAGAAAATCGTGTTTAAGCTCATTCTCACCCCAAAACTCATACCCATTCATCCAAATGCTCAAAATTCATCATCCACACTTACATACACATATTACAAACATCAGAACTCAAAATTAGACTCATCAACAAGAAGGAAAATCAAAATCAATCATGCATGCAATAAACACAACATGCACAAATAGCAACATGCAAGAGCACCACTTAGCTCCATACAACAAATTCATCAAGAAATCATAACATGCATCATGGAGCTCGAAAATGAAGCTGATTTACAGCAAGAATCAGAGACAAATAAGCTCAAGCATAGAGGGAAACTGATTGGGGATGGATGGGTAGAAGGTAACTCACTTGGATTGAAGCTTTGATGGAGATTTAGGAGTGATTTGGGGATGTTTTGCTGCCCTTAGCGTGCTTGGCCGTGGAGAGCTCCTCAAAAGCTGAGGGAATGAGTTTCTAAAGTGCTTTGTAAGAAAATGAGGAAGAGTGTCTCAATGGTGGGGTTTGGCCGTGACTTATAAAGCCTAGGGGGTGTTGATGTGTGTTATTTGAGTGTTGTATGTGTTTAAGTGGTAAGTATGAGTAGGTGTTTGAGTATGATTGTGAGTAAGAAATTGCAACTAAATTTTGTGGTGAGAGTTTAATAAATTTTGGAAAGCTCAGGGTCCTAAAAAGTGGCTCCGGTTGTGTTTAGGATCGAGCTCAGGTTCTCTCTCAGGTTACTCACTAAACATCTAATATTTAAAATAAGGAAATGACATATGATCGTTACAAAAATTTCCTTAATATTATGAGACTCTCAACAAGTCTAAAATAATTACCTTGCTACACTATTAATTTCACATTATTTATATATTAAAAGGATTTTTTCTGAAAATCGTAAAAATGCGAAATTTAATAATAATAGCTTTAAAATCATAGTTCCCCAATATTGGTAAGATTATTTTCTAATTAATTTTCTAAACACCAATTTGAACTCTTTTAAAATAAATATTAAGGTCTCATTAAATTTTATAACGATCATTGCCTCTCTCAGGGGTTCTGTTAACTCATACAAATAATAATACTAGGTTTGCCTTGCTCCACAAGCAACCTAGATTATTATGTACTAACACACAACACATACATTTCATTGAAATTACATAACATAATTACAGGTACATATATATATATATATATGCACCCATACACACACACACACACACACACACATATATATATATATATATACATATATCCCCATTGGCACACTTTACATTTAATATATCACTCATAAATATATCACTCTAAAAATATATTATACTTTTCTTCACTATGAGCATGGAAATTCATATATATATATATATACACACATACACCAGTTACTTGGGGTACATAAATGTACACATATGCACTTACATATAAACATATGTTGTCACATAATTATCCCGTTCCTTATTTCTCAGTTCTCATGAACATGTCCATCATAGACAACACCATTATTAT
Source organism: Aeschynomene evenia (assembly GCA_013621005.1). Taxonomy (NCBI): domain Eukaryota; kingdom Viridiplantae; phylum Streptophyta; class Magnoliopsida; order Fabales; family Fabaceae; genus Aeschynomene; species Aeschynomene evenia. Next base: position 13,927,620 of record CM024270.1, read on the forward strand.
ATTATTCATCACTAAATAATATAGGATTGCATACATTTCACCTTTGCACATACATGACTATGTTCAATTATCATATTGTTCAGCCTTAAATAAATTTCATAAAATTATACTTGATCCATCACCACAACAATTTGATTTTTATCATCATCATATATCAAATATCACTAATCATAATTAATTTTTTTTACGATACCTTAATTCACCATAGCTCGTACCGTCAGAACACAAAAATCGCCACATAAGTATCATCATCACACAACTTCAAACCAACCCATCATACATAGTCACGCCATAAGAACACCATAAATAATAATTTAATCACAACGTTATAATCTCGTTATTGTCGCGCGTCGTCAAACACGGTCATAACTCGATCACATATTAAACACGGTTTTCAGGGTGTTACACGACCGCGTCACAATTTAGCAACATGTGGAGGTGTGCGGAAGTCCACTCCTCAACCGTCAACCATCGATCTACAGATTGACCAGTTGCTCGGCCTGGTTGATTGAATACTGATAGAGGTGGGTACATTTCACTCTCTCCTCCGTCATCGTTGCGGGGAACCCTTGTTCTGCGAGACTGGACATTATCCTGGAAGTAATATGAGCATAAATTTGATGTCTGTTTTGCCAAGTATGCCTGATAAATTGAATGCTCCACCTGTGCTCTGTTCTTCACAGTCCGCTTATAGACTCCCATTTCTCTTTCAAATGGGTACATCCACCTATATTGCACCGACCCACAAACCCTCGCTTCATATGCCAGGTGAATTGGAAGATGTTCCATCGAGTTAAAGAACCCAGGCGGAAAAATCCTCTCTAATTTGCACAGAATCATGGGGATATTCGCCTCCATGGTGATAAGATCATCTACCTTGACTGTTGTCGCACATAAGTCTCTGAAATATTCACTCAACTCCGTCAATGGCTTCCAAACATGGTCGGACAGCTCCTTAAACATTATAGGAAGCAAGCTCTCCAGAAGGACATGGCAATCGTGACTCTTAAGGCCGACAAACTTACTTTGATCAAGGTTGACACATCTCCCCAAAGTTAGTGGCATAACTCTCAGGCATTTTGAGCTCCGTCACCCATTTGCAAACTGATTCTCTCTGAGTCTTGGTTAATGAATACGACGCCTTCGGTTTACAAACACGTCCATCCCTTAGATCCTGATAATTTAACTCAGGTCATCTGCAGTACCCAGCCACATCCAATCTTGCCTTTATATTGTCTTTGGTCCGATTAGTATCCATGACTGTGTGTAACACCCCGACTTTTATTAAGTCCTAATTAAGTGAGATTAAGGGTAATTGACCTTGGTTAGGATTTAATTAAGTTTGGGTGGACAAGTTTCCTTTAGTAAATCATTATATGTTATGTGATCTAAGTGTATGTATATGTGTTATATGATTTATGTGTGTGTGTTCATCATGTGCTATGTGATTTAGGTGTATGTTCATGTGTATTCATTTTATGTTGGGTGATTTAGGTGCACATATGTGTTTTAATTGATGTCTAGATGATGCATGATGTAAGGAATGATGTATGGATGTTTATAGCACTAGTTGGGACGTTTTTGAGGTGCTTTGAGGCTATTTGGTAGCCTTGTAATCGATTACCACGGGATGGTAATCGATTACAGCCCTTTGGTCTTCATATCTGGGCATTTTTGCTGTCGGTAATCTATTACATCTTGTCTGTAATCGATTACCGTAATCGATTACATCCTGTCTGTAATCGATTACCGTAATCGATTACCATTTCGTGGTAATCGATTACGACGTGCGCAGAGTGCGTTTTTAGTACGTTTTAAGTGTCGTTCGGGCCCCACGATGACTCTAAACCATATACAACCAAGCCACCACTTGAGAAACCCTAAATCCCTATTTCAGAAACACTCCAAACACTCTCTCTAACCCTTGTGCCTCCATTGTTCTTTCTCTCTCTCTCAAGAACTCAAAGCCATAGCCATTCCAAACCTCCAAACTCATATCAAACCTTACTCGATCACAAAACAAATTACATATTCTTAATCCTCTCATCAAATAGAACCTTTCTGCCGATTGCAATTCTTGAAAAGGAGCCATCTTTGTATTCCTACCGTTCGTGGGACTAGTGAGAGAAAGTGAGAACGTGTTCTACGTCGGGAAACGGTGTCTCTACGCATTACATAGGAAATCTACAAGAGGTAGGGGTTTTAGGCATTCTTTATTCCCTGTAATTTCATGCTTGATGATGTGCTTTTGATGAGATTATTGTTGTTGTTCGTTTTTCCCATTAGGGTTCATGAAAGGGTTATGTCTTACGAAATTAATTTCAAAGGAAAGGGGTTTTATCAATTGAAAAGTGTTTCTAATCATGTTTTATCAATGAGTTTTCATGAAACTATGTTTTCTATTGATTGGGATGATTCTAGATTAAAGTTTTAGCCATTGGCTTGTGAAAAACGTGTTTTAGAAACTCTAGAATCTGAGTTTTCGCGTTCGTAATCGATTACAAGGTCTGTGTAATCGATTACTGTAATCGATTACAGCCCCGTTGTAATTGATTACATCACTGCAGATTTTACGAAAATTAACTGTTTTGACCCTTTATGCTCCCTAATGCGTTCTACGACTTGTATAAGTGTTATATATGATTTATGCATGATTTATATATGATTATATGAGATGTAATATATGTTTATATGTTATTATAATATAAAAGTACGATTATATGATAATATATGTTATGTATGATTTGTGTATGTTCATTATGTAATGTTATGAGTTGTTTATATGTTTAAATGCTATGATGTAATGTTAAGTGATGATATTATGATATAATGCGATGTATGTGATAAAGATGTAATGAAAGGTTAAAGTAATGTAATGTAGCCTTCGGTCACTAATGGAGTAGGTAAGGGAAGGATAAGGCCTCGGTCGCCGACTTCGTTTGTAAAGGAAGGTGAAATCACGTAAATGCAAAGTTAAAGTAAAACACTGTAGCCTTCGGTAGCTAGTGGAGTTAGTAAGGGAGAGATGGCAACCTCGGTCACTGACTGCACTAGCAAGGGAAGGTGAAAGACCCCATCTTCCCGTTTATGTTAGGATGAGCTCATACCTAGGGAACCGATGATGTGGAGGATATGTACAGGAGGGTGGTAGGCCAAACAATGTTAATGCAAGATTAAAGTTTAAGAGAGCTAAAGTTGTAAGTAGAGTGTCATGACATGTTCTTTTCCTTATTGATATTTAGAAGCACATAGTACACTACACAGAGATCTTTAATTATGATATGTTATATGTAATAAATAAAATGAACAAGACACACTTAGGTAAGACGTTCCAGAAAAAGATTGTTTCAAACTTATATCTGAAATGAACTCATTCATACTTCACTTATTTCATATTTAAACCCGGGGCGGCTTCCTCTACTGAGATACATTATGTACTCACCCTATGTTCCCCCCCCCCCCCACCCACCTTTTAGAGGATTTGATCAAGCAGGATGTCGGAGCACACGAGGAGACCGCACAGGCTTAGTTTATGATTTAGTTCCTCAGATATCAGAGACATGTTTTATTCCTTTATGCAGATGTTATGATTTTATGCTTCCGCTATATTTATTTAGTTATGTTTTCAGAGACCGGACCTATGTTAGCCGGCAACTATTTATTTTAATTGTATTTATTGTGGAGTCTCATGAGTCTCAAATTTAGGCTCATGAGATAACACCTATTACTATTTACTTTCTTGGTTGTATGCTTGGGGAGATTGTGTTTGTTTATTTCATTTATTTAATGAGGTATTATCCAGACCATATTATGTGTTCTATATATTATCGCTATATTATACGCAAGACCCTTATGTTTATATTTCGCGAATGATTTATGAAAAATTCTCCCATGTATTTTCCGCGTATATGTATTTTAAATATAAAGATAAAACATGATAACAGGAGGTAACCCTTATGAAATGGCCTAACATGACTTAAGCATCAAGGGCTATCTAGTAGGGTGTTACACTGTGTGCATTATGTTGTCCCATACATTCTTTTCTATGTGCATCACATCTAGACAATGACGGACCAATAGATCCTTCCAATATGGAAGCTCCCAAAATATGCTTTGTTTGGCCCAGTTATGATCTCTCCCATACCCATGTGGTTTCACTTGCTGACCAACTTCTGTGATCTTGGGTATATATTTTACCTGCTCCCATAAATCTTCACCAGTAATTCTTACCGGTGGTGGATCTCTTTCGATTGTGTTCTTTTTAAAACCGTACCTGTTATGCCTATATGGATGATCATCTGGTAAAAATCTCCGGTGACAATCAAACCACGAGTTCTTTCCGCCATACTTCAAGGTAAATGCCTTGGTGTCAGCCATGCAAACCGGGCACGCTAATTTTCCTTTTGTCATCCACCCATACAACATCCCATATGCGGGGAAGTCGTTGATAGTCCACATTAATGCTGCTCTCATCAGAAAGTTTTGCTTGGAGGAAATATCGTACACCATAACACCCTCATTTCATAACTCAATCAACTCATCAATCAACGGTTGAAGGTACACATCAATTTTTGCTTTTGGGTTATTTGGACCGGGGATTATACATGTTAAGAACAAGTATGAGTCTTTTATACACATTTCAGGAGGTAGGTTATACGGTGTTATCACAACCGGCCAACAAGGGCTTACCAAACTGTATGTTGGGAGTAAATCCGTCAGAACACAAACCTAAGCGCACATTTCGAGGCTCCGCAGCAAATTCAGGATGCGTTTGATCAAAATGTCGCCATGCTTCCCCATGCGACGGATGAGTCATCACACCATCAAACCTTTGATTATCAAAATGCCATCTCATGTGCGGAGCAGAACTCATGGAGGCATACAATCGCTTTAGCCTAGGTATAAGAGGCAAATAATGCATTCTTTTTTTAGGAACCTCCTTAGACCTATGACTGCCACGACGTTTGGGTTTACACCTAGGTTCTTCACAAAACTTGCATTGTGTAAGTTCTGAATCATCTTTTTAGTACAACATACACCCATTGACGCAACTATCAATCTTCACCTCGCACAATCCTAATTTACTTACCAACTTCTTAGCTTGATAAAAGTCTTTTAGGATACAATCTGGTTGAACACTAAGCTCACGTATCAAATCTGCCCACTGGTCAAATGAACTCTGACTATGGTTACCCTCAGACTTAATACTAAGCATTCGAACCGCTAAGGATAGTTCTGAATGAACACAACCTTCCCATAAAGGTTGATGTGTAGCATCCAGTAGTCTAAAAAAGTTTTGTGCTTCTTCATTAGGGATTTCCTCAACCGGTTCAGGAATTCCTCTTCTCTCAGGGAAGTATCCGTCAAAAATCATCTGCTCGTAACAATTCAAATTTTCTTGCCATGCAACAGGATTACTACTTTCACCCACTCCTGATCCACCATGTTCCTCTACCGTAATTTCCTCCCCATGTTGGATCCACACATAATAGTCTGCTTTAAAACCATGTTGCATAAGGTGAACCTTTACATTATCAATCTCTGAAAGTTTCCGACACCTACACTTGGCACACGGACACCTTATCTTACCCTCTGCAATGTACTCTTCAATTCTACATGCAACATCCATAAACACATCGAGATCTCTAATGAACGATGGTTTAATTCCGCCTCTATTATGATGAAGCCTATCGGACATCCACGATCGATCCGCACGAGACATTATAGTGTGTTTTACAGTGTAGCAACCTAATGCATTGTTGGAAATTTCATTAAAATATTTTAGAAACTCTATCTCTTTATTATATAAGTTTTTATTAAACACATTTTGAGTATGAAAAAATTCAGTTAACCTAATTTCCACAGAGTGCAACTATATATAACCAATAACTCATCAATTGTCGGAGATAAGGACCGGTCTCAGTCAAAGTCAACCAATAAATATAAATTGCCGGAGATAAGGACCGGTCTCAGTCAAAGTCATCTACCCTAAGGTTCTTAGCAACATATGTAATTTGAACATCAATATCATAACATATACCAATCATCTTATACAACAATCATATATCATCGTGAGATTGATTTATTATATGAACATAGTATCATCAAACATAACAATCAACAAATATCAAAATTTTGGTCAAGTTTTCCAACAAATAACAATTCTTATTATACCACTATATATGTTGATTGATGAGGACCTAACACTTTTCCCGTCTCTTCGAGATTGGAACAAGTCTGATCACTGGCTCAAACCAGGGACGTGACATGTTCCAATCTCAAAAGAGACGGGAAATTGTGTACTCCACTCTTCAGGTATACGTACAAATTTTAATTGATCTTTGCTTAATTAATTGATCTAACTTTCTTAATTTTTCTCGTTGCTGTGATCTACTTATTTTACCAAAACTCACTCAATTATATGAAATTTATCAATTTTAATTTTAATTTATCAATTTTAATTCATCAATGATGATTATGATGTACTGATGGGTGAGTTATAAAACTTTCTCATCCTCTCACATTCGCCCTCCACTAAATCTCTTATTAATCATGTATTGTACTGTATGGAATATATTTTATGAAATTAGTTTACCAAAACTCACTCAATTATATTTTATCAAATAAAGATTTTTCAATTTTAATTTTAATTATCATTTTTAATTTATCAAAATTTAATTTCATGCTAATTATCAATTTATCAATTGTAACTTAAAAAATTTAACAAACTGAAAAATTAACAACACTTACCTTGACAGAGTAGTAAAGGCGGCGGCAGCGGCGGAGGTCCAGGCAGAGGCGGCAGTGGTGGTGACAGCGGTGGCGGTGGGCAGCGGCGGCTGTGGTGGTGGCGCAGCGAACCGCGATTGGGTAGAGGAGGCGGTTGCGCAGCGGCGGCGGTCGGGCAGAGGAGGCAGCAATGGGGCAGACGAGGCCGCGGCAGGGTGGTTCGCGGCGGCTCTGTTGGGAGAAAAAAAATTTCAAAACATATATACCAAACAAAAAAAACCAATCGGTTAGAAAGGTAGGTCTACTCACCGTGAGCAAGATGGTGGTCTCGTTTTTTGGAAACCACTGTCGACGGCGGCGCAACGGCGGCGAGAAGGCTGCGACCGAGAGAGAGCGAGAGAGAGGGAGAGAGAGTGAGAGAAGAGTTACGACGCTGAGTGAGGAAGGAGATGCGGTCTCTTATTTAAGTTCAACATTACCGAGGGGTTTCCGATGGGTTTTCGACGGCGAAACGATACGCACCGTTTCATTAAACGGTCTAATGGCGCCCAAACCCTAATGGGCCTACTTCCGTCGGTACACCCTCGGTGATTCAAAATTTAAATTTTCGATGGTTTTCCGACGGGATGCTGTGAAACGCGGCGTTTCAATCACGCACATAAGGAATCTCAATCCAAACGGTGCCTCAATGCCCTCGGAAAGCCGCCGGAACTGTTAATATTCGGACGGTTTTCTGACGGAGGGTCCATGCAATTCTTAATAAATTAGTTTAATTTATACTAATAAGTTAATATAATCAGTTCAACTGTTAATATATAGCAAACGATCCCTCATATATTGTTGTTGTCATGAGGTGTATTGTCCTGATGAACTCAATTGATGAGTTATCTTGGTGTTCTCTTATATATAAGTACTTAGGAGTCTCCCAGACTCTTAAGTCAGTCGTCAATGTTGTTGGATACTTCGAACACTTCGAACACACCGTTCCACTAATTAAAGATTTTATTGGACGAAATATCATTTATTACTATTTTTTTACTAATAGAAACAATCTGGACATTTAAATCCGTTTAATACCACCTAAAATCCAATAATTAAAGTTAAGTATGATATGCATCCAGAACCCTCGAAAACCCGTCGGAAATTACTATTACCTCCGAGGGTCTTCCGACGGTTGCTACAAACCCCATACCCTAACCCTAACCCTGTCGAGCACCCTTGGAAGACTGCCAGAACATTATATGATTTTCCGGGGGCCTTCCGACGGTTTGCAGAAACCCCATACCCTAACCCTGTACAAAACCCTCGGAAGACCGCCGAAACATATTATTACCTCCGAGGGTCTTCCGACGGTTGCTACAAACCCCATACCCTAACCCTAACCCTGTCGAGGACCCTCGGAAGACCGCCGAAACATTATATGATTTTTCGGGGGGCTTCCGACGGTATGCAGAAAGCCCATACCCTAACCCTAACCCTGTCGATAACCCTCGGAAGACCGCCGGAACATAATATTACCTCTGGGGGGCTTCCGACGGTAGTAAGGCGTGCGCTCGGAAGTCCATCGGTATATTATGGCGGGAAAGGTGACACGCATTCCCATGCTATTTTTCGAGGGTTTTCCGACGGATTGTCTTAAATTTGATGTCGTTTTGTGGTCAGTGGATGGTGCCCTCGGAAACCCCTCGGAATGTTCCGACGGTTCAAACGCCGTCGGAAATCTCCGTGTTTCTAGTAGTGTTAGAATTGTGCATCATTATCGAGTTTATGCACATATTAGTTATTCGGCGTAATACGAAATTAAAAGGATAGTCGAATAAAATACAGTTGTAAATAAATGCTGGAAGTAAATTAATTATAACTAAACTCGAATTTACCCTTCAAAGACTGCCGAGTTTCCGGTTCAAAATTGAAACAATCGGAATAGCGGAAAAAGAACAAACAACCATTGTTTCAAAAGTATACAAAGAGAAATACAAATGTATCATACATATTTTTGTGCAGGGTTAATAAGGGACTGCTTTGGCAACTCGAGTCGGGATATGTCTTGGTTATGCTCCTCCAGTTGTGCTTGCGTTTGAGTATGGGCCAACATGGCTTCTTCCTTTTCAACCTCAAACTGTCGGATTTTCTGTCCGACAAGTTGTTGATTGCGCTCAAGTCGAGGCAATACTTTGGATAATCCCTCTTTTTCCAGCTGTAGCTTCTGTAATTCAATTTCGATCGCAATAATCTGTCGCGTTCTTTATTAATCCTGTCTTCCACAGTGCCTTTAACGGCGACAGATTCAACAATAGATGAAGAAGCTGAGTTGAATCTTTTATTTGCTGAAGTCACGAAATGGTGAACTCCTTGCCAGACTTTGAAGTTATTGTTTAACCAGTTCCGAAAATCGACCCCAGCGCTAACCACATCTGCAGGGCCATCATTATTTACCAGCGCATCCGTAGCCTTCACCAAATCCTCTCGGAGATTATCTTGAAGAACCAGATCGCAAAAAGGTGTCTCCAATGTCTTGAGGAGTGTAATGATTAATGGGAACTTTAGCAGGGTTTGTAGTGCTATTTACGCTAGCCATGTGCCTTCTCTGAGTGTGGATTTATGGTCTTATCTTTCCACTCTTTACCAGAGCATCTCTGTACCTTCTCTTTTCTCATGAGGTTAAAGGGGGCAAGTTTTCTCCGTCTAGAGCGGATGAGTTTGCTTCTATGCTTGATTGCTGCAATTTAATGGATTTAGGTGCTTTAGGTTCGGCGCATACGTGGTTTCGTAAAGGTGTTAGTGGTACTAATGTAGCCAAGAGGCTTGATAGAGCTTTGTGTAATTTTTCTTGGAGGACTCTTTTTCCCGAAGCTTTTGTGGAGAACATGCCCAGATTTCACTCTGACCATACTCCTCTCTTGCTGCATTGTGGGGGTAAGGATGATGTTTTCGTAATAGAAGACCTTTTAGGTACCAAGCCATGTGGGCTGCTGATGATCGTTATTTGAGTATTGTTAATTCAGCTTGGGCTAAAGGTCATGCAGATGTGGTTAAGAGTCTTCAAGAGATGCAATTGGAATCTATTCTTTTTAATAAAGAAGTTTTTGGGAACATTAATCATAAGAAAAATGTTCTTCAGTCCCGGATTGCTGGTATTCAAAAATCCCTATCTGTGTGGGACTCTCCGGGTCTTAAGAATTTTGAGAGGGGAGTTAGATGCCTTACTTGTAACACCCTACTAGATAGCCCTTAATGCTTAAGTCATTTTAGGCTATTTCATAAGGGTTACTTCCTGTTATCATATATTATCTTTATATTTAAAATATAATACGCGGAAAATAGGCGGGAGTAGATTTTTCGTAAACATTCGCGAAATAGAAAATAAGGGCTTTGCGCATATGATAAGCGATAATATGAGCGATACAAACATTTACTGAAAATACCTCATCTGATAAATAACTCCCATCAAGTAACAAACATGAAATAAATACTAGGTCTCACCCCATAAGCCAAAAACTGTGACCTATGAGACTCCACCATAAATACGAGTAAATAAATAGCTACCGGCTAGCAAAGGTCCGGACTCATAAAACATATTAAATGAATAAACGTAGCGGAAGCATAAAAATTCTAACATCTGATAAGGAAATAAAACATGTCTCTGATATCTAAGGAACTATATCATAAACTAAGTCTGCCCGGGCTCCTCGTATGCTCCGACATCCTGCTCTGTCTGCTCCTCTAAAAGGGTGGGAAAAACATAGGGTGAGCACTGGAAAGTGACTCAGTAGAGGAAGCCGCCTCGAGTTTAATTATAAAATAAGTGAAGCATGAATGAGTTCATTTCAGATATAAGTTTAAAATAATCTTTTCCCGGAACGTCTTACCTAAGTGCGTCTGGTTCATTTTATTAATACATATATCATCGCATAAATAAATAAACGTCTAGGTGTCGTGTACTAGTGCCCTTAAATCATAAACAATAAATACATCATAAAATACATTTCAACAAGTTAAACATCTTTATCTTTCTTTAACTGTTAGACATAACCGCCCCCCTGTCCTATCCTCCACATCACCGGCCCCTAGGCATGAGCTCATCCTAAACTAATGGGGAGAGGAGGTAATCCTTTAACATAGCGTCACCCAGTGGCGTTTCAACATAGCGTCACCGGGTGGCGTTTCAACATAGCGTCACTTCGTGACGTTTTAACATAGCGTCACCCAATGGCGTTTTAACATAGCGTCACTGAGCGCGTTTTGGTTATTAAACTTTAACATTTCATAATCATAGTCATATAATCATTCATCACATATATCTCATCATATATAAATCATATAATCATGTCAACAATTTAACTCATCATAAAAACAACACATATACTCAGTATAACATATATATATTCCATAAATAATTATATATTCAAATACACAAGTCGTATAACGCATTAGGGAGTATAAAAGGGAAAAAGCATGTCAATTTATACTCTTTAACATCATGGAATAAACATAGCACATACACTTACTTACTCTAACATCATGGAGAATAAATAAATACAACTCCTTATCAAATAAACATGATATACAACTACTTATAAATATGATTCTCAGTGCTTCTATACCTTTCATGTCATATGATCTCGTTTATTTTATTATTATTTCATACTTATACTTTATTCTAGTTTTACTTGTACTTTGTACTCTACCCTTAAGTATCTTGTAAACTCTTATATTTTATTCATCACCAATCTTGTCTTCTATACTATTATTGTTACTATTACTATTATCATTACATATCATACATTATACATGTTGTTGTTCTTACTGTATTATTCTTTTATTATTATTATTAGGGTTAATATTCTATTATTATCTTCCCTATTAATATTACTATCATTATCATATTATTATTATTATTTCTACCTGTTATCTACCTATTATTAACTAATATACATGCTAATAAGTATAAGTTTATGTAATAATAATAATATGTAATAGTAATATACATATATTAGTAAACTATCCCTTTTTATTTATTTATATATATATATATATGTGCTCGCTCACGCTGCCAGCAAGAAAGCAAAAACCAAGACGTACGCTGGCATACGTGTATATATATATATATATATATATATCCTAATAATAATAATAAGGCACAAAAATCCTTAATGGGAAAAACGACCATCACATTAATCTCATAAAATCATCATCAATATGCATGAAAATAGAATGCCTAACCCCTACCTCTTGAAGACAAAATGCTAGAATGCAAAGAGAAACCCCTTTTTTCCCGACGTTGCTCTCGTTGGAAACCTCTCTCTAGCCCCACGAACGGTCCGGTGACGCCGGAGACTCTTAACGGAGAAACAGAATCGGTAGAAAGCTCCGGCTTGATGAGAGGATTAAGAATATGAAATTTATTTTCTGGATTGGGTGAGGTTTGATGGGTGTTTCGTGGTTTGGAGTATCAATGGCTTAGGGAGCTTTTGAGAGTAAGATGGCTATGGCGGCTCAAAAGAAGGAGGAGAGTGTTTTTCTCAATTGGAGATGGTTACTAGTGTTTATATAGGGAGTGGCTAGGTCAAGAGTTATTGTGGGGCCCACCATCACTTAAATTACTAAAACACTCCAAATCCCTCCAAATAATACTATAATGCTCATATAATTTTTCTAATATTTAAATATAAATTAAAATACACACATAGGCACATAAAATAAAATAAAATAAAATAAATAAGGGTGAAGTACAAAAAAGGAACACGAAAGATTTTGTCACTGACAAATCCAACCATCAAAGATGTTTTTGACAAAATAACCCATGAAAGATTGGTTAAGTGTGACAAAATGTCCTTTGACTCAATCTCACGATTGATGCATTTTGTCACATTTAACCAATCTTCCAAGGGTTATTTTGTCAAAAACATCTTTGGTGGTTGGATTTGTCAACAACAAAACATTTCGTGTTCCTTTTTGGTACTTCACCCAATAAATAATAATATATAACACTAACATTATCTAATAACATCATGTAACACGTATAAATATTTTATATCATCATTTCTAACCTCATGCATCATCTAAATACCAATTAAAATTCATATATGCATCCAACGTACTCTTCCACACACAATGAACACTCACATAAATACACATAATTATCATGACATATAATTTACACACGTAATTCACATAGCATAGAATGAACATATATATACACACTTAAATCACGTCATACATAAGGGTTTGACTAGAAGAAACTTATCCACCCAAACCGAATTAAATCCTAACCAAGGTCAATTACCCTTAATCTCACTTAATTAGGACTTAATAAAAGTCGGGGTGTTACATTACTAGCCCTTGAAGAGCTCTTTTGGTTTCAGAAGTCTAGAGAGAATTGGGTTAAACATGGAGATCGAAATACAAAATTTTTCCATGCTCAAACAATTATTCGTAGAAAACGTAATAAGATTCATGGTTTGGTCTTAGAGGATGGGATTTGGTTCTCTGGTGAGTCTCTGATGAGAGTTGAGGCCCAGAGGTTCTTTATTAATTTGTTTTGTGATGATAGAGAAGTGGATCTTTCTGTTAGCTCTCTTTACCCGCTTCCTGTTCTGGATGAAACCATGATTGAAACCCTTTCAGCTAACATCTCCTTAGAGGAGGTTAAGACAACCCTTTGGCAGATGAAGCCATTTAAAGCCCCTGGACCAGATGGGTTTCATCCTTGTTTCTTTAGAGATTTCTGGGAGGTGGTGGGGCCTGATGTGTCCTCTTTGGTCCAGAATTGTTTTAATACAAGGGTCATTGATGAGCACCTCCCAGAGACTTTGATTGTCCTTATCCCTAAGGTAGACAATCCCAATTGTATGAAGCATTTTCGCCCAATTAGCTTATGCAATGTTATGTATAAGATCATCACCAAGATCATTGTGAATAGGATGCATTCCTTATTGGAGTATTTAGTTAGCCCTCTTCAGGGGGGTTTTATTCAGGGCAGAGGTACATCAGAGAATATCATCATTGCTCAGGAAGCTATGCATCAGATGCACACTCTAAAAGGGAAAACAGGTTATGTGGCTTTTAGGATTGACCTGGAGAAAGCCTACGATAGATTCAATTGGAGTTTCACTACTAGAAACACGGAGTTTTCCGAGGGGTTTCCGGTGGCATCTTCCGCTGACCACAAAGCGACATCAAATTTAAGAAAACCCGTGGGAAACCCCTCGCAAAATAGCGCGGGAATGCGCGCCACCATTCCCGCCATAATATACCGATGGACTTCCGAGGGCAGGAACTACCACCTTTCGGCGGACTTCCGAGGGCCCTCGACAGGGTTAGGGTTAAGGTGTAGGGTTTCTGGAAACCGTCGGAAGACCCCCGGAAAATCATATATTATTCCGGCGGAATTTCGAGGGTTCTCGACAGGGTTAGGGTTAGGTTATGGGGTTTCTGGGGACCGTCGGAAGACCCTCGGAAGTAATAATATGTTTCGGCGGACTTCCGAGGGTTCTCGACAGGGTTAGTGTTAGGTTATGGGTTTTCTGGAAACCGTCGGAAGACCCTCGGAAGTAATAATATGTTTCGGCGGAATTCCGAGGGTTCTCGACAGGGTTAGGGTTAGGTTATGGGGTTTCTGGGGACCGTCGGAAGACCCTCGGAAGTAATAATATGTTTCGGCGGACTTCCGAGGGTTCTCGACAGGGTTAGGGTTAGGTTATGGGTTTTCCGGAAACCGTCGGAAGGCCGCCGGTACTGGATACTTAATAAACTAACTTTAATTATTGGATTTAAGGTGATATTGAACGGATTTAAATGTCTGGAGTGTTTCTATTAGTAAAATAATATTAATAAATGATATTTCGTCCAATAAAATCTTTAATTAGTTGAACGGTGTGTTCGAAGTAGCCAACAACATTGACGACTGACTTGAGAGTCAGGGAGACTCTCAAGTACTTATATATAAGAGAACACCAAGATAACTCATCAATTGAGTTCATCAGGACAATACAGCTCATGACAACAATAATATATGATGGATCGTTTGTTATATATTAAGAATTGAACTGATTAAATTAACTTGTTAGTATAAATTAATCTAATATGTTAAGAGTTGCATGGACGTCCGTCGGAAAACCGTCTGAATAGGACGAGTTCCGGCGGTTTTCCGAGGGCATCAGGGACCGTTTCGATTGAGATTCCCCTCGCGCATGGCTGAAACGCTGCGTTTCACGGCATCCCGTCGGAAGACCCTCGGAAGTGATAGTGATTTCCGGCGGGTTTTCGAGGGGTCTGGATGCATATCATACTTAACTTTAATTATTGGATTTAAGGTGATATTAAACGGATTTAAATGTCCAGATTGTTTCTATTAGTAAAAAAATAGTAATAAATGATATTTCGTCAAATAAAATCTTTAATTAGTTGAACGGTGTGTTCGAAGTGTTCGAAGTAGCCAACAACATTGACGATTGACTTGAGAGCCAGGAAGACTCCCAAGTACT
Organism: Aeschynomene evenia; assembly: GCA_013621005.1. Classification (NCBI taxonomy): domain Eukaryota; kingdom Viridiplantae; phylum Streptophyta; class Magnoliopsida; order Fabales; family Fabaceae; genus Aeschynomene; species Aeschynomene evenia. The sequence continues at coordinate 13,942,835 of CM024270.1, forward strand.
TATATATAAGAGAACACTAAGATAACTCATCAATTGAGTTCATCAGGACAATACACCTTATGACAACAACAATATATGAGGGATCATTTGTTATATATTAACAGTTGTACTGATCAGATTAAAAATTAATCTAACTGTTCCGGTGGGTTTCCGAGGGCTTTCATACACCGTTTGGATTGAGATTCCCTCCGAGCTTGACTGAAACGCTGCGTTTCATGGTTTCCCATTGGAAAACCCTCGGAAAACCCTCGGAAATTTAAATTTTGAATAACCGAGGGTTTTCCGACGGAAGTTGGCCCATTAGGGTTTTGGGCCCCATTAGACCGTTTAATGAAACGGTGCGTATCATGTAGCCGTCGGAAGCCCATCGGAAGCCCCCCGTTAATGGTGAACTTAAACATGAGACTGCGTCTCCTTCCTCACTCTGCGCCGTAACTCCTCTCTCTCTCTCTCTCTCGTCCGCCACCATTCACGCCGCCGTTGCGCCGCCGTCGACGGTGGTTTCCAAAAAAGGAGACCACCATCTTGCTCACGGTGAGTAGAGCTACCTTTCTAACCGATTGGTTTTTTTATTTGGTTTTTATTTTGATTTTTTTCCGAACAGAGCCGCCGCGAACCACCTCGCCGCTGCCTCGTCTGCACTACCGGCGCTGACTCCGGCCCACTGTCGCGTCCTCTGCACGACCGCTGCCGCTGCGCTGCCCAGTCGCGGTTCGCTGCGCCACCACCACTTCCGCGTCCTCTGCCCGCCGCCGCCACTGCCGCGTCCTCTGCTGCCCGCCGCCGCCGCTGTCACCACCATTGTCGCTGCCTTTACTACTCTGTCAAGGTAAGTGTTGTTAATTTTTCAATTTGTTAAATTTTATTAAGTTGTAATTGATAAATTAAAATTGAAAAAAGAGATATAATTGAGTTATAATTGTTATAATTTAAAAAAGAGATATAATTGAGTTATAATTGAGAAATAAATTATTTAAGTTATAATTGTTAAATTAAAATTGATAATTAAACTTAAAATTGAAAAATATTTATGTGATAAAATATAATTGATTGAGTTTTGGTAAACTAATTTCATAAAATATATTTCATAAAGTACAATACATGATTAATAAGAAAGTTAGATTGATTAAAATTTGTACGTATACTTGAAGAGGGGGGCGTATACAATTTCCCGTCTCTTGTGCGACTGGAACATGTCGCGTCCCTGGTTTGAGCCAGTGATCAGACTTGTTCCAATCACGAAGAGACGGGAAAAGTGTTATGTCTTCATCAATCAACAAAGATAAAAATTAAGAAAGTTAGATCAATTAATTAAGCAAAGATCAATTAATTAAAATTTGTACGTATACCTGAAGAGGGGCATACACAATTTCCCGTCTCTTGTGCGACTGGAACATGTCGCGTCCCTGGTTTGAGCCAGTGATCAGACTTGTTCCAATCGCGAAGAGACGGGAAAAGTGTTAGGTCCTCATCAATCAACATATATAGTGGTATAATAAGGATTGTTATTTGATGGAAAATTTGACCAAAATTTTGATATTTGTTGATTGTTATGTTTGATGATAGTATGTTCATATATTAAATCAATCTCACGATGATATTGAAGGTGTGTGTTGGCACGAGAAGGGGGGTTGAATCGTGCTTAGATTTTCAAAATACTCTTCTAAAACTCTTTCTTTCAAAAACACTTCTCAGAAGGGTATCCTTCTGAGTCGCAGCGGAGAGTCCTTCTGAGAAAGTAATATTTCTCAAAAACTTTGCTTTCTGAGAAGATCAACCTTCTTGGTGATTTCTGAAACTTGTAGATTATAACTATCAAGTATAAATACTTGTAGTTATAATGAAAGAGAGTTAGTATAATAATAACTATATTAACATGATAATATATTCAAGATATACACGAGATATTAACATAGTTGTAGCAACTAAAAACCATGCATAGAGATACTTTCTAGATAAGTTATCTAATATGAAGAATTAGGAACTTATTCAAGATAATATCTACGCATATAATAATGTACTATAAGCTTCAGAAACACATTCTTGTTCAAAGAGAAATGGTCATAGAGCTTCAGAAACCTCATACGAAGTTTCTGATATTACTTTCTGGTGAGAGCATAATTTGTACTGGTTCATTACGTTATTAATATCTCTCACCCTAGTCATCGAATCAAAGATCCAACCGTTCAAATGTTAGAACTATGTGTCCTTAACATTCTCATATATTTTCAGCTCGATCCAACGGTTAACGAATCCGTATATGAAGAATTACGATGACTAGTTATAGAAATTCATTGTGTTCTTGCACGTTTTCACTTCAAAAATTGTCTTTCTCTCTAACGTAATTTTCTGATAGAAAAATCTAGTTAATATTATGCATCTTATACTTTATATAGAGTGTGAATTAAGATAAAGATTAAGCAACTAGAAATTAACTAGCAATAAAGTCCAGAGAGAAGTGCAGAGAGTAAACACAATTTTATACTGGTTCGGCCAATGATGCCTACATCCAGTTCTCAAACAATTGTTTGAGTTCCACTAACTTTCTTCAAAGTTACAGATATTATCAAGCCTTCTCAGGCTTTCTCAAGTATTCTTTCTTATAGCCTCTTCAGGCTTTGCAGTGAATATTCTTTCCACAAGCCTTTCCAGGCTAAGCATAGATATTCTTTCCTCAAGCCTTCTTAGGCTAAGCTTTCGATATTCTTTCCTTAAGCCTTCTCAGGCTAAGCCACCTTTTCACACTAGAAAAGGATTTACATTGCCTTAGATTAAACTAAGGACTTTTCACTCCACTCTTACAAGTAAGAGATTAGTATTCTTTCATCAAGCCACTTCTGGCTTCTCTTGCTTAACTCAACACCATGAGCAAGACTAGTATTCTTTGATTGGCCTCTTCAGGCTACTTGCTCATTTACCATGAGACTTTTACAAGTATTTTTTTCTTAGCCTCTTCAGGCTCTGATTGCTCGACTCCACATGAGTGAGACTTTTACAAATAAATTCAGATTTGTGTTTGAAAGATGTGTGCGTAAAGCACTTACAAATCAATGCTTAAGGACTTTGAATGAACAAAGAATATCCTTAAACAACTCCTATTCAAAGCTTGCAACAGCAAGAATATTATCTAATGAAAGGATAAGAATAGAAGATTTCAAGAAATTTTCTTTTGAGAGAAAATTTCTCTTCCACAGAATCTCGGGTTTCTCAAGGAATATGAGTAGAAAAGATTTGATTTAATTCCTTAGAGTGACCCTAGATGCTGTTAGTGATGTGTTACAAAGTTGAATTAATGTTCTAACACCACTAGGAAATTTGGCAGCATTGCAGCAACGTGCAAGCTCACTTTGTGTCTTGTTGGGAGCTTATTTATAGTCTTTTCCAGATTATAGCCGTTGTGCACGGTTCCCAAGACTTTCTGATATGTCCTTCTGAGAGACTACCTTCTGAGAGTCTTCTGAGAGGACTGTCTTCTGAGAGCTTTCCGAGAGTACAGCCTTCTGAGAGCTTTCTGAGAGGACTGCTTTCTGAGAGCTTTCTGAGAGGACTGCTTTCTGAGAGCTTTCCGAGAGTACTGCCTTCTGAGAGCTTTCTGAGAGGACTGCTTTCTGAGAATTTGTGCTTCTCACAAATTCTATTCAGCCTTCTGAGAAAACTGCTTTCTCATAACCAAGTCAGCACTTCATGAGAAGGCTGGTGCATCTTCTTGATGTGTCTTGACTAACCCAATGAGAAGTTTCTGAAAGAATTCCTTCCTTCCTTAATGATGTATCTTCTCATTCAAGATGCCTTGATTAGATCAGAGGGTGACTCCTCAGATGTAGATTTTTCTCAGCTTCTTGAAGGAACTTCTTGGACAGCTTTCTCATAAGCTCACAGCTTCTGAGAGCTTCTCAGATGCTGGCTTTCTGAACCTTCTCCGGAAGGTGTATCTTCTGATACTTACTCAGAAAGTCTCTTATGCTGCCTCAGAAAGTACTTTAATATAGATCTTGATTTCCTTGAGTGCTTTCTGAATGATTCTTATCAGAATCCGATGCTTCCATTTAATCTTCTAGGACAGCTTTCTGGAGCTCGGCTTTCTCATAAACTTTCAAGTCTTCCTAGAAGACTTTCTTGGCTTCTTGGAAGATGCTTTCGAGAAGTCTTCTTGGTCTTGATATCTTCTCGGTTTATGAACAGTTTCTTTATCAGAAACTTGAACTTCTTAGCTTCCAGAAACCAATTCTTGAAGTGTTCTGATATTGCAGCTTTCTCCATTCTTCTAGAAGTGCTTTCTTCAGAAGGTTCTCGCATCTTCTGAGTGAAGGCGATCTTCTGAGAATAGGTCCTTCTAAGAAACATCTTGTGCATCCTTCTAAGAAGATTCTGAGTGCATTTCTCAGAGCGCTTTCTCATGTCTTCTTCGCAGGTTGCTCAATAGCTTTCTCATGCCTTGATTTCCTTTTGAGAGGCTTTGTTCTTCTTTCTTCTTGCGCTTCTAGAACCATGTGCTTTGAGTGCTTGTAGTTCCAACTTTCTTGTGTATTTTAGCTATCTCAAATAGCTTTCTCACTGCACATATCAACACCCATTAAATTATTCTAACAAAATATTTTCTTTATATTAATTTGTTATCATTCAAAACCAAGTCTTTAATGATTTCCAATCATTAACACTTCTTGGAAGGGTGCTGGAGCTTACAATCTCCCCCTTTTTGATGATGACAAATCAATTTAGGAAATATTTTGTAGAATCGTTTGAAGGAAACCTTTCTATAAGATCAGAAGCTTAATGATAGGTTCCTTGTGCAATTTTAATCTATCTTTCTATTATTTCCTTCATTTTCTCAAGAGAGAAATTTCCAGAAGTAACTTAGAGATTGATTAATTCACAGCAGAATACAAACCGGAGAGTAAAACAAGTTTTTCATGAATCTTGCAATTATATAATTCACAAAATGCTCAGAAAGCAAGATATATATTCATGATAATTAACTTTAATAACATACGCATCCAGAAAGTTTGTATTCATGACTCAGAATCATATTAAACATACATCAGCATATTCATGAATTAAGAGAGAATGCAGTAAATGCTAAATATTATGCTATGCATGATGATGTTTCTTTTAGAGAGAGTCTCTCCCCCTCACTTCTATCTCCCCCTGTTTCCTTCATAAACCAGTAATCTTTCAACCCATATTTCCTACATTTTCTCCCCCTTTGGCATCATCAAAAAGAGAGTACAAGAAAATGCAGAACTTCAGCCTTGTTTCTTCTCAAGAGAGTCCAGAATTCTCAACAGAGGTGCTTCATGCTCTCTGTGTTGGCTTCGAATTTCTAAAATTCCAGCCTCAAGCCTATTTTGCCTTGCTGCCATTTCTCTTTGGTTTCTCAGAAGCAGATCAATCCTTAGAGAATCGATGGAGGAAGTGGTAGCAGGTGCTTTAGAAATCAACCCTTGAGTTCCCTGAGAAAATGCTGCAGGACTTAATTCCTCAGAATTCTTTTCTGGTTCAGATTCAGAAGCTGAAGTCTTCTGAGACAAAGCAGCTTCAGAATCTTCTATGTCTTGATCACATAATTCTTCACCGAGGAAGGCACTTGCTGATTCAGAGGTAGAGCTTTTTGAATGAGAAGCCTCTTCAGAGACCCTTGACAGATTCTGTGGTTTCTCAACATAGGGAATCATGGCTAGATTATCATTAGGAGAGGGTGCTGGAGCTTATGTATACCCAAATTACTGAGTGGGAGGAGCACTAGTTTCTGATGCATCCTCAATCACAATATAAGCTTCAGAGACCTCAGCATCTTTCCCTTTGGAGCTAGTGGCTCCTTGTGCTCTTTTCTGTGCAGCCAATTTCTTTGCTGCTATCTCTGCCTTTGATCTCAGGATAGTCATGAATAGCACATTATCCTCACTTTCTCTTTCACTAGTCTCAACCTGAGATGGCTCACTGATATGAATACCCTTTGAGGCTTGAGAAGTCCGTTGTTTCCTCTTGTAAGGGAGTTTTCTCTAGCCTTGTTGGAGGAGGAGTATCATTATCAGAATGTGAGCTAGATGAGCTTAGGAAGGGTCACTCTTCTGAGTGTCACCAAGTAGTAGAGAGAGGGTAATTTGACCGTTGAAGAAAGTAATTACCCAAAAGAAAAGGTAATTAATTTTCTCTAGGTTAAATTTTGTATGAATCCTATTCTGAAGCACAAGACCCATTACTAAATGGTTTCTCAAGCTCTTCTTTCTGAAGAGAATCGTTGCCTGTTCTGATAATACATTGATGACAGTGCTGGCAGAAGCTTTCTGATGAAGAGTTCCTCATTCTGGGCTAGACTATTGCACCATACTTCCAAATTCGAAGCCCGCTCCAATCATGGACTCAATGATGGAGAAGGAGGGACCCAATTTGTTGAAGGGAAGAGGAGCAGTCTAAGTGACATCAACCATGTGAACCTCAGATCCCTTCTGAGAGTCTTTCTCAGACTGAGTCCCTTCTAAGGAACTACCGGCAACAAATGCCTCAACTGCTACTACGCCGGCAGCCACGGTAGCGTCAGTGCCCACCTCTGAGATGAGCCCAGTGCTAGTGGTCCCTGGCACTTCAACGTGTGTTGAGACACGAGTTTCCTTATGTTCTTTAGGGGTCTCAGAAGAGACATGACCAGCATCAGAGGTTGGTTCTTTCTGAGATGAAGAGGGAGGAGTTTGTTGATGTTGTACCTCTTCTTGAATTTTCTCAACTCCTTCCTGAGACATGGGTGGAGAAGGTAGTGGTGGAGGATGCATGGCTTGGTCAGCAACTTGAATCTCAGAAGGATGATCAATTTCCTTCTCGATGTCATCCATTTTCTGAGTCAGAGACTCAGCATCCACACTAGCAACCTCAGTCGTGGTTGCTTCTGAAGGATCCGCCACATAAGCTTCAGGTTGCTTCTTTTTGGGCTCCTTCCTTGAGCTTCCAACGTCTGGGTTGCAATGTTCTACCAGGAACCTTGTTGCATCTTCCTCATAAGAGGAGTCAGCAGTATTTCCTCCTTGCCCTTGGACCATCTTGGATAAGTCTGAGTTGCAATTATCCCACGATAATTTACTTTCTGAGTTTGACCAAATGCTTGAGAAGGTTGACTTCTGGAGTTGGTCTTCTCAGAGGATTTGATAGGGTGTGAGAGGGATATGCTTATGCAGATGACATGTTTATTCAATGCATTTAATTTGAAAAATGTTTTCACACAATTAAATCAAATATGCATATACATAGTTCATACATATTTCACACACAGCAACAATTTGCATATAATGTTTTAGTTTCAGAAATACCTCACTTTGGAATTGAATGTGATCCTTGAGGATTTTGATTTCTGGTGCCAAAAGTGATTATGAGTTCACTTTCTGAGACTTGTTGCTTGAGAGGAATATTCAGAGTCTTCTCTTGAATAATTCTTTCCAGAGGCTGCTCATAATTGTTTTCCCATCTTGCTGGATTTCTCAGAAGTTGTTGTAGAAGCTTCGGAGAGCTCCATAGATGGATTTCCTTTCAGAAGACTTCACCATTTTCTGAATGTATGATTTGCAATGGGTCCAGGATATCCAACCAACAATCTTCCAATTTGATTTGCTTGATGAGAGTGAGATGAGCATTCCAAGATCTTCAGTCAATTCTTCTTGAAAGAATTTTGTAGCTATTGTAAAGAATGATAAATCAGACTTTTTATTAGTTTGATCCATCTCAGCTTGTTCTCATAAGAGATTCTTCAGAACCCTCTTGAATTCTCCACTGAACTCATTTGTGTGTTGAGTTCTTTTCACTTGGTTGAACCTGCAAGATAAAGCGATTTCTGGTACCCATTGAATTTCAATTGGGTCCTTTCTTGGTTAGTTGAGGTGAATATATATTAAGTCAGTAAACCAAGATAAAGTGTTTTCATGAAAGTACACTCAATGAGCTCTTAGAATGAGTGAGAGTAAGATTTCTTAGCTGGCTTTCTCAAGAGGGTCAGATTTAAGGTTAAGAAACCTAATTCATCTGAACTCTTGCGAATCCTCACTTAACTTTAGAAAAATGATGTAGAGAAGATGGAGCAAATTGCACATCAGAAACCTAATAGATTCAGTGGTGCCTTAGATATTCAATTATGAATGAAAACATTCAATAAGTTGAATTTGTTTACTTTCCAAATGATCTTCTCATGCATGTTTATCACCTTCTTGAAAAGATACACCACTTTAGAACAGGTGAGAAGTAAAGTGTTTTCAGTTTTTGAATTAGCCTGATGAGAGCTCTTACTTACACTTATCATAAAGCTCATGTGAGCAAGAAAGCATTTGCAAGATAGTTATCAGTAAGTGTATATTTGTAAAAGAGTGATCTTGATATCAGATTCAAAATAAAAAATTTACAAATCTGGATTGGTCAAGAGAGTATGATATGCAGGATATGCAATTCTGCTTTCTCAAGAGATATAAAATTGCAAGAGAGCAAAATATAGTCGAAGTCGACTTGATATATCTTTTGAAAAGAGAATTTTAACTCACAACGACAATTCTCAGAAACTTGAATAAGAAAGAGTTTGTTTTGAAAAAGTATTCTCACACATATGATGGATTAGCTTTCTCAATCCTTCATTGGACCTTTTAACCTCTGCAATCGTGAGATTGCTCAACCCCAGAGGCCTGACTCTGATACCAATTGAAGGTGTGTGTTAGCACGAGAAGGAGGGGTTGAATCGTGCTTAGATTTTCAAAATACTCTTCTAAAACTCTTTCTTTCAAAACACTTCTCAGAAGGGTATCCTTCTGAGTCGTAGCGGAGAGTCCTTCTGAGAAAGTAATATTTCTCAGAAACTTTGCTTTCTGAGAAGATCAACCTTCAGATATATGATTGTTATATAATATGATTTGTATATGTTATGATATTGATGTTCAAATTACAAATGTTGCTAAGAACCTTAGGGTAGATGACTTTGACTGGGACCGGTCCTTATCTCCGGCAATTGATATTTATTGGTTGACTTTGTCTAAGATCGTTCCTTATCTCCGGCAATTGATGAGTTATTGGTTATATATAGGTGCACTCTGTCGAAATTAGGGTAACTGAAAATGTGTTTAATAAAAACTTATATAATAAAGAGATATTAATGTAAAATATGTTTAATGAAATTTTCAACAATGCATTAGGTTGCTAGAATGTAAAACACATTATAATGTCTCGTGCGGATCGATCGTGGATGTACGATAGGCTTCATCATAATAGAGGCGGAATTAAACCATCGTTCATTAGAGGTCTCGATGTGTTTATGGATGTTGCATGTAGAACTGAAGAGTACATTGCAGAGGGTAAGATAAGGTGCCCGTGTGCCAAGTGTAGGTGTCGGAAACTTTCAGAGGTTGATAATGTAAAGGTTCACCTTATGCAGCATGGTTTTAAAGCAGACTATTATGTGTGGACCCAACATGGGGAGGAAATTACGGTAGAGGAACATGGTGGATCGGGAGTGGGTGAAAGTAGTAATCCTGTTGCATGGCAAGAAAATTTGAATTGTTACGAGCAGATGATTTTTGACGGATACTTCCCGGAGACAAGAGGAATTCCCGAACTGGTTGAGGAAGTCCCTAATGAAGATGCACAAAACTTTTTTAGACTACTGGATGTTGCACATCAACCTTTATGGGAAGGTTGTGTTCATTCAGAACTATCCTTAGCGGTTCGAATGCTTAGTATTAAGTCTGAGGGTAACCATAGTCAGAGTTCATTTGACCAGTGGGCAGATTTGATACGTGAGCTTAGTGTTCAACCAGATTGTATCCCAAAAGACTTTTATCAAGCTAAGAAGTTGGTTAGTAAATTAGGATTGTGCGAGGTGAAGATTGATTGTTGCGTCAATGGGTGTATGTTGTACTACAAAGATGATTCAGAGTTTACACAATTCAAGTTTTGTGAAGAACCTAGGTATAAACCCAAACGTCGTGGCAGTCATAGGTCTAAGGAGGTTCCTCAAAAAAGAATGCATTATTTGCCTCTTATACCTAGGCTAAAGTGATTGTATGCCTCCATGAGCTCTGCTCCACACATGAGATGGCATTTTGATAATCAAAGGTTTGATGGTGTGATGACTCATCCGTCGCATGGGGAAGCATGGCGACATTCTGATCAAACGCATCCTGAATTTGCCTCGGAGCCTTGAAATGTGCGCTTAGGTTTGTGTTATGACGGATTTACTCCCAATAGACAGTTTGGTAAGTCTTACTCTTGTTGGCCTGTTGTGATAACACCGTATAACCTACCTCCTGAAATGTGTATGAAATACCCATACTTGTTCTTAACATGTATAATCCCCGGTCCAAATAACCCAAAACCAAAAATTGATGTGTACCTTCAACCGTTGATTGATGAGTTGATTGAGTTATGGAATGATGGTGTTATGGTGTACGATATTTCCTCCAAGCAAAACTTTCAGATGAGAGCAGCATTAATGTGGACTATCAACGACTTCCCCGCATATGGGATGTTGTCTGGGTGGATGACACAAGGAAAATTAGCATGCCCGGTTTGCATGGCTGACACCAAGGCATTTACCTTGAAGTATGGCGGAAAGAACTCGTGGTTTGATTGTCACCGGAGATTTTTACCAGATGATCATCCATATCGGCGTAACAGGTACGGTTTTAAAAAGAACACAATCGAAAGAGATCCACCACCGGTAAGAATTACTGGTGAAGATTTATGGGAGGAGGTAAAATATATACCCAAGATCACAAAAGTTGGGCAGCAAGTGAAACCACAGGGGTATGGGAGAGATCATAACTGGACTAAACAAAGCATATTTTGGGAGCTTCCATATTGGAAGGATCTATTGGTCCGTCATTGTCTAGATGTGATGCACATAGAAAAGAATGTATGGGACAACATGATGCACACAGTAATGGATACTAATCGGACCAAAGACAATATAATGGCAAGATTAGATGTGGCTGAGTACTGCAGACGACCTGAGTTAAATTTGTAGGATCTAAGGGATGGACGTGTTTGTAAGCCGAAGGCATCGTATTCATTAACCAAGACTCAGAGAGAATCAGTTTGTAAATGGGTGACGGAGCTCAAAATGCCTGAGAGTTATGCCACTAACTTGGGGAGATGTGTCAACCTTGATCAAAGTAAGTTTGTCGGCCTTAAGAGTCACGATTGCCATGTCCTCCTGGAGAGCTTGCTTCCTATAATGTTTAGGGAGCTGCCCGACCATGTTTGGAAGCCATTGACAGAGTTGAGTGAATATTTCAGAGACTTATGTGCGACAACACTCAAGGTAGATGATCTTATCACCATGGAGGCGAATATCCCCATGATCCTGTGCAAATTAGAGAGGATTTTTCCGCCTGGGTTCTTTAACTCGATGGAACATCTTCCAATTCACTTGGCATATGAAGCGAGGGTTTGTGGGCCGGTGCAATATAGGTGGATGTACCCATTTGAAAGAGAAATGGGAGTCTATAAGCGGACTGTCAAGAACAGAGCACAGGTGGAGGGTTCAATTTGTCAGGCCTACTTGGCAAAAGAGACATCAAATTTCTGCTCATATTACTTCCAGGATAATGTCCAGTCTCGCAGAACAAGGGTTCCCCGTAACGATGACGGAGGAGAGAGTGAAATGTACCAACCTCTGTCCGTATTCAATCAACCAGGCCGAGCAACTGGTCAATCTGTCAATCGATGGTTGACAGTTGAGGAGTGGACTTCTGCACACCTCCACGTGTTGCTAAATTGTGACGCGGTCACACCGTATCGAAGGTAAAATATCAATCTTTACAACCTAATTCTAAAACAATGTAAATAAAAGTTCATCTAATCTAGTGTTATTAATAAATGACAGGTACTATGAACAAATTCATGGGGAGGATTCTCTTCAACAATTTCCGGCATGGTTCAAGGGCTATGTAGGTTACCGTAATAAAAAATTTAATTGGTACTGAAATTTTTTTCATCACCTTGTGTAACAAATCATTTGTTTTTGTGAACAATACACGTAGGTACAAGATCCCTCACATAGGGTAACTGACCAATTTTTGCAAGATATAGCTTGGGGACCAAAAAATAAAGTGCACAGTTGGTCAATATACTATGTGAATGGATTCAAATTCCACACTGTAGATTGGGGAAGGGAGAGGAACTCATATAATTGTGGGGTTTGTGTCAAAGGAGATGCTGGAGAAGGGGAACGAGATTGGTATGGTACAATTAAAGAGATCTTAGAGTTTGAATATGTTGGGTTACCAATTAAAAGAATTATGTTATTCTATTGTGATTGGTATGACCCACAACGCCCAACTGGAACTCGATCTCACACTCAGTACAAAATAACTGAGATTAATAGTACACGACGAGAGCAGCGATTTGATCCATTTATCATTGCTCAAAATGCTCGTCAAGTGTATTATTTATCTTACCCTGGAAAGTGTAAGTCGAAATGGAGGGTTGTAAGAAGGACAAAACCAAGAGGGCGAGTTGAATATGATAACGAATCTGTTCTCGACGACCAAGCTTATCAAGTGGATGACCAGTTCCCACAAAGGTTGATTACTGACACTACCATGTCTCCCAACCTTTTATCTGATACAGGTGAAGTTGATATTGTTGAGAGTCCATCACATACAGTACGAAGCGAACCCCATAATAGTGAGAGTGAGGATGAAAGTGAAGAAACGGAAGGATCCGAGGATGAAGATGAAAGTGAAGAAGATAACGACCGATGAAGTCTTCAAGTATATATATATATTTAATCATATACTAATTGTTTAGGAGAAAACAAGAAATGTTTACAATTAACAAGTTTACAAAATATTATTTTACAGATACATATGGCACCACGTGGACGAGGTCGTTCCAAGAAGGACGACCCGCTGAGGATTCGAGGTTCCACGTCCTCAGACGCAGCACAGACTACTCCCACCGATCCTCCAGAGACTGCTGTCACCCCACCCGCGTCAGTACCTGGCCCACAGTCTGGGGCTATTGGAGGTGCTCCAGAACCCCATGTAGTCACTACTGATAGGAGCCACCTCGTTACTGGGGATGGGAGTCAGCCCACGGATATATCTGATCGTTACCCCGTGGGACATGAGCCCACTCGGATCAGATGGGATGGCAAGAATTGGTAAGTTTTAAAAATTAATTTCACTATCATGGATAAACAATATTTTTACTAATTTGTAATTTAAAAAATAATGGTTTATATTTTGTAGTTGGATCCCGTTTAAGGATGGAGCTCACAAGATTACGGAGATCATACAGAGCCATTTTGATGCTCCGTATCTCAAGTTCTCCAAGATCCCTGTGCCCACGAGAGACATTTGGTATAGGGAGTGGAAGGTAAACTTTAATTTATTCACTTTTTAATAACCCAACTTAGCTTATTATGATCTTTTCTGTACATTCTATTGGACACTAACTTTTTTTCCTGTAAACGTTGCAGAAAGATTTTCTGATATTCCCTGAGGAGGAGCCAGCCATCAGACGGGCTTGGAACTTCAGGGCCGGGAAGAGGTTCCGGGAGATGCTCAGGGATATTCGGGACGGGACTTCACGCTTTCAGTGGATCCCTGAGCGTCACCTCCAGGTGCTACGGGAGCACTGGGCCACCGATGCCTTCAAGGCTGAGCAGGCTCGCAACAAGCTGAATCAGGCCTCACTTAAGGGTGGTTCCCTCCACACCGGCGGCTCTACCACTGTCAAGGGCACACGAGCACGATTGGTATGTACATAATGTTTAATATCAATTAATTATGTTATTAAACCTATTGTTTTAGCACAAAATACTAACATAAACTCACTTCAACACAGGCCCGAGAGTTGAGGCACACCCCCACTCACAGTGAGGTCTTCGAGCAGACCCACATGAAGAAGACTGAGAGGGGGAAGGAATGGGTGGATGAGCGCTCCAGGAACACCTATGTGAGTATACATATAAAATTTTTCTCTGTATAATTTTGTGAGTAAACAGTTAATCTTTATTTACAATAGCACTTACATTTTTTAAAATTGTTTTGATACGTTGCAGGCAGAGTTCAGGCAGAAGTTTGATGAGGCAACACAGGCCTATCAGACTCAGCTTGATGCAGGAGAGACAGCCGAACCTCCTAGTGAGGATAATATTTGGCTGGAGACTGTTGGTGGGCCATATAAGGGCCGTGTTTATGGTACCGGCATTGCTGGGTTCACCGACACTCCATCTCCTGCATCGGCCTCTGCATGTGGTTCTGCTGTTGGAGATGACGCTCTTAGGGACCGTGTGCATGTCATGAATGCAGAGCTCCAACAGCAAGCGCAGACCATCCAGGAGCTACAGCAGAGGCTGCAGAGCCAGGAGTCGGACAAGAAGAATATGAAGATGTTATTCAAGATGTTTGCGTCTTCTAGCTCTTCCGGAGCCAACCTGCCATCGGGTCTCATCGATGATGATGATGATGATGATACCAATGGTGATGAAGGCCACCCGGACTATGAGTAGTCCGTTTCTTTATACTATTTTATTCTTATGTTTCTCTGCTACATTCTCATACATTTAATTTCTTTGTTATTGTTATACTATTTTATAATTTAATTTTTCATAATATTTGTTTAAATAATATATATAAATATATCGATAAACAATTCGATTATTTCGTACTAATGATAGCAGATATTATTATTCAATTTTATATGTTAATCTCATACATAACAAATTTCACAATAAGAATTAAAAAAAAATTGTAATTTCCATCGGAAATCCGTTGGAAATTAATGAAATTACCATGTTGTTTCTTAACCAAAAACCATCGGAAATCCCTCGGTAACTTCTAACCCAAACCGCCGGAAAACGACCGGAAATATCCGACGGCAACTTCTAACCCTACCCGTCGCAAACCAATCGGAAACTTCCGACGACTTCCATAACCCTAACCGTCGGAAGTCCATTTGAAACTTCCGAAGAGCTTTCTAACCCTAACCGTCGAAACTCTATCAGAAGCCTCCGACGGTTTTTTCGAAATAAACCGTCGGAAGTTCCTCGAAGATATTCCGACGGTTTTTCTTCATTTTGCCGTCGAAGGTTTTTTCCAACGAGCCGGATTCCGATGGGTCATTTTTTGAAAAAAACCGTCGGGAACCCATCGGAATTTATTTTTTCCGTCGGAAGCCCATCAGAAACCCCCTCGGAATTTTCCGTGTTTCTAGTAGTGTTTCCTTCGTTTGATCTGGCAGGAGAATGGTTTTCCAGATAAGTTTTCCAATCTTATCCTTAATTGTGTTTCTTCGTCTCGACTATCGCTGCTTTGGAATGGGTCTCGTTTGGATTCCTTCTCCCCTTCGAGGGGTCTTAGGCAGGGTGACCTCATGTCTCCTTTTTTGTTTGTATTGTGCATAGAAAAGTTAGCTTCGATGATTCAGAAAAGAGTTGATGAAGGTATGTGGACTTCGCTGAGCATGACTAGGCAAGAACCAAGGATTTCTCATCTTTTCTTTGAGGATGATGTGTTGATTTTCTGTAAGGCGAAGAAGTCTCATATTAGATTGGTTCTGCAGACTCTCGACGAGTTCTCTTTGCTGTCAGGACTCAAAGTTAATTTATCAAAATCCAGAATGATGTGCTCGTCCAATCTCTCGCGCCGTAAGCACAATTCCTTCTCTAACATATCGTCCATCAGAATGGAAAACGATCTTGGAACTTACCTTGGGATTTCTTTGTTGAAAGGGAAGGTCACGAGAGCTCACTTCAATCCAATCCTAGATAAGATTCGTGCCCGACTTGCTTCCTGGAAGAACAGGCTCGTAAATAGAACCGGTAGAGTTTGTCTTGCTCAATCAGTTATGTCTTCTTTACCAGTTTATGGCATGCAATCTTTATGGTTTCCCTCTGGATTCTATAACGACATTGATAAAATTACTAGAAATTTCATTTGGAGTTCTGGAAGCTCGAATAAATCCCTGAGTTTAGTGGCTTGGAACAGTATTACAGCTCCTAAGGCAAGAGGGGGTCTTGGAATTCGCAACTCTAGAGATACTAACCTTGCTTTGTTGGGTAAATTGGTTTGGAGATTGGTAATTCGGAGTAATTCTTTAGCTACTAGAGTTCTCACATCTAGATACCTGAGGAATATTGATCTTTTTGTGGATGCTTGTTCTAATAATTGTTTTTATGTTTGACGAGGGATTTATAAAATTGCACATGTGTTGAAGGCTGGTTTTAAATTCAGAATGGGTGTTGGTAATGTATCTTTCTGGTATGATATTTGGCTTCATAGAGGGCGTTTATGTGATGTTGTACCCTTTGTGCATATTGCAGACACAACCCTATTAGCTAAGGATTTATGGAGAAATGGTGGTTGGGTTTTCTCTCATATGTATACTTGCCTCGCTCAAGACATCATTGATGATATCAATTCCATTCTCATTCCAGCTATAGGTTCCTATGATGATTGTTGGATCTGGGGAGATCATCTTTTGGGGATTTATTCCTCTTCTAGAGGTTATTCTTGGCTTTGGAAGATCAAGAATGATGATTATAACTTAGAAGATACATGGTCTTGGGTTTGGAAGGTTAAAATGCCTCAAAAGTTCTTGTTCTTTCTCTGGTTGATTTTGCATAATGCTTTGCCTGTGAATGCTTTCAAGTTTTGGAGAGACTTAGCAAGCTCTGAAGCTTGTTCTCGATGCTCACATGCTGTAGAGGATGTCATTCATTGTTTGAGAGATTGTCCCCACTCTGCTGATCTTTGGATAAGATATGGTTTGATTGAGGAGCCTGGCTTTTTGTTGTAGGATATAAAATGCTGGATTCTTTGCTTTACCAAGTCTAATTTGAATGTTAAGTTTTTGGTAACTCTTTGGTGGTGTTGGAGATGGCGTAATAATATGATTCTTGCAACAGGAGACTTGACCTTTGATAAGGTTCACTGGTTGATTCAGCAAGATCTGATGCTGATTTTGCAAGAATTCAGAAATGATAATCCTTCATCCCGTGTGCCCAGAGAAGTTGATTGGAATCCCCCTGTCTTGGGTTATATTAAGTTGAATTCTGATGGGAGCGTGTTGGGTAATCCGTCAAGGTCTGGTTTTGGTGGGTTGTTACGCGACAGCAGGGGAGCTTGGATCCAGGGATACTCTGGCTTCTCCTTGGTTGTTGATGTGTTTGGCTCTGAGTTGATTGGTCTTCGTAATGGGTTGGCTTTAGCTTGGGATTTGGGGTATAGAAATGTAGAAATGTGGTATGTGAGATGGATAATCTCAATGTTGTGAATATTATTTTAACAGGTCAGTGTGGGTTTCATGTTCATGGAGGTATTATTACTGATATTCTTCATCTCATGCGCAAAGATAGGAGGATTTCTCTTTCTCATATCCTTCAGGAAGCTAATGGAGTTGCTGACTTCATGGCAAAGAAGAGAGTAATGAATCTGGACAGCTTGAAGATATGGAGCACTCCTCCCTTAGGAATTAGCCACTTGTTACTTTGGGATAGTCTAGGTCCCGTGACCTTGAGAACTTAGCTTGTGTTTTTGGTTTTATTTTCTTTACTCACAAAAAAAAAATTACTAATATTTTTGTGATGATAATATTTTGATTGATATCTTATAATTGATTTGAAAAACTTAACGCGAGATTTTTGAGAGTGTAACACTTATAATAATATCAAGAAATAATCTTTAAAATATTATATTATTAAATAAATTTATTTATTATGCATATAAATAAGTTCAATGTAATAGTTCTATATTATTATTTTTCTTACTATAGATTGATGATGAATAAATTTATAGTATCTTTTAGAAATATTAAATAAATTAACCCAACATCATAGTTTATATTTAAAATATTGAAATTTCCAATGCAAGAAAATTAAATAGTTTCCTTAATTTTTCTTGAAGTATAGAAAAATCGATAAAAATTGGTTAGTTGATGATTCAAATTTGTACTTTATTATATAAATTGATGAGAATCAAGGCCCTTAGTAAAAAAAAAAAGAAGGAAAATAAAGTGTATATTTTACTAATATTTTATACAATTAAGAATAATTAATATAAAATTTCATATAAAATCATTTCAGTATAATTTTTTTTCTGTAAGTTTAATTTTTTATTAAAACAATTAAGTTACTATCTATATTTACTTCTATGACTGTCCTTTAATTTTTATTTATTTTAATTTTTTTAAATAAATGTATTAAAATTAAATTTCATCAAAATTTAAAATTATGACATATGGTTATATAAAATAAACCTTTAGAAATCAACAATAACGGTTATAATATTTTAATCACTATTACTATTTACTATATTTTATTTTAAATTAATTTCAATTTAAATATTCAATAAATTATATTTATTTTAGAATATTATGAGTGTGGCACTTATCACAACCTCATGAAGCAAACTCTGAAATATTATATGTATAGATATACACTATCACTGCCAAAGTAAAAACCAATTTTTCTTAAAGAATTTGTGATATTATTTATTTGTTACTATCATTTATATGTATTTGTCTTGAAAAGTAAAACGTTTTTTTTTCTTGTATCCTTTTTTTTTTTTGCTAGGGTGTTTATTTGTTATTGTTTGCATAGGAATGAGATCGAAGCAGCAAAATCTCAAAACGCAATGGGTACAGAAAGCGTAGGAGAGATGGGCTGTTTTTACTTTGTCATAAAAAATTATAGGTTTATGCTTTTTTTTGGTATTTAAAAAAGGTATAGTTAGTTTCAAGGCTTGTGAAAGCCAATTTAAAATCAAAGCCCAATTCATACAGTCGTTTGGTCTTCTTCGTTTGGCTTGTTCATTGTATCTGACATTGTCTTATCATAAAACTAAGACCAAGATTACACATTAAAGCCCCCGGCGAGGATCGAACTCACGACCTTTCGCTTACGAAGCGAACGCACTACCACTATGCTACGGAGGCATCTGCTATGGTGTGTTGTTTACGATACTAATATTGGTTCCTGTTATTCGTTCGCAGAAAATTAAGTGCAAAATAGTGGAACATAGTGGGTCACCTATAAATAAAATTGATTCATTGCTCTATGATTCAAATAGAAAGTTATAAGAATATTTAAATTTTATGGTGGGTTTCTTATGTAAAACATCTATTTTCAAGATAAATATTTATGTTTTTACTATCTTAATAAGTGCCCTGTTGTTAGTGAAACTCTTACTTTATTTACAATGTAATTAGTGACTCGACAGACACTACTTGCTAATTTGTATTTTAATGTAATATACAATAAAAATTTATTTTTTTAAGAAAATAGGGTAATGGGTTTTTCTTTTTAAAAAAATAGTGTAAAAGAGGGTTAAGTTGCTTTATAATGTATATATATATAATAAAAATTTATAGAAAATTTTTTTAAGAAAATATAATAATGGTTTTTTCTTTCTTTTTCTAAAAAAAAATAGTGTAAAAGTAATATATATATATATAGACAGAGAAAGAATAAGAGGAGTATAGTAGTTATTATTTGTTCACATCCCGTATCTAAAAGCCCAATTCAACGGTCCAAAATGATGAGCCAATTAGAATTACTCAAATACAAGAATTATGACTCAAAGGTCTGGTCCAGTTCGGGACTTGGATTGACTTACCCACGAAGGGACCGATCTAAGTCCAACTCCGTGAATGGCCCAACTCATAATGGGTCAGACCAGAAGTTGGATCGGGGCATGGGTCATGAGACCCGACCCGAGGTGGATAAGCTCGACCCCCACTTAGGGCGGGAGTTTCGTTAGCACTGGATGACGACACCGAGAATCCCAGAGCCACAACAGGCGTCACGAGGATCGACCCCGCACGCCGCGAGGAATAGGATAAGCGTTACCCGAGAAGCCCAGAGGTGGTTACCGCAGAACTGCTCGCTTACCACTCTATAGATAGGGTGTCACTCTTAGTGAATAAAGTACACTTTCAGTTTAGTTCCCAAGCTAGTGCACACACTGACTTAAGCTTTGAAGTCCTTTCAGAGAAACACCCTCCGACGCCTTGGAGAAGAGCGGCGCATGGAGACAAAGACCGGTGACAGTTCTACCTAGGTGAAAGGTACAAAACATTATTGTTAGAAATCATGATTAGGGGTGTCAAATGGGCGGGGTCCGCCCGTTTTGGCCCGACCCGTTTCGGCCCGCAAGTTAAACGGACCCGTCCGACCCGCCCACATAATTTATACGGATATTTGTTTAGGACCGACCCATTTATGAGGAACCCGCGAGCCCGTTTAAGATTTTTTTTTTTTTTTGCAACTTTGAAGTTCTTTTTAATTTCTTTTTAAATGTTTTATTTTTTTATTAGTAGAAAATATATTAATTTAAAAAACAAATCTAATTAACCTATATCAAATATCACTTCATGTTATTTAAATTAAATATTAATAAAATATAATAATATTGATAATTGATTAAGAATAGTAAACTAAAAATCAATATACTAACATTTTAATAGCAAACACCATGAACTCATAATCATTTAACAAGTTTTAAAGTATCATAAATTCATTATAATTATCCAAGTCCAAACACCATAAAAACAATTCATAAATATCCTAACACCATAAATATTAATATAATTTTATTTTTATTTTTTTAAATAAACGGATAAATGGGTTGGCTCGCGAACCCGACGGGTTAGCCCGTTTAACTTGCGGGTTAAACAGATCGGGTCATAAATGGCTCGATGTTAAACGGTCCAAAAATTTTTGGCCCAACCCTCTTTTTTTAGGCGGATAAACGGGTTGGCCCGACGGGTTTGATCCGTTTTGACGGCCCTAATCATGATGGAATAATAAACAAAAACAGATCGAGAGAATAAACGTATATTATTATTGAGATTGTTGTATATTGATCTTCATTGAAATACAAATGAGTAGAACCTATTTATAGGCCAATAATAAATAAGAAGAAAATCTAAATATAATGATTATATCAAATTAATATCAATATCAAATCAAGCTAAATCAATATGAGATAAACTAAATAATTATAATATAATATTATGATATTATTCTTAACACTTCCCCTCAAACACAAGTAGGTAAGTTGAGTTAGAAAAGAAGGCGGTAGAGAGAGGCTTCGAGTATAGCTGTAGAGAGAGGCTCTGAGTAGAGCTGTAGAGAGGCTCTCAATAGAGATGTAGAAAGACTTCAAAACGAGCGGTAGAGAGACTCAATCCAAGATAAATTGTAGAGATATGCTCCAAGTCAAGCTATAGGTAAATGCTCAAAGATGAACAAAGAGAGGTGTTCCAAGACCCGCGATAAAAAACAAACAAATGCGAGAGCTATAGTGGGTTAGAGGCAAACGAAAGCAAAGTTATGAAGAAGTGGGCAAATTCTTAAAAAGAAAATTGCAAGCAAAATAGTAATAGTCCACATTAGAGAAAGATAGGCGGTAAGAATTGAAGTTGAAAAAATAAAGAATATTGTGGAAGAAAACGTTTAAGGTAGATACCATTACTCCGATACCATGTTAGAAATCATGATGAAATGATTAAAAAAAATAGATCGGGAAAATAAATGTATATTATTATAGAGATTATTGTATATTGATCTTTATTAAAATACAAATGACTAGAGCCTATTTATAGGTCAATAATAAATAAGAACAAAATCTAAATATAATGATTATATCAAATTAATATCAATATCAAATCAGGTTAAATCAATGTGAGATAAACTATATAATTATAAGATAACTGACAACATTATGATATTATTCTTAACAATTATTATAGGTGGTTATTTTTTTAAATTCTTTTAATTCTTATTTTTAGAATCCAAATGTAATTATTTTTTTTATGAATTCTCTTTACATAAGTAATAGATTAACTAAATATTTTTTAACAAATATGTCTTACAAGAGGCAATCTTATTTAAATATTTCGCGTCACTTAAATTTATGGAACTCTCTCAATTCAAATTGATATTAAAATTGTAGTTAACCACTTATTTTTTATAAATGTTATTTGTATTCTACAAAATGAGTATCCATATATAATAATAAAACTTTTTAAAATTTTTAATCCAACTTTAATATTATACATTAATCCAACATTTTAAAAGTTAGATTGAATGTTTTTAAAAGTTAAATTATTACACATGATAACTGATTTTATGAAGTACATGTAGCATTACTCCTTATTTTTTTTCCCCAAATGTGTGAACAATTATTCAAAATCTAAATGGACAAGGTTATAACTCAAATGTTCTGTTAATTTCGTTCTTGTTTATCATAGGGTTAGAAAGTTGTTCATTAGTTATATATATCTGAAGTCTCGTATGATATATAATAGAGTAAAATACACAATTTCTCGATAAATATTAGAGTAAATATCATAGTCCCTCAAGAGTAACTTTGAGGACAATTTAGTCCCTAAAGATTTGAAAGTGACATAATACTTCCTCAAGATTAATTTATAGGACACATTAAATGAAAATTTAGTCTCTCCGTTAAGTTTCTATTAATTAAGTTGAAGTAATGTGTATGACACATTGTATGACATATCACTTAAGTTATGTCATGTTTGCAACTCAGTTAACATAAACTTAATAGAAGGACTAAATTGTCACTTAAAGTGTCCTATAAAATTAATATTGAAGGACTATTTTGTCACTTTCAAATCATCAGAGACTAAATTGTCCTCAAACATTTGTTTTTCTCCCTCCTATTTTCAAAACTTAACTTATATTTGATATTTTCATTCCCTCTATAGGAGGATATTATGGTAATTGGGATTTAGTTGATTGTGATTAGATATTGTTGGTGGGTAGTTATATTAATATGCCTATATAAGGCTATAACCCTTTGTATTTTTTATCACTTTTCGTTCTAATTAATTCTAATTCTCATTTCACATTTCTATCTCTCTTTCTCCTTGATCTTGGAGATGATACCATAGAATTTCGCATGGTATAAGAGCCAAGTTGTATTGCAGCGCAAGAAAGCAAAGAATTAAAGTGGATGGCAGCGGAAGAGATAAGTATGGTGGATCTAATGGCTCTGATTCCATGTGAAATTCCATGGTAGTTGCACGTCATATGGACGTTAACCTTTTTTTGTAATGAGTGTTGTGGAGACGTCGTAGATGAATGTCAAAGACTACAATTGGAACTAGAAACCACTACTGTGGCTCGATCCTGAGTTGGGACTTTCTCATACATGGAGCCATAGAGCCCATTTTAGGAGCGTTATCTCAATCGATGGTGATCCCAGCGACAAGACTCCTACGATCATCTTCTCCAAGGATCGGCATTTGATCGACGATCATCCCAGCAAACCGACTCACTCCATTCTCATCATGATTGATATATCATATTGTATTCCATTTTGATTGTAATTCATTTTTCATTCTACTATCTTTTCATTTCATTGTATTTTTCTTATTTCGATTGTATTTCTTTCGGTTGTATCTCACTTTCATCCCAAGCCGGACATGCTAGAGTTCGCACGCTCCGGCTTGCGGGTGTTGGAAGATATTATGGTAATTGGGATTTAGTTGATTGTGATTAAATATTGTTAGTGACAGTTATATTGGTATGCCTATATAAGGCTATAACCCTTTTATTTTTTATCACTTTTTCATTCTAATTAATTCTAATTCTCATTCCATATTTCTATCTCTCTTTCTCCTTGATTTTGTGAATGATACCATGGAATTTCACACCCTCAACTATTAAAAAAAGGTACAGTTTAATCTTTTTTTCTATCACTTCTATGGCATTCATAGCCTGAAAGTTGATGACAATGCAAGAAGCCATTACTCAAAAATCAACATTGATGAGAATGAGAAAGAGATTCTCCACATAACATACTTTTTAGCTTTTATGTATTATGTATGCCATTAAATCCATGGTAAGTCACATTTCTTTACACATTGGCTGAAAAAAATAATCAAAGCTTTAAGAAGCAAACTTTTATGCCTCTAGCATGAAAGAAAGAAGAAAAAGAAATTAAATGCAAATGACATAAGACAGTGAATCTAATATCAGTGAGAAAGGGATGAATCGAACAAACTATTTTCCGAATAATTTCCTGTGCCTAACTGATGACTTGACTCGCAAGCCAGCCGCTTTGCCGATCACAACCTCGTCAACTAAGTCCTTAAATACCAGTCTCTCAACATCCAGTACAACCCCAGGTAAATCACCATGGAACTCTGTCCAACTTTCTGGGCCATGCATCACATCTTCCCATAGCATATTTTTCAGACCATCCTCTTCATCTTCTAAACTGAAGTCTGGTTTCTTGGCTTGAATTTTCTCTATCTCAAAGCATAGTTCTTTGAGAAGCTTTTGTGCACTGAGGGTTTTCTTTGTGAGTCTGATCCTGTTGGGCTGAAACCATGGCTCAGTAAAGGAGCTTAGTTTTGCACCAAGAATCTCATTCACAGCATCAAAGATGAGTTTCCGGTGAAATTTCTCCACGTTTTGCTTCACGTATGTGGCTTTTCCGTGGCTACTTTCGTCTTTTGAAAGCAAACTACTTGCCTTGGTCTGCTCCAGCACGAGGAAAAGCTCTGGGTTAATGGGATGACCGGATGAGTGAAGTTGAAATGCCAACAGTTCAGAACTCAGGTCTCTGAGTAAGAGACCTGAAGCTAACAGTATTTCGGAGACATATCTGTGATCTGGATTTGTGTTTTCGCATAGGGAAGCAATGTAATCAATCCTAGCTTCGTCATGACTGGAGTTCAGCCGTCTAAGCTTCTGTACAAGGTGATCTATGTTTTGTAATTTCTTGCGATTGACCTCTCCAGATACTGCATCGTTAAATGAAAGGTTATCTGCAGTGTTCCACTGATCCTTGTTCTCATTTCCTTTAGATTCTTGAGCACCATCAGCTGCAGTGCCAGATTTGATTTTATGAGATTGGCGAAAAAAAAAGTCCAAATCTATTTAGGTAATCATACGAGACATATATATCTAACATTTCTTTTAGTGAATATTTTAGGACAAATTTTCAGGAAATACAGATCATATTTGTCACAAAAAGCTCATTAGAGAACCAGTAAACTCAGCAGTCAAATGTAGAGAAAAATCATATTTACACTCAATATGTTACATTTTGTTTGATGCACAAGTGCCAATACTAGCATGACCAACTGATATTCTCAAATTGTTGTCATTTGTCAGTCTCAAACTAAGAAGAATTGTCAATCTCTTTAGGAAAAATATTCAATTAAAGAGAAAGGCAAAAAGTCCCATTTATTTACAAAATTGTAATTTAGAAGACAGAAACTGCACCTTTTGGATCTTCAGATATCTGTTTTACTGGGAATGCTACACCATCTCTGTACACTGAGCCATCAAGAACCGAGATAGTACTACAATGTTCAGGGGAAACTGTTTCAAGTTCCTCAATTGTCTCATCCTCATCCAGCAACCTTGGTGTTGATATCTGGACATCAAGCAAAAAATACAGATTGTAAACTGCTAATGTGTTTATGCTAAATTTAAATTTTGTCATAAATATAAAAGCTTAAATAAAAAAGAGAAGACAATGGCTCCTACATTCTGCACTGTTTGTGAAACCAGATGCTTCATAGCCTTGAAGGACAGGCTTCTGCTATCATCAATTTCAGCATATTGTAAACTACTAGTAACTTCCATATCCATTGGTAAATTGAACAATGCACACTCTAACTGCAGAGAATCTTCATTCCCTAAGCAGCTTAAACGTCTTGATTCATTGCTTATCTCACTCAGTTGCACATCATTATGCTGCGAGTTGGGGACTTTGGGCCTTTGTTTTCCATTTCCACCAGGGGAACCTGATTCTGTTGCCTTCTTACCAGGTTGTTTACTGTGTTTGTTTGAGTCTGATGGTGACGCAGGTGGACGAGAACGCTTCTCTGAATCCAACTTCTTCTGTTGCAATTTGGGGCTCATGGATCCGTGCTTTACTGAACTTAGGCCATTTTCTTTTGGAAGTTGTTGGGGCCTTGGTTGAGATTGTGCTGATCTTAACACAGTCTTCCCACTACTTACTTTCTTATCAACGGAACTAGCAGAAGCATCACGGTGACCATATTTGACCGACTGATCTTTTGCTTCTCGAGTAGAAGAAGTACCATTTTTGTTATCTACACATACAACACCACTCTGGTGTTTATGGGAACCAGAAAGGCTACCATTCGGAATGACTGAAGAAGCAGGAATCCTAGTTTTCTCAACAACTTTTGCCGGTTTCATGATCACTATTGGGGATTCAAAAGCTCTTGCTGAGTCAGATCCCTTGATTGTAGAGGAGAGAAAATTGCTTCCCTGAGGATTTTGCTGCCTTACTGATGTAGAATTCTGAATTAGATTGGTAGTTTTCAGCTCATAGTCTCTATGACTTCCAGCAACATTTGGAGCTTGTTCTTCTTTTCTGTTATCTGACAGTCCCTTTTCATGCATTGCTTCCAGTATCTGTTTAAGTGCTCTGAGATCCCTTCCAGATTGTTTGAATTCAGGATCCTTCACTCTCTTCTCAATCTCACTATAAACTGAAGGAAATGAATCTGGTGTTCTTGCATGTGTTTTTGTGACCCATGAACTTGGTTTCTGAGAGCTTCTATTTACATCCTGCTGCTTCCATGGTGCTGGTTCAATAGGAACCGCCCGTGAACTTGAGATAGGCTTCATAACCAAATCAGAATTCTTCCGACAAGGAGAAATTGGATCTTTCAAAGAGATTTTTGGGGTGTTAGAAACACGAAGTGGCCTGGTGAGTCCAATTTTTGATGATTGTGGGAATTGACCATTATCTTGAGCTGAGTAAGTCTCAGTCAAACTTGAGTGAGTATAACCGGCCGGAGAGGAATCTGGCAATGCTTCCAAGCCCATTAATTTTGCCACAACACTCGGTCGCCGACTCTGGATTGTTGTTGATTGCTGTGAGCTAGAGGCTTTGTCATTTGAGGTGGAGGTGCCGCTATAAACTTTTCTTGATACGTGACTTGGTTTTGAATGAATGCTGCAACTGCGCCATGAACTTTCCCTACTATCCAGTGAATGTCTAGGAAGCTCTTTCATCTTTGGAGTGGATTTGATCGTATCACGAGATTCAAAAGAAAAACGACTTGTATCTCTTTCATCATAAGAAAAGCAAGGGGCATCCTTCGAGATGGAATGCCAATGTCCATCTTTTAGTTCATGTGACGACAATGTTGGATTTTCTCTAGTTTCTCCATAGTACCTAGGTGTCTCTCTAAGTTTTGCAAGGACTCGGATAGACTCCTGTAGATTGATAGGCAAACTTGGCTTTCCATCTATTCCAATTCCACAAGATCCATCAACAGATTTGGAAAGCTGAAGAGGTCTTGGGGAATATTTGTGCTTCATAGTATGCAGAGAAGCTTCCTTTTTAGCTGTAGTCTTAACCGACATTCCTCGAGCTTCCCTATACATAGAATCCATCACCACATCCCTCAGGTCAAGGGAGTTATGACCTAAATAGGGAGAGGTAGTTGTTTCATTCATAATTGAGTCCCTTGAAGGAGTTTCAGGAAAAATAATCCTGTCAAAGGTAGCCTCAGCTTCAGCCTTGAATTCTAGAGAGGACAATGATGATGAACAGGAAGAGAAGGATGCTCTTGACGATTCGGTCGAAATTCTTTGGTTTTCGTTCACACCCTTGTTTAAGCTCATATCCTGCAATGAAATCACAATGCTGCATAAGCCCAGATTCATGCAAATACTTGCAGTTTTTTATTTACCAAAGGGCAGTTAACATACAACAGCACTAGAATGTACGTGAACATGGAACTTTTTCAAGAAGGAATAAAAAGAAAACAGATGATTGTGCAGAAGTTCAGGAGATGGATAAATCCTCAAAATGATTTTGAGAAGAATAAGAATTTTTAAAACATTGTCAACCCTCTATGTTAGACTCCAATAGACTTAGTAGTTAAATTAACTAATAAATATGTCGTTGAATCTGCATATGTATAATTAATATGGTTACAAAGTTTCAATGCATCATCTGAAGAAGCCTTATTCAAACAAGTTTGAACTGAAAAATAGCAAAAGAAAAATGTCAAAAAAGAGAGGAAAAACAATTATCTTACTGTAGCTGTTTGTTGGTGGTGTATGGTATTAGAATCTCTTTCCAAGAAGCCATCACTGAAGTAGGGATTACCTATGTGGAAAGCAGATGCATTAGATGCAAAATTTGCAAATACTCCAGTGAAATTGAAACATGTGAGTGATGTGACAAAGAACCAATAATTACACCAAATTCCGAGAGCTGATCGATTCAGGAAGAAGATATACATAAAAACCATTCCAAATGAACTTACAGAATTGAAAAAGAAAAAGAAAATAAACTATCACAGCCATCTTACTTATACTTGATACTGTTACTAAATGCAGAATAGGGAGAAACTGAAAAAATAAACAAAGAAAATTTGCAAACATCCTTACCCCTCCCTCACACCATTCCAAACTTGTCAAACCTTGAAACCTAATTTCCCCTTAACCAGCACAAACTTTGAAAAATGTTTATGTTTTTATAACATGAAACAACTATGAATAAGAAAAATGCAACTAACACTAGTCCAAGATTGGCATCGATATCATAAATCAATTAGTATTTGGAACAGCACAAACAACAAATCTGTTTAAAAAAGAAAAGAACAAACACATTCACATTAACTGAATCAGTAAAACCAAACATGTTCCAATTCAGATAGATGAATACCAGAAGGAATCCTCTTCTGGCTAATCCGGCGAGCCGCAAGAACATGGTGACGATCAAAGAGTTGGAAAATCCCAGTCATACATCCTATCTGCTTCTGCAGATCTGGGTTGTCATCTGCCAAAGAATGCAGTAGCTTTGCTGCCATATCAACAACTCTCTTCTCTTCAAATTAAGCCAAACTCCTCAACCACTACAATCAGTTACTCCCTTATCAATCACTTTTCATAAAAAGCTATATCATTTATATCACATTTAAATCTACTCACACAAAACTGCATAATGCGACTATGGTTCTACTACTTCTACAGTTCTACACTTCTACTACTACAACAAAGAATCCGAACTCCAATTATAGAGCTCACACTCAGAACAATCATCACCATTAATAAAATAAAATCCAATATGCTTCAAAGATCAGTAAATTCACCTCCTTTCTCCTCCTTCAACCTCAAAAAGTTTTGTGCTGGCCACAATCTATGTTGTCATGACCCTGATAACTACAAGAGAATAGAGCAGTACCCCACATTTCTGAAAATCTTTCACACCAAAAAAAAAAAACCCTCTAGCCAGTTTCTTCAAATTCTACAGATTTGGCTTCTTAAAAACATGAAAGGTGAAAACTTTATATACCCCATTGAACTGCAATACCAAAATTTTCCAATTTATGACTAATGGTTCATTTTCTTTTTTGGTTGTTCACATCTTTCTTCTCAGTCTCCTCAGAAATTGCAAAGTGTCAAGGAAAACTGCAAGGTAAAATGGAATAATACCCCCAGAGTGCTTGACAAATTGGTATTATCACTGCTTGAAAGAATTTCTTTTATGTTCGACAAAAACAAAAAATAAAAGCAATTCCAATGCAAAGTGCAAATGGAAGGATAAAGAGTGGGGAAGAAGAGGAAGAATATTTTTTCGTGTGTCTTAAAAAAATGTGCATGCTAATGCTATCTAGTTAGAGCTGGCAATAGCCAATAGGGTTTTTATTCCTTTTTTTTTTTAATCAATTCTTCTGAAGTAATAAAATTAGTCACCATCAATCATCAATTATAATAATTTTAATATTTTAAAATTAGTAATTCAATTTTTATTATTAAACATTAATTTAATATTTTTAAAAGTTAGATTACTAGTTTCAAAATGTTAGATTATTACACATAGTGACTGATGATAGTTGATTTTGTGGTATACACAAATCATTTCTCATTGTTATGTGTTTGACTGTTTTTTTTTTTTGTCTTTTTTCCGTTTTTTTAAAGAGATAAAAATGGGGATGGGGGAGAAAGAGGATGAGAAATGCTTGTCTGGGTCATATGAGATGTGAGTTATATATTAAGAAGAAGACTATTAGGAATACGATTACGTATATAATAAAAAATTATCTAATATTTATTTATATTATTAGATTTTAATATGAATTTATATTTACATTGAACTCTTAAAATTTAATAATAGAAATTAATATTATATAATTGTTTTTATTTATATTAATTATTTTTACATATAGTGTAGTCTCTAATATCTTTGAGAAATTAAGATAATGAATCATTGATCCCATGTCATGTGGGATGACGATTAGTGGGTGTGGAGCTGTCTGCATGTGCATTTGATATTATTGTAGAGAGAGAAATGGTGGGGTGTCTTAGCCGATGTTATTAGAACATTATTTGAGACGATATCGTGAAA
This sequence comes from Aeschynomene evenia, assembly GCA_013621005.1. Lineage (NCBI taxonomy): Eukaryota > Viridiplantae > Streptophyta > Magnoliopsida > Fabales > Fabaceae > Aeschynomene > Aeschynomene evenia. The sequence continues at coordinate 13,973,185 of CM024270.1, forward strand.
GATTATCGATAATTTAGATTATTTTATAGATATATTATTTTTAATTAAATTATCGGTAATTTATATATCTTATCAAATAATTGTACTAGTATTTCACATTACCTTATTTGGTATATTAAAAAGATTATAAGGTATATTACTATAATACCCTCTAAATAATTATAAAATAAATTAATCAAATATAATTATATTATATACTCCCTCTGTCCATCAATAAATGACGTTTTTAGACTTTTCACGGATATTAAGAATGTAATTAAAGCACACAACTTTATATGTAAAAATGATATATAATGACTAAATTGTCCTTTTAATTTTTTGTGTAATAATTATTATAAGAGGTATAGAGAGAATGCAAGTGATGATAAAATTGGAAAAAGAATAATAAATATTTTCTTAAAATTCTAAAATAAAAAATAATATTAAACAAGAAAATTTTCTAAAAAGACAATTATTTATGGACGAAGGGAGTATATTATTAAAATACATTCTAAAATACACATATGATTATAATGCCCTCTAATTTTTAGTTTCACTCTCTAAATAATTTTTATTAAGTAAAATTCAAACAATTTTATATTTAATTAATTATTTATATATTATAATACACAACATGTTATATATAAATTTCTAATTTTCTTTGATTTTGATAGTAAATTATTGAGTGAATAATTATTTTAGTCTTTATATTTTGAATTTAATATTAATATTTTCATTTTTGACATTAATATAATTATTTAATAAAAATAAAAATCTAATAAAATAATTATATTATTCTTGCAAAGAATAAGATTTATGTTACCGTGATTACTATTTGTCATGACCTGTTAGAAAAATATAAAATTAGGAATAACAATGTAATTTGTTAGAGAGATAATTATGGAATAAAATAAATTAGAGGATTACCTAGGGGTGGTAAATGGTAATCCTGATAGAACATTCATGTATCTCTTAAAATTGAACATCATGTCAAATTGAACATCATTAAGAATTCTTAATGTATTCATATATCTCTTATTCTTGTTTATTTTAAACAAATGTATTACATTGATTTTTATGTCTATTAAAACTATATCAAATGATTTTATATTGTTTTAAAAATTTATAGATATGATCAATATGATGTGAACTTCTAGTCCAACGGTTAATTTAATAAAAAATTAATCTAATAAAAAATTATTGAACGGTGTAACAATTACTTAAAGTTACACTGGTGTTATTTGAACCCAACTCATATATATATATATATATATATAGTAGGGATTCAATTACTCAGTAAATAAATATTCAAAAGTTACTCCATTCAAAAACTTTCTATAAACACCAAATTCGATAGATAAATTTAACTGTTAAATTATATAATATTATTTTGATGATTAAACATATCAAATTAAAAAAAATCATTGATAAATACATAATTAAATACTCAACATTTAAATATATTTTTTAAATTATATTATATGTTAAAATAACATGGGATGATAAAGTATCAAATTGCATTAAAATTTAATACATTTGATCTATGTTATTGAATCTTACAATTCAACGACGGAATTAGTTAAATTCATCTAGAATATAAAGTTATAAAATGAAGTATTTTAGTATCACCTTAAATTATATAAATTAGGAACAGAATACTCGAGGATGAATTTTTCTTATAAATACTATTTGCTGAGATTTACACCATATTTTGACCACCAAAACTGCTTACCTTAAATTTCTATAAGATCAATGCCGAATGAAGAGCCTAAATGGCATAGCCACTAGAAAAATAGCACAGGTGATAACCTAACTTTCAAGAATGCGAGAAAACAAAATGCAAGCTTAGCAATATTTACGGCAAAAAATTTTCAGAAATAATATTAACATGGAATGGAAACTGTAGAACAAAAGCGAACCACAAGAATCACAAAGGAGAAAATACAATACATACATACATATCTGTGAACAAGAACTCATCCAGGACTGGAATGCTGATCAACCATTCTCACACAGACCATCATCTATTATGCCTTCAAATAAGAAGCGACAACTCACTCCTTTCCGGCCACCGGATATCAGAAAAACATTGACATAGCTCACTACCAACCTTTATGCCTTGACATACTTGTCAACATAACCCTGCAGAAAAGGAAGCAAAAGGAATGTCATTAAAATAGTCGTATATTATTAACACTTTAGGCGAGTCCTTATTCTTAAATCAATTCACACATAATGCTTTCAACCTTTACATTTGTTTCTATAAGTAGAGATAACAGTTCAAGGTGAAGTACATTATCAATCTAAACTGTCTAGTGGACAACAAACGAACATGAGTTTTCAGTCTTAGTAAGTACTAAGTAGTAGTTCAACACAGGAGCAGTTTTTTGGTTAGAAACACTGGGCAACACTTAAAATGCAGTAAAAATCACAGCACTGACCCTTATAAACGAGCTACAAATAGTTTTTTTTTCACTAAAATGCAATCATATACAGAGAATTTTCTGTATATCTAGAATATCATCATCAATCACTGAATAGATTTATTGATAAAATGCAGTTTTTTACTTTTTACGTACAAAATACATGCTCAGCTTCAACGGGGAATATACAAATACAAAACTGAAGCAAAACAGTCACATTCAATCAGTGAAAAGTGAAAACACAACACAAAGACAGAGAATAAGTGATGAGAAAAATCAATTACCATCACAAGTTTAGTCAACTTTCGCTGTGATGAGTCAATGTATTGGCTTATCTTTGCTTGAGACTTGGGTATGCGATGGCCTTTCATGGCTCCTGACACCTTGTCTACAGTTTTTTTTACAATTGTTTTGAAAGCGACCTTACTCATATTACCCTGTCGCCATGATGGTTTAAGAACATCCTTAACAAAGTTTGCAATGGAGACTTTGAATAATTTCATTGATCTGGAATCCTTGCTCTTCTTTCTTTTCCCTGGAGACTTGATCTGGTTAATCTCAACATCCCCTGTAGTCATGTTTGCAACATCCTCATGGTTACTTGCGCTGTCATTCTCAATATCACCCACTTCTGCATCAGCAGTTTCACCATATTCATCATTATTTTGCGAAGTGGTAGAGGCAACAGCTGCAACCTCCTCATGCTTGTTCTGCTCTTCCACATCCAAAGACATATAAGCACTCTTGGCCCTCAGGCTGACGTTGGATTCACCTGTAACTTCCTGCTTCTGATCAAAATTAAATTTCTTGACAGAAGAGGATGTTGGTTCGATGCTATCAAAAAGTGGATCATATTGTTTATCAGTAGACCTAGGTAAATTCTGACCAACAGCTCTAACAGACTTTGGTGAGGACACTGTGTGTCTTGATCCAACACCATCAAAACCTTCCCTATTTAAAGCAGGGTTCAATCTAGGAGAACCATAATTGTTACCATGGATTACATCACTCTCTTGTCTAAAAATGCTTGAACTGAATTTGGAACTAAGCGGCTGCTCAAAGGTTGATGCATAAGGATTATAGTGAGCAGAAATTCTTGATCCCCCAAAAGCAGGAAGAGAAGTTGAATGATTGCTATCCAAAACGTCTGATAGATATCTGGATGCAGTAGAGGTTTCTAAAGGCATGCCCAAATTACCCTCAGATGCAGAATATTGAAAATTATATATTGATGGTTGCTTCTGCGATGATGGATAAATGTGGGAAGATGTCTTAAAATGATCGTCTGAAAGAAACTGCCCACTAAAAGAATGCTGTAGTCTGATTGCATCTGACTGCCAGGAATATTGGTTTGGCTGAGAATGTAGACTGCCAGTGCTTGAAAATTTTGAATCCTGCACCTGAAACTGCTTATAATAGTCTTCTCTACTGAAATTTGGGCCTGAGAGTGACTGACTAGCTGGGTTCACTTGAGGTAGATGCTTTGGAGAGAAGGCTTCAGTAGGCATGAAATTTTGTGAATGATCCTGCATTGGAGGGTATGCCTGATCCTGAAACTCAGAACTCTGAGAATGAGAAGGCAAACCAGGCTTACCAGATGTCTGAGAAACGAAGTCAGCTCCTGAATGCTTTTGACTATGAACAAATTCTGAAGAAACAAATGATTTTCCAACTCCAGAACTAAGTGGTAAACTAGAATTACAATCAACTTGTGATAGTGGTTTTTGTGGTGGTGGTGGTGGAGGTGGCAGTGGCAAAGATGTCCAAGAGTAATTAGGAGGTACACTGAACTGAAGATTCTGTGCGTGTAAGGGAGCTGGGTAAGGTTCACTTTTTTCTCCAGAAGTGGATAGAAAAGGCAATAATGCATTTTGAGGCATTATACCACCGCCCCTTGAAATTTGTGGCAAATGCACAGAGTTTTCACCCCGGGCATGTGAGACAACAGGAGGAGGAGGCAACTGGTTAGCATGAGGTGGCACTTCCGCTGGAGAACTACTATGAGGAGTTAGCTCTTTAGAAGCCTGAGAATGCAATAAAGGATGCTCAGATGAATGCAATGGACCAACAGAGCTCGGACCTGACAGTGGCTGAGTTGATGGTATAATATATGGTAAAGGTTCACTAAAAGAACCCTTATTAGCACCAGAATAAACCATTGGTTGGTAACTGGAATGTCCTGAAACTCCAACAGAAACATTGGGCTGTCTTTGATGAACAAATGAACCATCTTCTAAGTGTATGACATCTTCATGTATACCACCAGATGGTTTAAAGGTACCACCATCACTCAAAGCTTTGTCATCAACCAAGTGTTCCCTATGAGAATTCACTGCTTTCGGGAAACTAGCACTGTCATTTATTGACTTAATAGGCTCTTGTCTCTGTACTAAGGTTTCCTGAATTTCAGGAACAGCCTCTCTGAAACTTTCAGATTTAATTTGATCTGTACTGACTGTTTGACTATTGATAACAGAGGCCATAGACACAACAGCATGCCTAACATTATCTTCTTTTCTCTTCTTAACTTGACCAGTTACATTTTGGCGAGGATCCACATCCTCACTTCTGATTTCATCATGCTCATGATCTGACCCTTCAGAAGAAACAATCTTCAATCCTTCGTTCATCCTAGAATTTCTTGTGCTAGAATAGACATCCTGATCATGTTTATTCCTATGACGCTTTAGGCTAGCATTCTTGTCAGATTCATGGTGACTGTACCTACAAGATGTTCCACGATAGCACTTTCCTCGAATGAAGTTAAAGCACTGTCCCCTGTCCCTTTTTGAATTCTCACTCGCAAAGTCTCCTGTACGTCTTCTGATTGGGGACCTACTCCTGCTTCTACGTCGTCGAGGTGACAAGCTGAAACCAACAAATTTAAACTTTCTAAATACAATATTTTTTGTAAGATAATTGAAGCTATCAAGGTTCAAGACTCTAAATGAAAAGAAAGACCAAAGATCCTAATGAACAGGAAAATGATTTTTTATTTCAACTCATACAACAAAGGAAGGCTTGCACATCCTACACAACCTATTTGGTCAAGGACAAGATTCAAGCTAACAGGCAGATAATAAGGGCATCCTACAATGCAAGACAGTAATCCATACCTGCGTGATCGGCTTCTTCTATCCCTCCTCCTCCGGGGACTCTTCCTCCTCCTACCCCTGTCTAGAGGAGATCTGCTGCGACTCCAGTCCCTGCCTCTTTTGTTTACCCTCCTAGTCTGACGATAATGAGAATCATCAGAACCAGAATCACTATCTGTAGGAGCTTCTCTAGGATGCCTTCCATATTTATCTACCTTCACAAGTGTAGCTTTCTTCTCATCTTGCTGCTCAGCATTAGCACTTTTACTACCACTGTCAATGCAACCACCACCTAATTCATCTTTTCCATGGGAAGCCTCAGCAGAAGCAGCAATAGACACCTTATTTTTATTACTATCTTCAATGTTCTCACTAGATTCTTGTACTGGAGATATTTCTGAATCATTTAGAGTTGTTTTGGAGAGCTGTCCAAGCCCCTTTTGGGTACTGGAGGGACTCTTGGATCCAATATCAGTCTCTAAATAGTTCCCAGAATATATATGGGCAACAGAAACACCACTGATAGCTCCTGCTGAGACAGCAATAATATTAGCATCTGTACGGCAGGTTTCATCTTCATTATCTGGAGTGTCATCAGAAGCATAATCTTGAAGAAGTCTTATCGGGCTGCCACTTCTTGTATGTTCTCCGACTTCTCTATCAGGATTAATGGCTACAGTAAGATCAGTAGTAACATTTGGATTGAAATCTTTAGCTAGAGGAGTTACAGATTTCTCCAAAACTGTGCTCATGGGGGATTCAGCCACTTCACTTGAGTCATTCACAGGACTATGGACTTTGGCAGGGTCATTTTCTATTGAAATCTCCAGCTGGTGTATATTCTCACCCATGCTAATTTCCTCAACAACCTGATGATTCTGCTTAGTTAGAGCTTCAATTGCATAATTTGGTCCCTGGTCCTTGTCAGCAAGTGTTATATCATCTTAACCCACACAGAATAAAATAAAGCAGATCAGATTCAACAATTAAGATAAACATATGTACTATTCAAATTTCAAAATAAACTATTCAAAATAAGTCTAATATGCATCATCAGACTAGGTTTGGATCACTCAATTTTCCCCTAGCCAATTCAGCTATCATCCAAAAAGTGTACAACAGCCAACTCAATACAAGAACCAAAATTAATAAGTAACAAGTAATAACCAACTGCCCAAAAACATGCTATTATCTTTCATATTCTGCTAAAGAACTTTAAAGAGAGAGCATCATTTTAGAATTAAATAGGTAAAATATTCATCTTTAAGGCCAGTCATGGAGAAAATATATCAGTTGTATGGTCTATCAGTACCCTTTAGAGAAAGATGTGCAAGTGGTAAACTCTTAAGGTAAAAATAAAGAGGTACGTTCTAATGTATCCATGACTTGTTATCTAGGTGCTTGAATTTTGAAAACTCTACACCATTGGCTTGTCACACAATGGTTATCAAATACTAACTTCTTACTTTCTAAACAGCAACGTACACTTCAGAGCATCCGCAGCACACAAAAGCCAGTTAAGAATGCTAAATAAATAACTAAAATTCTTATTCAGTACTCATACTGATGATGGACCAGAACCAGATATCATAATTTGACACCACGAATGTCTGAGACCAATTTTCATGAGAGCATTAATAAGAGAGAGATAGCATCTGCATCGTAACATAATTTATGTCAGGATTATAACAAAACGAACTAACCTTCCATCTCCATGTCAGAGTCAGCACTTTCAGTTGCAACATGCATTTGATACTGTGGCCCTGTAGAGTCTACTGCTAGAGGCCTAAACTGCGAATCACCTTTCTTCTCATGCCACCTATGTTCCAACTTGTATTTCTTCTTCATCCATAGGAAATAAGCATGAGAATTCGCAGATTCAGTTCCCGGGTCACCACCAAACAAAAATCTATACTCAGGATTCTGAAATTCTTCTTGGCGAACCTTGTCTTCAATATCAGGGCCATTCTGAGAAATAAGCTGACACAAATCTTCAATCTTCTGAACAGTTTTCTCTTCTGTTGGCAGGGGCGGTGGTGGAGGTAGATCCAAATTCACACTTGTAGTTGACAACCGCTCATCTCTTTCGACAGCAGAGACCTCTATGCAACTCTCACTGTCCCGATCAAGATCAGAATTGTGCACAGGTGCAACACCAGATGGATAGGAATCTACAACTGAATCTGCAGCATGGGAGGACGCGGAACTCATGGGAGGCGCGGGAGGCGGTGGAGATGGCAGAATGGGCGGCGGAGAGGATGGCAGCGGCGGCGGTGGAGGGGCAACAGAAGAAACTTGATAATTCCCAACATTTGAATGTAGGAAAACACCATCTGAGGCAGGAGCCATGAAACCTGATGCAGACGGGGGCATCAGAGGCGGCACATTATGGCCATGTTGGGGAGGAGGCGGTATAAAAGGAGGATTATACAAAATATGCCCTTGCGAAGAAGGTGGAGGCGGCGGCGGTGGCAACAATGTTCTAGAAGGTGGCCCTGGAGCCCATGATGTTTGAGGTGGCAGAATGTGATGACTCTGGACCACGAGATTTGAAGAATGTTGTGAATTCTGCCCAAATGCCACACTGTTCCCATATTGCCCTGCATTTTGCATTACACCATCAGGTGGAACTTGAAAAGGATGACTCACATGACCCCTGAAGGGAAAAGGAGCACCTTGCTGCTGAAAATGAGGTGGAGGTGGAGGCGGTGGAGTAGTAGTATTATGAGGTTGTTGCTGATAAGCATTAGACACTGGTGGTGGTGGTGGTGGTGGTAGTAGGTGAGAACCACCACCTTGTGAGGAATGAGTCACTTGATTGTTATTATACATTCTTCAGATATGCAAGCAAAATACGGCTTCAATTCAAATTTGATTCTTCAACTAAAACTAAACAACCTAGCTACAACAGAATATGCACTTGCACCAAACCAAACTAATCTTCACTGTTTTCAACCACTCAATTCAAGCTTCCGAAGGATCCCCTGAATAAAACAAGGCACAAACAACAAAATCAAGTTAAACGAAAACCAATCAAGTGCAAATTTTACACTACTTATGATTCATAACAAAAAAGAATCACACCTCATGCTTGGCTTGAATAAAATTAATGCAAATAAAAAATTTTGATTTCACTGAAAGTGTAAAAAATTCAGCACATCAAATACATGTAAGAAATCATAGCGAGTTTCTTAAATTTTTGTCATTTTACTATAAAAATCATCACTGGGCAAAAGAAGCAATGGCAGCATCGCGATTTTTCATCGGCATTTGGGAATCGGCCATTCATGAAATTCACCAGAGAAACGAAGCATTTGAAAGCAAGCTGAATGAATCTCTGTACAAGAATGTCACAACTTACCGCATAGGTGGTGCAAAAATAAGAACGAAGAATCGGGAGAATGAGGAATTCTAGGGTTTTTCTTTCAATTTTTTTTCTTTAATTTATGTTTGAGAGAGTTAGAAGAAAGAGCTTAGATTGGACAAAGTGAAAAAGAAAAACCCTACGGAAGAGGGTGGTTTTGTTCTGAAGCACATCACATTCAAGAATGTGGCGTTGTATTTGTGTGTGAGAGAGAGAATAGTGGAATAGGATTGAGAAGAGATTTTAATGTGGGAAACGGTAAAGAATAGGGCTGAGAAAAATCGCATCTTCGATTACTTGGGAACGATTATTTTGGTTAACTCTAATAAATTTAATTTTTTTTTACAAATCACTCAAATTAGTTTTGCAAAATTTTTTATCGGATAACATAATCTCTTCGGAATAAAAAATTCAAAAGGTTAGATAAATTCGTTCTTCAAGAAAAATTTTGACAAATTAGTCCTTCAAAATTCATGAAAATGATCAAATTAGTCCCTACCAATTAAAAATTTTGGATAAATTAATCTTCCTATATTTGTGACCAATTTGAACATTTTCATAAATATTAAAGGACTAATTTGTCTAATTTTTCTTTAAGGACCAATTTGTCCGACATTTTAATTTGGGAGGGATGTATTTTGAATTTTTTATTATGGAGGGACCACTTTGTCTGATAAGAAGTTTTGCAGGGACTAATTCGGGTGTTTTATCTTTTTTTTTTAAATCATAATTATCAGACTAGACTCGAAAATCAAACACTTCGAGGCATTAGATCATTGGTTCAATGGTTCAACCGATGGGTCACTGGTTGAATCTGAAGATGATCGATCCGGTCACTGAATATAATATATATATATACTAAGGAGATAGAATACATTCCAATACTTAGCCTAGTGGTTAAGTGGAATGCTTTTGGCCTTGGTGAGCTGGTTCAAATCCCGAAAAATGCTAAATGTACATAGTACAACACCCTTTCATCCATTTTTCACTTGCGAACATATTTATGGAGGAATACTATGCTATATACTAATAGTCAGTAATGTTACACGTACAATCAATATACATCCAAATTAAATACGCATTAATTTCATTCATTCCATTAATTGTGCACACATTTTAACTCCCACTCTCCACTAAATATGCAATCATGATTTATTTCATTTTTTAAAATAGAATCTCATTTATTATCTTTCCTTTTTTGGCATCACCAATTATGCTTCATAGTCATTTTTTACGATAAGTCCACACTTGTTCTCTATTTCCACGTCCAAACATCCTCTGTTGCATAACACACGTTGAAACCTAATACAAGTGTTCAAAGAAGCACACATAACATTTAAATAATAGCACACACCATATTAAAAAAATAGCACACATTAAAACACAATACACATGTTCATATAAGCACACATCATATTTAAAAAAAAAAACACATAAAAAAGATAACACACATCACATTCAAAGAATAACACACATTGATACTGAACACACATGTTAATATAAGCACAATTAGATTAAAACAATAGCACACACTAAAATAATAGCACACATTGTATTAAAGAATAACACACATTAAAACCTAATACATATGTTTGAAGTAACACTCGTAATATTAAAATAATATAACGCTAATTGAAAACCCAACTCACATCAAAAGAATAACACACAAAACATAATATAGTTTCATGTTAAACACAGTTCCGATTACACCTATGAAATATAAAAACGCAAAAAAAAATCGATTGATACTTACTTGCATCATGTAATCGCTTAAAATGATATCCATATGGTATTAGGTGCCAAAAGAATCTGAATTGATGTTGCCGAACTATGATTATATTACTCAATCGGTATTCTTGAAATAAACCAATAAAATAAAGAACTTGACAAAAAAACAAACTTGACAAAAAAAATGAAGAACAGTGTTCCAGGTGAACAATGGGTTAGTGCACTAAGTATTGATAGATAATATGGCCAATTAAAAACAATCTCTGATTGATTGAAAAAATGGTATAAAGGTGGAAGCAATCTGCATAATTAATGGAGCAAAATCATAACCGAAAATTAATTAAAGGAGTGGGCCATCATTGGTTGGATATACGTTGTATGGTATAATGGTTGTACGTCTAACTTTTTTGTACCAATAGTACTCCTTTGATATCTCGTATCACAGTATCCCTTAGGAATGACTCGGTTTAGGACGCATCAAAACGTGTCAGTGTTTTGATGTCAATGAAGGGCTCGATAGCGAGCAGTCAGCGCCCGCTAGCGAGTAGCTGGTCGCTAGCGACCACATTTCAGTCGCTAGCGATGGGACCGAGTCCCACATCTGTTAGCGCAGGATGTCAACATTTCCCCTCCTCCTATATACATGAGTTGATAGTGTAGTTTTTCTTTAACACCTCACACTTCCTCCTTTTCAGAGCAGTGATTTGGGCGTCCTTGATATTTTTTTAGGAACTCTGGTGTAGTGTGAGTCTGACGTCTTTGGGATATCTCTGTGCGAGCAAGTTCTCGACGGTGAGTTGAAAAGACCTTTTGGTCCTTTAGCGCGTTGGTCGCTAGCGAGCAAGAGGAGCTCGTCAGCGACCATATCTCTTGCTAACGAGTAGAAGTAGCTCGCTAGCGAAGGCTTCCAGAACGCAGCCTTAGTTCAAAGTTTTTGTTTTCTTTTCTTATGCGATCCTGATGGGTCTTTTTGCACGCCAGGTGCAAACATGGTGCCGATAGCCGAAGCCGGAGCTAGCGGTGCTTTCCAGTCTCAGGATTATCCAGGTGAGTGGAGGTCTTGTATGTAGTGTAACATTTATAACATATATATGTTTAATAAATAGATAATTAGATAAGATAATAATAAATAGATAGTATTGCATGTGTATGTGTAGTGGTAGTAGTAGTATTAGTAACATGCTAGGTGGTTAGGAACTTAGTATAGATGACTATAGGGATATTCTAAGTTATGTTATGTGTATTATATATGCTAATTGTTGGTTGATTTATTGTTGCTTATGATATAATATATGATTAAATAAGACAAGAAAGATAAATGAACTATGAGTAGAGCTTTAGGGCATGTATGTTATATGGATTGTATGTTGACTGTCTTGAGTAGTCACACTGCCCTGACTAGTATGAATTCAGACGCTATGGCCCGGATGTAGCTCCCGGTGGATCTTAGTTGTGGTATACTAGTTAGAAGCGAGCTACCCGAGCCCGCCAAGTATGTTTAGGTCCCGGATATCGGATCACTTGGTTGTAGGTACAGATATACCCCGAGTGGGTCAGATATGTTTATACTCTAGTTGTGTGCTGAGAGACAGATCACAGATACAAATTTTAGTTATCAGTAAAGGGCTTGGGATAAAGTGTTGTAGTCTGACAGCTTGACAGGATATTGCTTGTATGATTGATAACATGCTAGTTTGTGTTGTATATGTTGTGAATGTTGCATTACATGTCTGTTTTCCCCTCGCTGAGTCGGTGACTCATCCCTCGTCATCCATGTTTTTCAGAGTACGAACACGTTGCTGACGAGGAGCCCTTTATCTAGTAGAGGTCATTGCAGTCTTTCTTGGTGAGCTCCGCTTCTATCGTGGAGTACGTCTATTAGTTTATTGTTTAGTTTACAGTTTACAGTTCATAGACATATTTCTTATGTAATAGTTTTGTTCTAGACTTTAGAGGCAGGATTCCCTTTTCAGTTATGATATGTTATGTTCAGTTTCAAACCAATATTATGATTTCAGTTTTATTACAGATATACAGTATTTATACAGATGATTATGTGATGTGTCTTGCTTTTGTTATGTTTAGCCCTTATATTATGCTTTAGTAGCATGTTCGTAGGGATAAAGCCTTTCGCACGGACACCCTCAGTAGCGGGGTGTTACAGTTGGTATCAGAGCCATAGGTTTCCCCCTAGAGTTTGGAGCTAGGAATCTTAAGTGGCACGGTAATCATGTTATTGGAAGTGCACCAATTTCCATGAAATGTAGTGTCACGAGGGGTTCAAAGAAAAGTAAAATCAGATAGGTTCAATAGCAGTCACAGTCTTCATTGAAAATCCTTTTTCTGATATGTCTTATGGTTTGACCTTGCCAGGATCATGATTCCTCGTCGTCGTTCTTCCTCTTCTTCTGGCTCCCGCAGCGGGAGTAGGCGTATGCGAGGGACAAATCAGTCCCTAACCCTTGAACCAAAACGGCATCGTTTTGCAAATCTTCAATTACCTTCTTCTTTCTTTCCCATTTGAAACCCTAAACCCCCATTACAGACCCCCACAGTCGTGCATCCATCCTCTTCTTCCTTCTTGGATCTTCTCTTTCAACCTCTATTGAAACACCTCCTTAAAATGGAATCTTGAGGTTGGGTAGCTGCTATGATGGTGTAACAATGGAATCTTGAGGTTAAAAGAGGTGTTTCAATGGAGGTTACAAGGGGGGACAAGAAAATAGAGGACATAAGAGAAGAAGTGGCGGTGCTCGTGTGATGATGAAGGTTTAAGGAGGTGTTTCAATGGAGGTTGAGGGAGAAGAACCAAGGACGAAGAAGAGGATGGAGGGGCGGTTGTGGGGTCTGCAATGGGAGTTTAGGGTTTCAAATGGGAAAGAAAGAAGAAGGTAGTAGAAGATTTGCAAAACGACACTGTTTTGGTTCAGGGGTTAGGGACTGATTTGTCCCATATTAGAAACTCTAGGGACTGATTTGTCCCCTGTTAGAAACTTCACTGCACACGTGTCACTTAACGTCCACGTAGGACAAAGTTAACAGTCCACGTAGGACTACTCCGTCACTCATTAACGGGGGAGTTGACGGAGGGACGGATATGTCTCACGGAATTCAATTTCAGGGACTGCAGGCTTAATAAAATTTGATCAGGGATGGAAGTGGGCACTGAAAAAAAGTTCAGGGACGGATTTGGGTATTTACTCGTCACTCATTAACGGGGGATTTAACGGAGGGACGAATATGTCTCACGGAATTCAAGTTCAGGGACTGCGGGACTAATAAAATTTAATCAGGGACGGAAGTGGGCGCTGAAAAAATATTCAGGGACGAATTTGGGTATTTACTCAAAAGAATAATGTCTGAACATCCAAATCAAAATATATATTAAAATCACTGATAGTCCATCCTATCATCACCATCACCATCGTCATCACCATCACCACCATCTCTGGATGCATTCAATTGAGTAGGAGGAGTCTAGGCAGGAGGAGGCAGTGTCTGGGCAAGGGCGGCAGCAGCAGGCTGAGGAGGTGGTGTAGAATAAGAGGGATGAGGATACCCTGGATGACATGGAGGTGGAGGAGGCCAGTGGGGGGTAAGGCGGATGCTGATACGGTGTCGGAGTATAGGGTGGCTGAGAAGGTGGTGGTGGTGCAGGGACGCCACCGGCAGATGATGAGCCTCCAGCAGCAAACATCTCGTAGTACTGGGACATTTGCTCCCTAATCTGCCTACTCACCTCCTCAGCAATCTGCTGCTGATTCCTGGTCCGCTCCTCAGCAATCTGCGCATACAGCTCCTGGACCTGGGTCTGTAGTTCCAAATTCATCTAGAAGACCCGATCATGGACCTCAGCGTCACTGCTGGATCCTGATACTCCTCCCGCTGCTGCAGCAGATGCAGCGGACAAACAGGCATTGCCCTTTCCGACCGATTCGCGCCCGTATATGCGGCCGTTGTAAGGGCCGCCTACAATCTCGTTCTACACCGCCTCCTCATCGACGGGTGGGACGGAATCACCGGCCTTTGAGGCCGCTCTCTGCTGGCTGCGGACCTCCTCCAAGCGACGCGTATAATCAGCCTACAATGAGAAGATGACAAACATTAATCACAACCACCATGCGACACCATATAAATGGAATACATAACCATATTAATTGAACACATTTATAGAACTATGATGAAATCACTTACATGAGTACACTGTGACCGCTCGTCTACCCACACCGTCTTGTCTCCCTTCCTCGCTGTTGATGTAAATCCTCATTTGGTTTTGATAATAACAAAACTAATGTAATAATAGGTTCAGAAACTTGATATTAAAATTGTATATTGTATATATAGTATCTTCTTTATTGTTTAGAAAGTGTTATGTTTGTAATAGTTGTTAGGGAATTGTGTAAATAGCTTAAGAAAATTTGTACATGCTATATTCTATTTCCTAGTTGATGTATTAGGTAAATACACTTTGTAATACATTAGGAACTATTCAGAAACACAACTTCAGAAAGGATGATGCGATTTCAGAAATTGACTACATCAGAATTGGTAATTCAAAAAGGTACAGAAATCGATTGCATCAGAAAAGTGTGTTCAGAAAGCACTTACATATAAAGTTCAGAAACTTAAGAACTTTTTATAACATGCGTTTTTATTGTGTTTATTTCTATTAAAGAACACGTGTAAAATGTGTAAAATGTGTAAAAGTGTTCTTGAACTTAGTTATTCTGGTTGGAATGCCAGCTACATATTTCTATTTTCTCATCTCTATATATTGAGATGATTGAACCTGTAATAGAGACACACACAGAGAAAAAAAAATAAGAGATTACAAAAGAAAAAAATACACTCGAGAGAAAAAGAAATTTCAGAGAGAAAAAGAAAAGAAAAGAAGAAATGCTCTGAAAGAAAAGAAGAGTTCAAACTCAAAAAGAAAGAAAGAAAAAAGTGCTGAAAATTCAAAGAGTTTGAGAAAATAATTTGCTGATGTGAGCTCAGAAATCAAAAGAAACCAAAATCAATCACTATGAATTCAGAATTCTAAAGCAAGTTGCAAGGAAAAGTCCTTGGAAAGGATTCAAGGTAGGAAGGAAATTTTTAAGATGGGAGATCTTGGAGTGCAAATCTTCAGAAGGGGAGATTCTAGAGTAAAAGTCTTTGGAAGAATTGTTTCTGAAGCAAAAGTATGTACAAGAGGATATTATATAGCATCTCTGCAAGTGGTATCTTGTGGCGAACCTGAGAATGTTGCAAAATATATCTAGATACTGTAATCTTGCTAAGTATTATAAATTAGTGGAACTCAGTCGTGAAGGTTGAAGAACTGGATGTAGGCATCTTTGGTCGAACCAGTATAAAAATCTTGGTTTTGTTTTTCTTACCTTTATCTTTTACATGCTTAATTGATTTTCTAATCATTACATAATTGATTTGAATTGAATTGATAAAAAACAACTTTAATAAAGGAAAGGTGAAAAAACAGAGTGTGTTCGTATTTTTAAAGATTCAAAAGAATCAAGTGAATATTAATCTATTAGACTAATTGTTTTAGTTCTTATTTGGATGCCATTATTTATTTAAAATAATTTTTTTTAATTAGAAAAAGATCTTACTGAATTTTTTGATATATTTGGATGTTAATTTCAAGTAAAAGCATAATCTCTAGAAAAAGTAAAAAAAAATCTTTTTTCAGAAGCTGTAATTTCCATGTTTTGGAAAAAGACATTTTGTATAACATAAAAAAGACGTTTACGATTAAATAAAGATCTTTCTATATTACATCCAAATACAAATTAATTTTGTATCCAAACGTAAAATCACTTCTACTTTTTTCAAAAGATCTTAATTAAAAAGATAAATTTAAAAAAGATCTTTTGCTAGAATGACATCCAAACAAGCCCTTAGTCTTATAAATCATGAATAGTTCATGATTATGTATTAATATTTTTAAATATTTGGATATTTATCAAATAACTAGGCAATTATTTTAACCCTTCTCTTTTTTTTCATATAACAGAAATTAAAAATCTTTCAACCCTTAAAAAAATTTTAAAATCACCAATTTTTTCTGTTTTCTATTTTTTAAGATAAGTGAAAATCATAAATAAAAAAAATTGAAAATAATAAGGGAAAGTACTAATCCAAACTAGAAAATAAAAATTATGTTTGAAAAATTGAATTACTATCTTCGAATGGATTTTTAAACCATTTTAAATAAAGGAGAATTGTATTTTTCAATTAAATATTAAATGATTGAAAAATTCATTCTTTCATTCCTTTTTTTTTATGTAGACGACAAAAAGGAAGCATAAACTTTCCCAATTTTTTTATTTGATTTTTCTGGTTGATGATTTTTTTAAAATAATTGAACATAACTATTTTTTTTAAGAATATCTTGAAAAAACAAAGTACTATCTTAAAATCAAAAATAAAAAATCAAAACTAAATCGAAAAGTTAATATATTTTTTATTTTTATTTTTTAAGTTAATTCAAAATTAAGCATAAAAAAATAAAAAAGGTTTTATGTTAAGATATTTTTTATTTTCAATTTTTCATGATGCTAATTAAATTTTTCAATTCAGTTTCAATTCTAAAATACTAATTTTATTTTTAAACATATTTTCTATTTTCTATTTTGGATTTGCTTTTCAATTTTTGTTTTTTTTTATTTAATAATTTTGATTATCTTAAAAAACTATATAATAGAAAAAATTGATGATTTTAAATATTTTTGAAGAGTTGAAAGATTTTGAATTGCTGTTATGTAAAAAATGAGAAAGGTTTAAAGAATTGCCTATTTATTTGATAAATATCCAAATATTTTAAAATATTAACACATAATTGTGAATTCTTCAAGATTGAGAATGAAATAATTAGCTTCATAATCATAAATCATTCACAATTATGAGAAAGTAAGTAATTTGCTCATAATCGAGAAAGGTTCACAATTATTAGGTAGTAGGCCAAAAACTAGATATACACGTATAGATATTGTATCAATTCTTAAATTTTTCAAGATATTGGATAAAAAATAAATAAATAGGTGAAAAATCCTAATTTGTCACTTTGGTCATTAATATCATATATCATATCATACTAGTATTTGTGCCTGTGCTATGCACGGGTTTACATAAGTATAATAACTAAGAGTCCGTTTGATTTAGATTTTGGTAGAATTGCTTTTGAAATAATTGATGTTAAAAGAATTGATTTTAAAAAAATTGAGGTAGAAAAAATTGATTTGTGTTTGGAAAAGATGTTTAAAAAGTTGATTTAAGAGGGTTGTTGTGATGAGTTACTAAAAGTAAAAACTAATATTTATAACTTTCATTAGAATCAATTATTTTCAAAGATAATCACTTTTTCTAGAAGTAAAATGACAAACCAAACACATTCAATTATTTTCAACACACTTTTTCCTATCGCAACGTGAAAAAGTGGTCGAACCAAACAGACACTAAGTCATTCTATTAAATGGTCCTATATTAAAAGTTTAGACGATATTCATGTCTTGTACCCTATTTTCAACATGTTAAAATTATAGAAAATCAGATGCATGAAACATAATAACAAAAATCAACATATATAAGAATCTCTAAGATATCACAGTTACATATAATCACAAATTCACCCGCTAACACCATTTTAATAGTGTTAGTCGTTGACTCCGGGTTGTTAAAAAATGAGACGCACCAAAGTACGTCACACAACATATACCTTTAACACTTAGCAATTCCATATAGTAGTGATACCCTTGAGTGAGTCACGTCGAGCACCCATGCAGTCATCATCGTAAAAAAGTATAGGGTTAAAATATTAGAAAAAAAGATATTAAAATTAGAGTGGACGGTAATTTCTGGATGATGACCACTCAAATGGAGTAGCCAAAAAATTTATAGTGAATTAGTAGGCGTGTAATCGATGAAAATAAAAAAAATTATTAATGAGAAATTCAATCAATCAATTTGAGATTATAGTCTAAATTACTAGTCAATCAATAATTATGAAATAAATTTAGACTAATTTTGATTTAGTCAATAACCCACTCAACTTTGAAACAAATAAACTTTTAGTAAAACTGAGGAAATAAAAAACGAAAAAAAATGGATAGTAAAATGTTGATTGAAAGTTATACATTTATGAAAGATTTTAGAACAAATATACTATCAAATCTTTACATATATTAAGCCACCGAATTTTGATAATAAGCCACCAAATTTATCAGTATTGGGTTAGAACTTAGATCTATCATAATAATAATTTGATCACATTTTGAAATAAATTGACGGGTAACAATCTCTCTTATCTCTCTTATATTGTAAAATACAGTTAATGACCTCCATATCATGCCACGTGTCACTGTATTATTTATGTACTATTTTTTAAATAATTTTATAAATAATAATTTATAATAATAATTTCAATCAATCGCTGAATTAGTGCTAGGATTTATATTATTGATTTATGTTTATAAATAATTTCCGGAGAATCATAATTTCAATCGATAATAATTTATTACAGTTTTTATTATTGTAATAAATTATTTCCGGAATCATAATTTCAATCAATAATTATTGTATAGTACTATAGTAACGCAAATCAATAATCTAGAGTATTCCACGCAATAATTAGTAACGCAAATTAATAATTTGTATTGTATAGCCAATTGAATTTTCTCTATTAGTATTAGAAATGCAAATCAATAATTAGTAATGCAAATCAATGATCTCTTTCAATCATATAATCAATTTAATAGGATTAGTATTCCACGGAATTTATTTTAACTTTCAATCATATAATCACTTTCATAGGATTAGTATTAGGATTAGTATTCCACGCAATTTCAATCATATTTAAAACTAGAAACAATTTTATACCTTATTCCACGCAATTCAATCATATTAGAGGTTTTTAATATTTTTTTACTTATGAATAATTATAAACGTGGATAAGTAAATTTTTAATATTTTTATGATTGTTGGATGGAAATAATTATGAATAATTAGTAATTTATTATTAGTGATTGATATTTTCTATGATTTCAGTAATTTTAGTATGATTTCAGTAATTTTAGTGATTGATAATCTGTAAATTATGAACATTTTTATTAGTTGATGATTGAAAGAGAATAAATATGAATATTATGAATACGAATTCGAGATTGAAAAAAAAATAATTACATGATTGATTAAAATTTGATGATGTTTAGTGATTGATAAAAAGGTGTAGCAATAATCATTTCCTACATTTTGTATATGTTGATTCAATATATATGATTTGTTTATTAAAATAATTTAAAAATTACATATTTATTTTATGTGATAAGTAGTTCTTAGACACTTCATTAAGATTCTCTTTTAATTTTATATACATTTACTGATATAAGAATAATTTCATTTATGTATTTTTTTTATATTTGTAAAGTAAATTTTATAAATAATATATTTTCATTTATTTTATTTTTATAAAAATATTTCTATTTATTATTTAATATTTCAAACATAAAATTTGGTATCATCCTGTGCATCGCACGGGTTAAAAGACTAGTAATAAGTAAAAGTTAATATCTTTCCTATTTTAACAAATAGAAAATGCATATTTGGTTAGTTAATGTTAGCGCTGAACCTAAATAAAATAAAAGTAATCAGGCCAATAATAATTTCGAATAAAAAAGGGAATAATAAGGTTTGATAAATTATTTTATTTTCTAACAAATCAATTCAAAATTATTTGATTATATTTAGTAAATTAACATACTTATAAATTTTAAATTATTAATATATAATTAATATAATAAATTCGGTCTATAAACTCTTCAATCAATAATCACGAATTTGAATAATATTTTTATTGTTAATTTTTGCACAAATAAACGTATTAATCCATTAAATGTAAACATTCCGTATCAAAATATTATTCAAATTCGTGATTATTCTTGATGACTTTGTAAGAAATATATCAAATGTAAACATTTTGTATCCTATCTATTGTCTACTATTTTATATGAGATTCTTCACCTTTTTAATTAAATCAATTCATAATATGTATTATCTGTAATTCAATCAATTCATAATATTCAGCTATACTATTAGTTCAATCAATTAATTCAATCAATTCAAATAATCATTTTAACTCAATAGATAATATCTCTTATCATGATTGCATTTAACTATAAAATTGATAATAGATTTTATAAAAAAATAAAAAATTTAAGAAAATGACACGTGGCAAGAAATTAATGCAAGAGGTTCGTAAATATTATATGTATAGATATCATATATCATATATATCATATATCATATCATATCATATATATCATATATCATATCATATATCATATATATCATATATATATATATATATTATTCTAAAATAGGGTTTTAGAGAGAGAAGAATTGATGACGTGTCATTCACACAACCATTTGATATCTCAAATATTAAATGTCAATTAATACATCAATATAATGAAATCAAAACATAATTTCATATATATTTTTTCATCATATATATTTCAATCAAATCAATTTAAATAAAATATATATGTCACGACCCAACTCGGATCGTGACCGGCACATGGGACACCGAGTCCCATGTCAGCCTTAACCTGTAATTCACACAACAATCCAACTAAACAACAACAGTCACAACTACCTTAACATGCATATATTCATAAAATCCACACATATAATAGGGTTCTCAAGGTATCACCCATAAATCCATAATACATAATATGCGGTCATAATATCCTGCTCAATCCATAAGACAACATAACCCAACATAAATTCAACAAGTCTTAATTAGACTTACAACCCATACATAACTTAGACAATCCTGTTTGTAAACCTATGGAGCATACTACTGACATAACAAACATAAGATAACGCCTCTACATATTGAGGCTCACCAAAGCTAAGAGTTTGGAGGAACGGAAGGGCTCGCCTCCTGATCTTCACCTGAATCTGAAAATGGTTTGTATGAATTGGTCAGTCATATGCTCAGTGAATAATAGATTAAAAACAGTTTATGCAACAATATCATGATCACATACAACACATAAACCAATAACATATATGTATCAATTCCATCGTTCTTATACAGTCTCTTTATCTTGGTAGCTTCTAACCTATGAACACCTGGAGCTCGGCCCCGACTCATGTTCATAGGAAGTATGGATGCCTCGCGAGCTATGCCCCTCCTCAAGTCGTTTACCATCTCTTAATTCCTTAAATTTTTATCTTATTTAGCGCTGTTAGTGACACATATCATTCATAATCATAGCATAAGTAATTCATCATCATCTTCACAACATTTACATAGCACTCATGCATCATCGTTTCATCATCACATCATCAGCATCATATCATAAATACAACGACATCATAAACATCCAAGTAATAAGTTTGGGGCAGTGGTGAAAGAATGTATTTGAGTAACTAACTTTAAAATATGAAAATTTTGAGTTAAAGTCTTGAAAATAGAGTTTTTTGTACTGATGTAATCGATTACAGGCCTCTGTAATCGATTATCAGCTTCAAATTTCGTTCTGAAGAAAATTTTTGCGAAAATAGGCAGTCTGTAATCGATTACAAACCCGTGGTAATCGATTACAGTAATCGATTACCAAATCGCTGTAATCGATTACAGCCTGGGTCAGAGACGAAATTCTGCAGAAAACTTCGCGAAAATCATCTCCAAATCCACATTTTCACCACAACCCATCCAAATCAAACACAACCAACATGCAATATCAATCATATATCAACCAATCTCAGTCCCTATCAACTATCATAACAAGAAATTCACAGATTCAATCAAAATCATACATAAACCACAAATAACCCATTACTCACAAATTACTCCAATGAGCTCCAAGACACCACCCGGAGCTACGACGAGTTACCCGGAGCTTCTCTAGTTGGTTGAGACCCTAGG
Organism: Aeschynomene evenia; assembly: GCA_013621005.1. NCBI lineage: Eukaryota > Viridiplantae > Streptophyta > Magnoliopsida > Fabales > Fabaceae > Aeschynomene > Aeschynomene evenia. The sequence goes on from CM024270.1 coordinate 13,995,706, forward strand.
GAACACATCAAAATCCTCAGATCCATACTAAAACCAAAAACCCCAAATATAAACCCTAAACCCCAAATCCGAAAATTGAAGAGAATAAACATCAATGGAGAAAAAGAAATACTCTACACTTACCCACAATATACTAGATGAGCAATGCTAACTTGAATCTTGAAGTTTAATGAAGTTAAGGTTAGGGATTTGAGAGAGATTTGAGAGGGGGAAAGAAGAAGAAGAAAGAAATGAGAGGGAGAGAGAGATACAGGAGAAGAATGGGAGAAAAGAAAGGAAAAGAAGAAAAGGGGTGGGGAGGTGGGACCCACTTGGTTCTACCTCCCCGGTTGTACCGTGATCTCTTACTCAAACTAACTCAGAATACCCGAGGTATTACATTTTTTCCCCTCTAAAGAATTCGGACCCCGAATTCAAACACAGAAGGGAAAAGAGGTTACCTGAAACATGAAAGAGGTGCAGATACTTATGCCGCATGGCTTCCTCGGGCTCCCATGTAGCCTCGTAACCTGAGTGGTTCCTACAAACCACCCACACTCCGACAACTACCTGCAGGACGGAGCTCTCGTTCTTTGCAAATCACCAATCAACATCGGTTCCTACTCATATGCTCGCACTGAACCAAGGGTAACACTTAACGCTTTAGAATACCAGATTGGTCGGATATATACTTTCTCAACATCGACAAGGGGCATATCGGATAGGTTGAAAATATCTAGGTGAGGGTGCCAATCCACAGCACTAGCTCACTCCAGAATCTCAAAGGCCCACACATGGAGGACTAAACTTTCATTACTTACCGAATCTCTTCACATCCATAACTTACACGACTCAGAGGGACACACAACCCTCATAATGGAACCTCAAAGTTTATCTCCTGTTGTTATCATCTACCTTCGACTTCCACTAAGTCGAAACCCAAAATCGCTACTTCGTCACTCTCGAATCATTCCACACAGTTTCCCCCTTTCTTCCTCTCTTATCAAACCTCAAGAAGAAGTCATGCCCACACTTGACCTACTTACTGATGTCGCCCGAAGACTAAACCAAGGACACACGTGATCCCGAAATTATCCCAAAATCATGTTCACAATTCCGGAGCATGTCTTATAGAATCTGAATTGCCTTCACAACCTAAGGTGAAAGACATTGTTAAGGTCGAGACAATTTCCACGAATCTCCCGAACTTGCTCCAACAACACCAGATGAACTGAATCTCTCGGCCTGAAACAATAGAGAAGGGAGTTCCATGTAGCTGTACAATAACATTACCAGAGAGTTGAACATAACTGAGTACCACATAAGTCACATTTTCCAAATGACATGAGTCGACTAGCTCATCCCGCACACCGTAAACCATATAGAGTTAAACGCCGCAAAAATCTACAAGGTAAGGTTGTCACCAACTCCATGTCAACCCTTACCAAACCGTCGGTTACAACTTTAACCCGCTGATATGCCTATCAACGAGAGGCACAAGCTACCACAAATCTCCTTCATGCCTTCCCACCAATTAACTCATTCGGTCTCCATACCTCTTAGCATTTCTTAGATGAACTAATTTCCTAACGTCGTAGGTGTCCCTTACTATTCACCTCCTTACATCATATACGTTGGTACACCAAATCTCTTATTTCATCTTAACGTCCTTTTTCCGATTCCAATGAAAATTCCAAGTTCTTACATCATCATCATTAGCCTTAAGCTCCTTTACCCTTGAATCTTCTCTCTGAAATATCCTGACCTGAATCAGGACCACTAAGCCTTATCGTGTGTTAGAATTACCCCTTGCCTTCCTGACTTAAAATGCAACCCCTTCATATTCATCTGACATACTTCATCCACTAGGGTTTGACCGTAGAAACAATAAAAGATAAACAATACATGGACTTCGGTCTCCTACATCAACAACCTTATTAGCTTCCTCTCAACTGATAAATAACATTGCACATAATCCTCAAACATCGTGTCCACCTACGTGTCCTCAGGTCTCAAGAGCAAACTTCATTACAAACACCTTCTATTCGTGGGTGAAATGTCCCTACTCACGTTGTTTTAACTTTCTTAAACATAGGCAACACCTTTCCATGATTCCCAAGAGAGCTTTCGAATGTTGTACTCAAACCATCGTTACACTAGGGCCCTTCTGATCCTGACTTTATAAGAATAGAGGCAGTGTTCACGCACTCCTTAAGCTTTTTGGAAACTCTGATTGACTTCTGACCACTGAGAGCGAACACCATCTTCGATTGACCGTGTCAACGGTACCACTGTTGTCAAGAAATCCTGAACAGAAGTGTCAACAACGACTGACTAAGTCCAAGAAACTCCTGATTAGAGATGTGGTCTTTGGCTACTGCCGGATTGCTCTCTCCTTCCTGGGGTTTACCATAACCCGTCCAATCCAAGGAAAGCCGCTCCATCCAAAGATCGCATAGCACTCCGAGACGAGATCAAAGAGGCATGAATCACACACTATTCTTCTTGAGATACAAGGCTCACGCCATAGGGAAACTAATCCTACCTGCCTGGAGCGTTAAATCTCTTATGCATGACATAAGGCAACTAAGACACATACCACGGCAACATCAAAATCCACCTCTTTGGTTCCCGTCACAACTTCCTCTTGCTTTCCCTCTATCAGACCTGTCCGAAAGGTTATCCGACGACACGACTAGTGGGAATGGTATCCGAAGGATAGATCGAGTCAGGTATGTGTCGGAGACTCCCACTAAGCGAGGACATTACCACACAAGGTGTCCCAACTGCTTAAATCCGAAACATATGCTCAGTCTCTGACGACATAACCCTGAATGAGATCCCTTGCACAGGTTCCAAAGAGGGCGATGAGGTCTAAACGACCCTAATCGACGCATGATGGGGGAAACACACTGCTGCATAAAGATTTCAACCCGACCTGTCTCTAGTTGCGGTCCTCACTGACCCGAATCTTCCCCTAAAAGTAAAATAGCGGTCCCAATAACTTTAAGGCTCACTGACAGAGCACCGGAGCGTCGTTACTTCTCCGGTATTCCGAACAATTTAGAAAAGGGTTTTGAAAAAGGGTTTACTGCTGAATTAATCTCAATACAAGCTTGGTAGCAAGTAGTAAGACTGACTCAGGTCGTCTCTCAAGGAATCTGTGTGGCAATTGTTGACTTAAACTTAGCAATAAGTAAAAAAATGGGGTTTTGGTTTGTTGTGCAAGGAAATTAAATTGGCAAAAGTAAAGGCGATTAAAATAAAGAATTTAAGTGCGAGTGCAAAATAAGTAAATTGGCATGAACTAAAAGTGACTCGAATGTAAAAAAGAACAGGATTAAAATCTTGAATTGAAAAGAGCTCAGAAAGTAAAGAAAATGCTGAATAAAAACTTTATATTAAAGAAACGAGGGAGAGAATCAAGGTGAACTCTCCCTAAGAACAAGGTTTGAATGTAAAAGCAACAACTGAAATTAAGGAAAAGTAAAGACAATGAATTAAAATGGATGTTCAGAACAGTATGCAAAAGCTGGAAATAAAGAGTGCCCAAAACAAAGACGGTGAACGGGGAATTGAGAGCTCAGGGAAAGTAAATCCTAAAAGTAACAGAGTGCCAGCACCAGAGTGCATACAAGAGCCAGAGGACTGAAAACTAGATATCTAGAACTAAGCACAAAGGGACTATTTATAAAAATCCCAACTGCTGCTGTCTTGGCCCGCTGCTGCACTAGGTCTTCTCGCGCACGACCGCCCGGGCGGTCGCACCACCGCCTGGGCAGTCGCACCACCGCCTGGGCGGTCGCACCACCGCCTGGGCGGTCGCACCACCGCCTGGGCGGTAGGTCAAAATTCAGCGCACCCAGTTACGCGCACATGACTGCCTGGGCAGTGTGCTATCTGCCTGGGCGGTTGGTGCGTTGCTGTGAGCAGTGAGTCAGCTTTCCTTGGTTTCCAGACGCAATTTCCAGCATATCTTATGATTACCTGTTCCTGAGAAGCCACAACACTAAAAAACACATCAAATGCACCAGTGGCAACAATTAGAGTAATTAATACGCAAAATAGTACTAATACTCAAAACGGTAATACAATTCAAATATTGCGTAAGAACCCAATTTAAGCATGATTGAGAGCATACAATTACTCAAGTTATGAGGAGAAATTAGCATGAAAATACGGTTTATCAAACCTCCCTACACTTGAACAATTGCATGTCCTCATGCAACACAGAACCAAGCAATAGATATAGGGTTCCAGCACAACAGACAACCAAGATAACAAAGAGGGAAACAAAGCTAGAGGTTACAGACATGGTTAGCAACAGACAATGGCAGTAGTGAACTAGTAAGATAATACAAGTTTCCAATTAATATCTACAGACATGTTTGCAATTTCATCAAAAGCAAGTAATGAGCATGAGAATCAGGTATGAATGCATGATCAGAGAGATGCTAAGCCTCACAAGGATATAATTCACTCAATAACACTCAGGTGTATAGGCTAGTCCCTAGAACACACAACACTAACACTCTTCCTCAGACTTGCCAAAGATGAAAATAGCCTCTCAATTCAAACTCGATGCATTAAGAAATGTGCCACAGGGTTGTAATGGGGCCAAGGTATAGGTAGGGAAATATGGGAGTATGAACTAAAGTGGAAATTAAGATCTCATGGTTCGCCTAGTCTAGAAAATAATATATTACATAAGCACAAAGACTGAGAACCAAACATTTTATACCACAAAACCTATTCTTAGCATTGGTGGCTCCAACTATATACAAGGAGCTATAAAAACAACCTTATTTATTTATATTTATTTTTTTTTTCATTTATTTTTTATTTTTTATTTTTTTTGTATATATATATATATATATATATATATATATATAAGATAATAAAAACTTTTTATTTTTCTTCCCTACCAAATACCCAAGCATTGTACACAACCTTTCACCCCCACCAATTACCCAATTTCTTCCTTTATAGGCATGTAAGAACCCCCAATATCTTAATCAAGCATCATAACCCCCAAAATACTATACAAAACAAACCATGTTCATTTAATCTCCACAGGGTAATCATTGTTTTTCACTTTTCGGCTTGTAATGTGGCTAATATGAACAAAGGGGAATAAGGCTCAAATTGGCTATACAAGGGTAATTACAAGGGTAGGTCTATATGGCAGTGGGCTGAACAAAAAAAAATAATGCATGAGTCTATCATTTACATCAAGTACAGAAGAGTTGGCTATTCGGCAAGTCTAGGATCGGTGTACCTGTGTGTGTGTGCAAAAAGAGTAGTGATGTTGAAAGCTCAAAACTAAGGTTACACAAGCATCATACATGCACTCAACCAAATTCAAATTGCTCATAAACTAAGAACATATATGCCACAATTGCCAACAGTTCAAAATTTTAATTAAAACACAAGAAACCAGTATCAACTACCTAGTTCACCATCAAAACAGAACCAGTCCTAGTAGCTAACCAGTCTCAGCAGATAAAATAGAGGTAAAAGAAAGAGGAAACAAAAGAAACAACTAAAACAAAAGTTAAGAAAAAGGAAAGAAAGTGTTACCCCTCCCCACACTTGGGTTCGTCACTGTCCTCAGTGGCATTGTCAGGCTCCATGGAGAGTGGTATGCACACCCTGAGTTCTCAGATCCAACCAACTCAGGTGTGCCCCTTAGACCTGCTACTGCAGGCTACTCATCCTCGTCATCATCGTCAAAGCGATGCTGCGGGTCAATCATCAGAGCCCGCATCCTCCGGATGGTCTCTCTCTGGGATGCTCTCAACTGCCTTGTGAGCTCACCTTGCAACCGATCGAACCTGGTATCCATGTGGGTCATCAGAGTAGTGCACATGACATCAAATGAAGAAGGGCCAGGGCCGTCAGCACGTGGATCAGCAATGTCAGGGACCTCACGGGCAGCTGCGGCTGCGCGCTCCCTCGCTCTGCGCTCTGTGGTATCTCTCTGAATCAGCCCAGTGACGCCTACTTTCGGGATGTCTCCCTACCAATCATCAGTGTCTTCTCCTGGCACCCCTGCCCGCTCAGCCATGGTGGAGATCAACGCAGGGTAGGGAGGCTGCAGAAGCGAGCACCGTCATGGACCTTACTCATTGCAGTGTATATAATCTTTGGCACATTTATCCATGAGTTCCCCAGAATCAGATAGACAAGTATGGCATCATCAATAGTAATATCTGAATGGTGGGAGTTAGGCCGTATGTGACTGAAAACGGCCCGGGTCCACGCCCTGGTCTCTAGAGTGATGTGCTTTGAGGGGAGATGGGTTGGCAGACCATTTGCATTTCTGTGCCAGTCCCCCCCTCAACAAAGAGTCTTGCTCTTACCCTCTCCAAGAGATCTGCAGTGGGTTGGCGGCGGAGCTGAGTAAACTCGTCATCATCTTGCCACGTTCTGCGAGTGGGCAGAGGAATGCACAAGATCTCTGCTATGGCTTCTGGGGACACCGGGACCTGTTCACCGCGGAGGTGGACGTGAGTCGCTCCCATGGTGTGGTAGTTCGCGTAGAATTCCCTCACCAGGGTCCAATTGGCTTCCTTTGGCTCAGCAAGCAGGAAGTTCCACCGACGCGTCTGAATTTCTGCCACCACAGCTCTAATAGACTCATTTGAGCTCCCGTAGCAAAGGTGGTGCTCATGGAGGATGGAACGCTTTTGGAAATCTTCATAGTAGCGCTCCTCAGCCACCAAACAGTCAAAGAAATAACTGTTAGAGGCTTCCACCTCGCGAAAATCTCGGGAGGACTCCCCTTGCGTTTGTTGTGACCGGCGGGATCTTTTGGGTGCCATTGATCTGCAAAAATACGAACAACAACACAGATACACAGGGACAAGAAAAGGTTAGGTGTTAGTAACACAAGAAATACTCAAGGCGCTGGACTTTTCAGGTCTGTCGCGACACGACCGCCTGGGCGGTCATCGCAACCGCCTGGGCGGTTCGAGGCGATCAGAATAGTGCGCCGTGACAAAAATGTTGTTGTCCGCCATTTTTGTCCCACTTAAGCTTTTCAAAACACCAAGAAACATGATAAAACCGGTCTAGGAAGGGATAAACACCAACAATCCACAACTAATCTCAACATACAACTTAAACCTAAACAAAAAGAGAGAGAAGAAACGGGATTAAATGACAAAACTACATACAAGCTTACTTGAGAGGTGCAAAAATGGAGGTGAGGGGGTTGGAAAGCGGCGGACAGAGGTGAACGGCGGCGGACGGCGGAGGGCGGCGGCGCACTCTTTGCTCTGTTAGGGTTTCTTTTTGCAAAAGAGGGGAGAGTGATGGAATGCTCTCTAAGCCGCTCGGCCTCCGCTTTATGTTTCAGAGCGGTCGAACCGCTGGGGCGGTCGAGGGACCGCTGGGGCGGTAAGTGCGAAACGCGCCGTTTCGCTTAAGCGAAACGCAGCGTTTTTGGGTGCCGCGACCGCTGGGGCGGTTAAGGGACCGCCTAGGCGGTCCGCCTGCGTTGACCGATTGCAGTTACGCCATTTTCTCCTCCCTCACCACTGTACTTGCTCTCTTGTACTCACAAATATGCTTTTTAGCTCACGGTGAAGCTTGTACGTAAAAATAAAAATAAAAATAAGAACAGAAAAAATAAAAAAAAACAAACGAAACAAAGAAATATCAGTGGGTTGTCTCCCACCAAGCACTTTGATTTAACGTCCCTAAGTTGGACGTGTGGCCACCTAATTGGGTGGCTTCACTCCCTCAAAGAGGAGGACTTCAGTCTGATTTATTTCTCTGCTGGGGCTTTGATGGAACACTTTCAGTCGGTGTCCATTGACCTTGGAGGTGAAGTTGGTCTTTTTGCATTGTATCTCAATCATCCCAAAAGGGTAGACCTTCTTCACCACATATGGCCCCTCCCACCTTGATTTTAACTTTCGGCCATGAGTTGGAGTCTGGAGTTGTAAAGGAGCACTTCCTGGCCCTCATGAAATTCTTTCCTCAGAATGAGTTGGTCATGGAAGGCCTTAGTTTTCTCCTTGTAGATCTTTGAGCTCTCATAGGCATCCCTCCTGAGTTCATCAAGTTCCTGCAGCTGTAATTTCTCTCTTTACCGGCATTCCCTAGGTCCATGTTACACTGCTTAACCGCCCAGTATGCACGGTGTTCAATTTCCACCGGCAAATGACATGATTTTCCAAATACCAACCGAAAGGGGCTCATCCCAATCGGGGTTTATAAGCAGTACGGTAAGCCCACAGAGCATCAGATAACTTAGCACTCCAATCTTTTCTTGCGGGTCCAACCATTTTTTCTAAGATCTTTTAATTTCTCGATTGGACACCTCAGCCTGCCCGTTAGTCTGAGGATGATAAGGTGTTGCCACCTTATGAACAACCCCATACCTGCGGAGCAAGGCATCAAAAGTTTGTTACAGAAATGAGTGCCTTGGTCACTGATGATGGCCTTAGGAATGCCAAATCTAGAGATTATGTTACTTTTTACAAAATTACAGACCACAACAGAGTCATTAGTACGAGTGGGATTGCCTCAACCCACTTAGAAACATAATCAACTGCCAAAAGAATATAATTTAAACCAGCAGAGGTAGGGAAAGGTCCCATGAAGTCAATACCCCAAACATAAAAAATTTCACAAAATAGTAATGGTTGTGGGCATTTCATTCCTCCTAGAATTCTTTCCCATCTTTTGACACC
>CM024270.1:14006255-14022121 GCA_013621005.1 Aeschynomene evenia
AGCTCCAGAACCCTTCTGAGAGAATTAAGCATAATTCTCTTAGAGTCATGAAAGTTTTTAATGATAACAAGGTAAGCCATAAGTATAAAATTTTACTTAAGGTTTTGCTAATATGTGCGCTAAGTGTCTCAGAAAGCTATAAATTATTGCAATGCCATGAGCAAAGACCAAGACAAAACATCAAGTAACCTCGAGATCAATTGATAAAATCATAGCGCCAAAGATATCAGAAAGGATATCTCAGAAGCGCAGAAGGTGAAAACATGTTTCTGAGGAAAGAACACTGTCGCCTCAGAAGGGTCTCAGAAGACCTCGCGACTAGTAGTTCTCAGAAGGGTCTTCCCTCAGAAGGTTAGCCTCAGAAGTCCGTACAACTCTTAGAAGGTTGGACTCAGAAGCAACCAAGTGTCTGGACTCAAGGAAGTGCAAACAGACTCAGAAAGCTCGCTACAACTAGCCAAGGAAGTGGGAACACGCGCACTGTGCAGTTCTGAAAAGTTCCTCATTTTGCGCTGACTGTAGCAGGGAGCCGTTCTGAAAAGGACACAGCCACAAAGCAAAGTGAAAGCCTCTAATTTCGCGGCTCTTTGATGCCTATATATATGAGTTCAATTCCAGAGCAATGTGACAAAAACTCTTGCACTAAAACTCTTGATTAAACGTGCCAAAACTCTGTTGAATTGAAAATCATTTTGCGAAAACTTAGAACTTTCTCAGAAAGACAATTTTTACGAAATTGTTCTTCTAACTTGCAAAATCTTCTAGTTCTTAATTGGGGGTAAATTCTTACATTTGTAAGTTAATTCTAGAAGTCTACTAAGTGTAAAACTAGGTTTGTAACTTAGTCTTGGTAGTTGTTTTCGATCAAACAAACCTTCGAAAAACGCTAAGTCCTTCTTTGTGTGAAGGATTTTAAGTCCTCTAGTGTTTGAGGCAAAGTTCAAAGTCTTAATTGTTTAAGGCAAGGAAGTCCTTAATGTTTAAGGAAGGAAGTTCTTAGTGTGAGGCAAGGAAATCCACTCGGGTTGTGAAGTGGTGGAAGTCCTTTACGTGGTAAAGGCAGTGTTGTCTGGGAAGGCACATTAAGAAAAATATCTAAGAACTCTCAACTGAAGGTTGAGGACTGGAGTAGGTTGGTTATAACCGAACCAGTATAAAATCCCTTGTGTTAAGCTTTTTCTCCCTAACTCATTACGTGTCTAAATCTTTGAGAAAAACTCTATCACAACTTTAATTAATAGGTCTCGTGAAAACCTTATTGATCAAAATCAGAAAGCTTTTAAGAAACTCAAACCTTAAGTCATTTTCTTAAAATCTCTCAGAAAGGAACTTTCTTAGAAAGACTAAGTTCTCAGAAACTTAATCTTCTCAGAAAGCATTTTCCGCTGCAAACTCTTAATCATACCTTCTGAGTAAAAACAGCTTTCTAAGTAAAAGTTTTAACAAGCAATTTTAAAACTTGCACGATTCAACCCCCCCTTCTCGTGCACACATACACTTTCAATTGGCATCAAGAGCTCGGTCCTTAAGGGGTTGAGCACTTCGCAGTGTCAAGGAAAAAGATCCACGAAGGGAAATATGAACTCACCAGCTGCATTCATATCAGATGGGCTTCAATAAACAGACCTCCGATGTTTCTCGGAGACAGCTTCGACTACTGGCGTGACAGGATGACGCTGTTCATCAAGCACACCAGTTTGGACTTATGGGATAGGATCGAGAATGGAGACTATCAGCCTCTGCAGACAATTACAGAGGATGCTGTAGTTGCAACAGACGCTGAGCCAGGAGCGGCACCTCCAGCACTCAGAACCTATACAAGACGAGTCCCTAAGGATGAATGGACTCAAGAGATGAAGGAGAAGATACAACTCAACTTCAAAGCTAAATACATTCTTCTCTGCGCCTTGCCCAAGGTAGAATACGACAAGATTGTGTCGTGTGATACCGCTCAAGAAATTTGGGAGAGATTTACACATGCTGCACGAAGGAAATGATGAAGTCAAGGAAACTAAGGTATCAATGCTTGTACATAAGTACGAGTCCTTCTGCATGCAACCTGAGGAAACTATTGACAACATGTCAATAAGATTTCTCCACATCATAAATCAGCTAAAGGTCTTGGAAAGACTACTCCAACGCTGAGATGGTGAGGAAAATTCTCAGAAGCCTCTCTGCCAAGTGGCGCCCAAAGGTAACAGCAATCCAAGAAGCAAGGATCTAAATCAGCTGGGTTTAGATGTATTGTTTGGCTCACTCAGAACTCACGAGATTGAGCTTGAAGGACTACTTGGAGGACCATCTTCATCCTCAAGACCTCAGAAAGCTCTGGCTCTGAAAAGTCAGATCAAAAAGACTTCAAAAGCCCTAAAGGCTGAAGAAATATCTGAGTCTGAAAACGATCAAAACTCAGATTCCGATGAAGATGACATCTCTCTTCTAGTAAGGAAAATGAAGAAAGCTTGAAGAGAAGACCAAGCAAAGACAAAGAGATCACACCTAGAAAAGGAAAGTCAAAGTCTTCTGATGCCACATGTTTTGGCTGTGGAGAAAAGGGCCACTTCAGAACGGAGTGCCCTCAGAACAAGGGAAAGAAGAAGTTCATTCCCAAGAAGAAGAAGAAGGCAATGGCTGCTACATGGAGGATTCAGAAGAGGAAGACTCTAGGTCAGAAAGTGAAGAGGAAGCTAATGTCTGTTTCATGGCCGGTACTGACTATATTCTGGAAACAGAATCTGAGTCAGAAGAGGTACCAACTCTCCTCCCTCTCATACTCATACAATGAGATCTCAGAATCTATGAAGAGCTTTGAGAGACTCAAACGAATTAGCTAACAATTTCAGCAAACTAAGAAAGTCTTTTAAATCCTTAGAAGCTGAAAATACTAGACTAATTCAAGAAGTAGAGACCTAAGGCTTGAAAGAGATGACTTTAAAAATAGATATCTGAAAGTCACAACCTCTATCAAGCTTTAGAAACAATGTCTTCTGTAACTGTTGAAAAAGCCGAACTGGCTTTGATAGAATTACAAAAGACAAATGAGCTTCTCACTTCTGACTTGGTTAAGATGGTCAAAGGTGAAAAAATGATGACACTCTTGCTTGGTGGTCAAAGACCTTACAAGGATAAGAGTGGACTCGGTTATGAAGAAATCTTCGAACCAAATGATATTGATCCATCCTTAACTAAATCACCTCGCACGTGCATAGCTTGTTTTAAGAGTGGCCATGGTTCTGAAAAATGTCCTATGTTGAAAAGGAAAAATCTCTAAGCCTCAGAAGGCTCAAAAGAAAACTCAGAAAGCTAAGCCTTCTAAGAAGACTATCCCCTCTCAGAAAGCAAGTGCTTCTGAAAAGGGCAAACAAAAGGTCTCTGACTCTCAAAACCATGACCTCTCTAAGAAAAGAAGGCAAAAGTCCAAGAAAGCTAACAAGCAAGGACCCAACAAAGAATGGGTACCTAAATCTGTTAACTTTGTGACTGCAGGTGCATCATCAAGCGCTGCTCCACCACCACGATGAGCAGTGGTACCTTGACAAAGGCTGCTCAAGGCACATGACTGGAAGCAAGCACTGGTTCAGAAGTCTCAAGCCCAAGAAAGGCGGAACAGTGCGATTCGGTGATGGCGCTAAGGGAGAGTCACTGCAATCGGAGATGTTGGTAAGGATTCCTCTCACCAAATCTCAGATGTACTTTGGTCGATGGCTTAACTCACAATCTATTAAGCATTAGTCAATTTTGTGACAAAGGCTTAAAGGTTGAGTTTTATGCCAAGTATTGTCATGTGATTAATCTCACAACTGACAAGATCGTTCTGGAAGGAAAACGTGTTGGTAACATCTATGTTATCCATCTGGATGATCTAAAGGATCAAAATGTGGAATTGTCCTTGGTATGGTCATGCCCATATGAGACTTCTTTCTGAACTCTCTCAGAAAGGACTTGTAAAGGGCCTTCCCAGAATTAAGTATCAGAAGGATGCAACCTGCGACTTCTGTGAAAAAGGGAAACAGACCAAGGCCTCCTTTCCCAGTAAAAGTGGTATTTCTACTCAGAAACCACTGGAACTGCTCCACATGGATCTCTTCGGACCAACCAGAACAGCTTCCCTTTCTGGAAAACGCTATGGTCTTGTCATAGTGGATGATTACTCCAGATTCACTTGGGTTTTCTTTCTAGCTTCTAAGGAAGAAACTTTTGAGAAGTTCAAAGCATTTGCGAAAAGAGTCTCAACAGAAAAGGATTCACACATTCATGCCATTAGATCAGATCATGGTGGTGAATTTGAGAATCATGCTTTTGAAAAGCTTTGTGAAAATCTGGGCATTGCTCACGATTCTCTTCTCCCAGAACTCCTCAACAAAATGGAGTAGCTGAGAGAAAGAACGAAGCCTTCAAGAGATGGCAAGAACAATGCTCTTAGAAAGTGGACTTTCAAAAGGTTTCTGGCTGAAGCAGTTAATACTTCATGCTACATTCAGAACCGAGTCTTTCTGAGACCAATTCTGAAAAAGACACCTTACGAGCTGTGGAAGAATAAAATACCAAACATCTCTTATTTCCATGTATTTGGTTCTTCTTGTTTTATTCTCAACACAAAGGACAAACTCTAAGTTTGATCCTAAGTCCGATGATGGATACTTCCTAGGATATTCTCAGCCTCTAAAGCTTACAGAGTATATAACAAAAGGAGTAAATGTGTTGAAAGACAATCCATATTAAGTTCAAAGAACTTAGTAAGGACCTGTCTCAGAAAGATGCTAACTTAGAAGATGAATTTGAGAAACTCAACATCTCTTCTGAGAAAGCCAAAAGGAAGATTCTTATAGATGATGAGACTGACTTCCAACCATGGAACAATCATCTTCATCTAAAGAAAAATCCAGTAACATCATCAAGCTCCAGAACCTAGAGAATCTACTTCTCCAAATACAATGGAACCTAGATTCTCAGAAGGACAAGCTTCTGATGACTCAGAAAGAGAACCTTCTGTGTCTCGTTCTCAGAACCCTACTCCTAAAGGGATCAGAGGTTCAAGAGACTTGAAGAACATCTCTCAGAATGAAGTCTTGGGCAATCCAGAAAGTGGCGTAAGAACCAGAAGGAACTATACAAATCTTGCTATGGTTTCTGAACTTGAACCAGATTCCATAGAAGAGGCGTTAGATGATCCTAGCTGGGTAAATGCCATGCAGGATGAACTTGACTAATTTGAGAGAAATCAAGTTTGGAAACTGACTCAGAAACCCAAAGGCAAAAGTGTCATTGGGACTAAGTGGGTGTTTCGAAACAAACTTGATGAAAACGGTCAAGTCGTGAGAAACAAGGCCAGATTGGTTGCACAAGGGTACAACCAACAAGAAGGGATAGACTATGATGAAACTTTCGCTCCAGTCGCAAGATTGGAAGCTATCAGAATGTTGCTGGCTTTTGCTGCACACAAAGGTTTCAAACTCTATCAGATGGACGTTAAGTCTGCCTTCTTGAATGGATACCTTTCTGAGGAAGTTTATGTAAAACAACCTCCTGGTTTGTGAATGATGCATTCCCGAATCACGTATTCAAGCTTACAAAGGCTCTCTATGGTTTGAAACAAGCTCCAAGAGCTTGGTACGATAGATTGAGTTCTTTTTTGCTTAAAAACGGATTCTCAAGAGGGAAAGTGGACACAACTCTTTTTACGCTCTCAGAAGACTCTGGCTTCTTGATTGTCCAGATTTATGTTGATGACATAATATTTGGCGCAACCAATGAATGCCTTTGCAAAGAATTCTCCAAGCTTATGCAAGGTGAATTCGAGATGAGCATGATGGGAGAATTAAAATTCTTCCTAGGATTGCAAATCAAGCAAGAGTCGGAAGGGACAGTTATTCATCAAGAAAAGTATACCAAGGAACTTCTGAGGAAGTTTCTGATGGATAAGGCCAAACCCATGAGCACTCCCATGCATCCCTCTCAAGTAATTGACTTGGATGAAGATGGTGAGAAAGTCTCTGAAAGCAACTATCGAGGGATAATTGGCTCACTTCTCTACTTAACTGCCTCCAGACCAGATATCCAACTCAGTGTTGGGATCTGTGCTAGATTCCAATCTAAGCCCAAGCAATCACACTTGACTGCGGTTAAACGAATTTTACGATATTTAAGTGGAACTACTAATCTTGGTCTTTGGTACGAGAAAGGTTGTTCTTCTGATGTTGTAGGTTACTGCGATGCCGACTACGCTGGAGATAGGATAGATCGCAAAAGCACAAGTGGCTGCTGCTGCTTCTTTGGAAAATGCTTGATCACTTGGTCTTGCAAGAAGCAAAATACGATCGCCCTATCAACTGCTGAAGCTGAATATGTATCTGCTGCGAACTGCTGTTCTCAGATGCTCTGGATTAAGAATCAGCTACTTGATTATCAAATAAGGTACACCAAAATCCCTATCCTCTGTGATAATACAAGTGCTATCAACTTAGCTAAGAATCCTATTCAGCATTCTCGATCCAAGCACATTGATATAAAACATCATTTTATTCGGGATCATGTGCAAAAAGGCGACATTGAACTCAAATTTGTAAATACTGAGGATCAAATCTCAGATATATTTACAAAGCCTTTACCCGAGGATCGTTTCAATGTTCTGAAAGGATTTCTCAATCTAAGATGTTTCTAAGTGCTTTGAAATTTAAAAAAAACTCTCTCTTAGAAACCCCCCTTAGTCCTAGTTTAGACTCTGAGACGAACAATAGAACTAAGCTTCTGAGCTAGAAGTAGGAAAACTCTATCTGAGAAAATTTGTTCTCAGAAGACTCATCTCTCAGAAAGGAGATCTTCTGAAACATCTCTCAGAAGGAGGATTTCTCAGAAGGACCACCTCTCTCAGAAAGGTACCTTCCGAGAAACTAGTTACCAACGGTAACTTTTGGATAAGTGGCAGGAAACGGCTAGTTATCAGCCATGTCTATAAATACTTATAGCATTGTTTCATTTGAGCACTTTACGCTCAAAAACTTACCAAAACTCTGCCAAAACCTCTCCTCGCTTTCTAATCTTCATCTGCCCTTTCTCTCTCTCTCTCTTGTTCTTCTCTATCTCTTCTCAAACCTCAAACCTTTCTTTCAAATGGCCGTTCTGGAGAAATCAAAGGCTTAATGAGAAACAATCTCAATGAGATATCCGAAGATATTCTCTATGACAATGAGGAAATGCAGTCCCTATTCCACAAGACTTATCTCCCACGGAATCTTGCCATGGGAAGGGTATTGCCTCTCAATGTCTACAATCAGGTGGACGAAATCCAATTCACCTTCCTCAAGCAACCTGGATGGCCAGCCATGATGAGCTCCGAGGACGTGTGCTACCCAAATGTGGTAAGAGCTTTCTATTCGCAAATAGAAAGGTTCACCAACAAAGGGGTCAAGAGCAAGATTGGTGACCAACAGATCCGCTTCTCCTCCTCTGACATCAACAAAGTCTTCAAGACCTTGAATGGTGGCGCTGTCATCGCCGACGACCCAGAATGGGTCAAGGAGGTAGATGACTCGGAAGAAGAAGTCGTGACACTTCTGACTGGTAGCAACAGCCTACCACTCAAGGGGGTAAAGGTACCTCACCTCACGCAAGAGGCTCGAATCATCTTCTCCGTTGTGCAACACACCCTTCTCCCTCGGATTGGAGACATGGGGAACGTTACCACCATGGACGCCTGCCTGCTGTACCACCTACTGAAAAAGGAAAGAGTAGATTTTGGGAGGATGGTGCTCAACTACATGATGCACCAGGCTCATCCAAAGAGGGCTCTCACAAGTCTACCTTACGGAAGCCTTCTGACCAGAATCCTCAACCATTTCTCCTTCCCACTTGAAGACTATGAATACGTCTTCAACCACAGTAAGTTCTCCATGGTCACCTTCAACAACATCAAGAAGAAGAAGGTACCAGATACGGGGGCACCTAAGAAGAAGGAGGAAGCAAAGCCTTCTAAGGGAGCTGCTGGTCCCATCCAGCCCTCTAAGGCTGAGAAAGGAAAGGAAAAGGTTTCCGATCCTCCAGAAAAGAAGAAGAAGAAGCAAAAGGTGACTCATCCTTCTCCAACAAGGGTGACACGGAGTATGGCTTCTGAGGAAGCTTAGAAGACTCCTCAGAAGGCACCTACGATTGTTGAGGCTGCTGAAGACTCAGAAGAAACAACATCTGAGCAACCCATGACCAGAAAAAGGAAAGCACCTCCCACTCCCAAGTCCCAGACGTGCCACCAGAAGGGAAAAAGAAACGTGGTCGTTTGGTAAAAGCTAACTCTAAAACTCCACCTTCATTTCTTCACTCTTCTTCTACTTCAATTCCTATTTCTGATTCTGTTGATGGTTTTAAACCCACCAAATTTAAAACTAAACTCCTACATTCCTTGAAATATCAGGGAAAAACTCACAAAGGAGTGGGGATAAAAACCACCAAGAAACAGAGCCCGCCAAAGACGACGGGTAAAGAAATTGTAGCAGTTACTGCTACTGCTGCCACCACCGCTGCTGCTACTACTGCTGCTGTTGACGAAGAAGCTGAAGCTTCTCATCACTCCTCCCCATCTGGACATGTCTCCCCCACCAGAGAAGACATTCAGGGGCATGGAGGAAATGTTGCTGATTCCTCTTCCGAGGAAGAAGATGCGGCACGCTTTCGCATTGAGCATCGCACTCCAGATGCTGGAAGCTCCAAGAAAGAGGCCCAGAAGAAGCCCTCTGCGATTTCTATGGTGGAACTTTCTGAAGCAACCACAACTGAAGTTGCCACTGTGAATGCTGAATCATTGGCTCAGACGATGCGTGAAGTTCAGAAGGCACTGGATCAACCTTCTGAGACTCCAGAAGCTGCTCCGATGCAACAACAACAACAACTACAGCATGAGGAACGCATAATTGAACCAACTTCTGAGGTTGGTCTCCTCTCTTCTGAGATCCCTTTGGAACATGAGGAAACTCATGTCTCAACACATGACGTAGTGCCAGGGACCACCAGCACTGGGCTCAGCTCAGAGGTGGGCGCTGACGCTACCATGGCTGCCGGAGTTGCAGCAGTTGAGGCATTTGTTGCCCACAGTTCCTCAGAAGGAACTCTATCTGAGAAGGACTCTCAGAAGGAACCAGAGGTTCCTCCTCAAGATATAACAGAGGTTCCTCCTACATCCTTTGATCAACAAGGTCCCACCTTCTCCATAACGGACTCAATGATCGGTTCTGGCTTTCAGCTGGGAAGGATGGTAGTCACCCCACCCTCTGTGCAATTTCGGCCTTTCTTTGGTCGAACTGAGAAGTTGAGATGCATTGAAGCCATGCATAGCCAAATATCAACCTTCAACCTCTCCGACGATGCCCAGACTTCTGGTGCTATGGAGCAACCATCAGCAAGGCAACCCTCTGATCTAGATCTTACTCTAGTTTCTGAGGACACTCAAAGGCAGCCTTCCATTGAGCTTGCTGCTATCGAAGGTAAAGCTGTCCAAGAAGAAGAACCTCCTGAATATCAAACAAGGGATTTAATCGATGAAGTACTTGAGGCTGAAGTCTCTCGTCCTCCTTCATCTCAACCCTCATCTTCTCAACAGCCGTCCACTGCCTCTGACCACCCTCCCGAATGCGCTCCGAATGCGACTCAGAGCGAGATTCTCATGGAGATATGCCAGCTGCTACGCTACATTGCCAGAAAGCAGTAGTTCTAAGTCGATGATGGCGTTTATGTCTTAGCCACCCTTTTTGATGTAACAAAGGGGAGTAGATGAAATGATAAAATTTTTGTACATTGGCTATCGTAAACACTAGGCTAGAACTCAGGGGGAGCAACAACTTAGGGGGAGCCAAACATTTTGTATCTTTACAAAACCATAAATGAAAAATCATTATTTTTGCATCTCATGTTTTACCTATCTTATGCTTATCTTTTATTATTTATTTTTTGGCATCTCTTGATTTACTTAGCTTGATATTTCTGAATCTCATACATACATTATCATGAAATACATGCTATGTAATTGATAATCTCAAACAGTAATCATACATTGCATACTTGAACTGTTGATTATCTCAGCCTTCTAAGAAAATAACGAAGCCTTCTCTCAGAAAGCTAAATTAGTTTCTAAGAAAGCAAAAGTGAATTCTGAATAAGTTATGAACTTACTCAGAAACACTTCTGAACATAAGCAAAATTATTATCTTAAGACTTAAGTTGTTATCATCAAAAAGGGGGAGATTGTAAGCTCCAGAACCCTTCTGAGAGAATTAAGCATAATTCTCTTAGAGTCATGAAAGTTTTAATGATAACAAGGTAAGCCATAAGTATAAAATTTTACTTAAGGTTTTGCTAATATGTGCGCTAAGTGTCTCAGAAAGCTATAAATTATTGCAATGCCATGAGCAAAGACCAAGACAAAACATCAAGTAACCTCGAGATCAATTGATAAAATCATAGCGCCAAAGATATCAGAAAGGATATCTCAGAAGCGCAGAAGGTGAAAACATGTTTTTGAGGAAAGAACACTGTCGCCTCAGAAGGGTCTCAGAAGACCTCGCGACTAGTAGTTCTCAGAAGGGTCTTCCCTCAGAAGGTTAGCCTCAGAAGTCCGTACAACTCTTAGAAGGTTGGACTCAGAAGCAACCAAGTGTCTGGACTCAAGGAAGTGCAAACAGACTCAGAAAGCTCGCTACAACTAGCCAAGGAAGTGGGAACACGCGCACTGTGCAGTTCTGAAAAGTTCCTCATTTTGCGCTGACTGTAGCAGGGAGCCGTTCTGAAAAGGACACAGCCACATAAGCAAAGTGAAAGCCTCTAATTTCGCGGCTCTTTGATGCCTATATATATGAGTTCAATTCCAGAGCAACGTGACGAATATTCTTGCGCTAAAATTCTTGATTAAACGTGCCAAAACTCTGTTGAATTGAAAATCATTTTGCGAAAACTTAGAACTTTCTCAGAAAGACAATTTTTACGAAATTGTTCTTCTAACTTTGCAAAATCTTCTAGTTCTTAATTGGGGTAAATTCTTACATTTGTAAGTTAATTCTAGAAGTCTACTAAGTGTAAAACTAGGTTTGTAACTTAGTCTTGGTAGTTGTTTTCGATCAAAACAACCCTTCGAAAAACGCTAAGTCCTTCTTTGTGTGAAGGCAGTTTTAAGTCCTCTAGTGTTTGAGGCAAAGTTCAAAGTCCTTAATTGTTTAAGGCAAGGAAGTCCTCTAGTGTGAGGCAAGGAAATCCACTTCGGGTTGTGAAGTGGTGGAAGTCCTTTACGTGGTAAAGGCAGTGTTGTCTGGGAAGGCACATTAAGAAAAATATCTAAGAACTCTCAACTGAAGGTTGAGGACTGGAGTAGGTTGGTTATAACCGAACCAGTATAAAATCCCTTGTGTTAAGCTTTTCTCCCTAACTCATTACGTGTCTAAATCTTTGAGAAAAACTCTATCACAACTTTAATTAATAGGTCTCGTGAAAACCTTATTGATCAAAATCAGAAAGCTTTTAAGATACTCAAACCTTAAGTCATTTTCTTAAAATCTCTCAGAAAGGAACTTTCTTAGAAAGACTAAGTTCTCAGAAAATTAATCTTCTCAGAAAGCATTTTCCGCTGCAAACTCTTAATCATACCTTCTGAGTAAAAACAGCTTTCTAAGTAAAAGTTTTAACAAGCAATTTTAAAACTTGCACGATTCAACCCCCCCCCTTCTCGTGCACACATACACTTTCACATTACATCATCCTTTGTTTATGTAAACCTTCCTAGTGACTAAAATGGAGCCATTGACGGAAGTAAAACCAAATGAAGCTCAATACACTTTATTAGGACCAAAATAGGCTCATTACATCATCCTTTGGTTATCTACAACATCCTAGTGACTAAAATGGACCCATTGACCAAAGTAAGACCAAAGGAAGCTCAATACACTCAATTAGGACCAAAATAGGCACATTACATCATCCTTTGTTTATCTAAACCTTCCTAGTGACTAAAATGGAGCCTTTTACCAAAGTAAGACCAAATGAAGCTCAATACACTTAATTAGGACCAAAATAGGCTCATTACATCATCCTTTGGTTATCTACAACATCCTAGTGACTAAAATGGAGCCATTGACAAAAGTAAGACCAAATGAAGCTCAATACACTCAATTACGACCAAAATAGGCTCATTACATCATCCTTTGTTTATCTAAACCTTCCTAGTGACTAAAATGGAGCCATTGACCGGAGTAAGACAAAATGAAGCTCAATACACTCAATTTGCACCAAAATAGGCTCATTACTTCATCCTTTGGTTATCTACAACATCCTAGTGACTATAATGGACCCATTGACCAAAGTAAGACCAAATGAAGCTCAATACACTCAATTAGGACCAAAATAGGCACATTACATCATCCTTTATTTATCTAAACCTTCCTAGTGACTAAAATGGAGCTTTTGACCAGAGTAAGACCAAATGAAGCTCAATACACTCAATTAGGACCAAAATAGGCTCATTACATCATCCTTTGTTTATCTACAACATCCTAGTGACTAAAATGGAGCCATTGATTAAAGTAAGACCAAATGAAGCTCAATACACTAAATTAGGACCAAAATAGGCTCATTACATTATCCTTTGTTTATCTAAACCTTCCTAGTGACTAAAATGGACCCATTGACCAAAGTAAGACCAAATGAAGCTCAATACACTCAATTACGACCAAAATAGGCTCATTACATCATCCTTTGTTTATCTACAACATCCTAGTGACTAAAATGAAGCCATGGATTAAAGTAAGACCAAATGAAGCTCAATACACTCAATTAGGACCAAAATAGGCTCATTACATCATCCTTTGTTTATCTAAACCTTCCTAGTGACTAAAATGGAGCCATTGACCAAAGTAAGACCAAATGAAGCTCAATACACTCAATTAGGACCAAAATAGGCTCATTACATCATCCTATCTAAACCTTCCTAGTGACAAAATGGAGGACCAAGTAAGACCAAATGAAGCTCAATACACTCAATTAGACCAAAATAGGCTCATTACATCATCCTTTGGTTATCTACAACATCCTAGTGACTAAAATGGAGCCATTGACCAAAGTAAGACCAAATGAAGCTCAATACACTCAATTAGGACAAAATAGGCTCATTACATCATCCTTTGGTTATCTACAACATCCTAGTGACTAAAATGGAGCCATTGACCAAAGTAAGACCAAATGAAGCTCAATACACTTAATTAGGACCACAATAGGCTCATTACATCATCCTTTGTTTATCTAAACCTTCCTAGTGACTAAAATGGACCCATTGACCAAAGTAAGACCAAATGAAGCTCAATACACTCAATTAGGACCAAAATAGGCACATTACATCATCCTTTGTTTATCTAAACCTTCCTAGTGACTAAAATGGAGCCATTGACCAAAGTAAGACCAAATGAAGCTCAATACACTTAATTAGGACCAAAATAGGCTCATTACATCATCCTTTGGTTATCTACAACATCTAGTGACTAAAATGGAGCCATTGACCAAAGTAAGACCAAATGAAGCTCAATACACTTAATTAGGACCAAAATAGGCTCATTACATCATCCTTTGGTTATCTACAACATCCTAGTGACTAAAATGGAGCCATTGACCAAAGTAAGACCAAATGAAGCTCAATACACTTAATTAGGACCAAAATAGGCTCATTACATCATCCTTTGGTTATCTACAACATCCTAGTGACTAAAATGGAGCCATTGACCAAAGTAAGACCAAATGAAGCTCAATACACTCAATTAGGACCAAAATAGGCTCATTACATCATCCTTTGGTTATCTCAACATCCTAGTGACTAAAATGGAGCCATTGAAAGTAAGACCAAATGAAGCTCAATACACTCAATTAGGACCAAAATAGGCTCATTACATCATCCTTTGGTTATCTAAACATCCTAGTGACTAAAATGGACCCATTGACCAAAGTAAGACCAAAATGAAGCTCAATACACTCAATTAGGACCAAAATAGGCTCATTACATCATCCTTTGTTATCTAAACCTTCCTAGTGACTAAAATGGAGCCATTGACCAAAGTAAGACCAAATGAAGCTCAATACACAATTAGGACCAAAATAGGCTCATTACATCATCCTTTGGTTATCTACAACATCCTAGTGACTAAAATGGAGCCATTGACAAAGTAAGACCAAATGAAGCTCAATACACTCAATTAGGACCAAATAGGCTCATTACATCATCCTTTGGTTTATCTAAACCTTCCTAGTGACTAAAATGGAGCCATTGACCAAAGTAAGACCAAATGAAGCTCAATACACTCAATTTGACCAAAATAGGCTCATTACATCATCCTTTGGTTATCTACAACATCCTAGTGACAAATGGACCCATTGACCAAAGTAAGACCAAATGAAGCTCAATACACTCAATTAGGACCAAAATAGGCTCATTACATCATCCTTTTTTATCTCCTAGTGACTAAAATGGAGCCATTGACCAAGTAAGACCAAATGAAGCTCAATACACTCAATTAGGACCAAAATAGGCTCATTACATCATCCTTTGTTATCTACAACATCCTAGTGACTAAAATGGAGCCATTGAAAAGTAAGACCAAATGAAGCTCAATACACTCAATTAGGACCAAAATAGGCTCATTACATTATCCTTTGTTATCTAAACCTTCCTAGTGACTAAAATGGAGCCATTGACCAAAGTAAGACCAAATGAAGCTCAATACACTCAATTAGGACCAAAATAGGCTCATTACATCATCCTTTTTTATCTAAACCTTCCTAGTGACTAAAATGGAGCATTGACCAAGTAAGACCAAATGAAGCTCAATACACTCAATTAGGACCAAAATAGGCTCATTACATCATCCTTTGGTTATCTAAAACATCCTAGTGACTAAAATGGAGCCATTGACCAAAGTAAGACCAAATGAAGCTCAATACACTCAATTAGGACCAAAATAGGCTCATTACATCATCCTTTGGTTATCTACAACATCCTAGTGACTAAAATGGAGCCATTGACCAAAGTAAGACCAAATGAAGCTCAATACACTCAATTAGGACCAAAATAGGCTCATTACATCATCCTTTGTTTATCTAAAACTTCCTAGTGACTAAAATGGACCATGACCAAAGTAAGACCAAATGAAGCTCAATACACTCAATTAGGACCAATAGGCTCATTACATCATCCTTTGTTTATCTAAACCTTCCTAGTGACTAAAATGGAGCCATTGACCAAAGTAAGACCAAATGAAGCTCAATACACTCAATTAGGACCAAAATAGGCTCATTACATCATCCTTTGGTTATCTAAACTTCCTAGTGACTAAAATGGAGCCATTGACCAAAGTAAGACCAAATGAAGCTCAATACACTCAATTAGGACCAAAATAGGCTCATTACATCATCCTTTGGTTATCTACAACATCCTAGTGACTAAAATGGAGCCATTGAAAGTAAGACCAAATGAAGCTCAATACACTCAATTAGGACCAAAATAGGCTCATTACATCATCCTTTGTTTATCTAAACCTTCCTAGTGACTAAAATGGCCATTGACCAAAGTAAGACCAAATGAAGCTCAATACACTCAATTAGGACCAAAATAGGCTCATTACATCATCCTTTGGTTATCTACAACATCCTAGTGACTAAAATGGAGCCATTGACCAAAGTAAGACCAAATGAAGCTCAATACACTCAATTAGGACCAAAATAGGCTCATTACATCATCCTTTGTTTATCTAAACCTTCCTAGTGACTAAAATGGAGCCATTGACCAAAGGTAAGACCAAATGAAGCTCAATACACTTAATTAGGACCAAAATAGGCTCATTACATCATCTTTGGTT
>CM024270.1:14022221-14084601 GCA_013621005.1 Aeschynomene evenia
TATAACATAGTATTAAGACTGATCACCTTGGTATTGTTGTTGTGTGTGCATAGGAATCGATGGCAAAACATGCGTAGTAGGAATGAAGGAGACGAGATGATGGATAAGATGACTCGAGCAATGGAGGCCATGACGGAGCTCATGCAAGAGCAGAGGAACTTCATGAGAACCCAGGAAAGAGAGCGACGTCGAGAACGACACGACGACAATGATGAGACTGCTCGTTTTTCTGAGTTTCGTCAGGCAAACCCTCCCACATTCGCTGGAAGTCTGGACCCACAAGACGCGGAAGATTGGATCCGTAGCTTAGAGAAAATCTTTAAGGTGGTTCCCTGCACAGACGTTCAAAAGGAGAGCTTTCCTCCTACATGCTAAAGAGAGACGCTGAATCATGGTGAGAAGAGATCAGTAGAGCCCTCAAGCAAACCAAATACAGGTAACATGGGAAGTTTTAAAAGCACAATTCTATGACAAATATTACCCTGAATCAATCAGAAAGGAAAATGATCATGAATTTATGGACTTGAAACAAGGGAACATGACAGTGCCAGAGTATACTGCTCAATTTGATAAGCTCATAAAATTCTCTCGGATTTACCAAGGAAATCCCGACGAGCTATGGAAGTGCGCCAAGTACGAGAAGGGTCTGAGGCCAGAAATTCGTTCTGTTATCATTCCTATGGAGCTGAAGGATTATGCTTCCTTGACAACTAAGAGTCGTTTGGTAGAGGAAACTAAAAGGTGGAAATGGAGGAGCGCAATAAAAGTTTCAAAAGGGGGCTAGCACCTCAACGACCATCATTTTAAAAGCCGGATTCCCCGGAGGCAGTTTAAACCAGTTGAACATAAAGGAACACCTCAATCAAAGGGTAAACAAATTGTTCTTGCTCAAGAAATACCCCGATCATGAATGCATGCTCTAAGTGTGGAAAGAATCATGGAGGTCAGCCATGCCTCCTTGGACAAAATGTTTGCTTCAAATGCGGTCAATCAGGTCATTATGCCAGGGAGTGTTCAGTCAGGAGTCCTCAACCAATCTCTTACGCCAGGCCCCACACCAAGGGAAAGTGTTTACGGTTAATGCGGAGCATGCCACTAAATCAGATCTTATCCAAGGTAAATGTTTAGTCAATGGTCATACCTTAGTTGTACTGTTTGATTTGGTGCTACACATTCATTTATCTCTTACGGACATGCTATGATGTTGTGTCTAAATATGTTTGAACTGTCATATGATTTAACTGTTTCTACCCCCACTGCTGAACCTATCAAAACAAGTCTTGTATGTAGAGGATGTTGTTTCAACATAGGTGATAGGAAGTTTGTTTTGATCTTATTTGCCTGCCTATGTCTGGTTTAGGAGTAATTCTTAGAATCGATTGGTTGTCCGCCAATCGAGTATTTTTTGATTGTCATGATAAGTCATTTTGTTTCCTAAAGTGTCCTCTTTACCAGTAAAATTTTTTGATTTTTTTGGACACCATCTAGTTAAACTGTTGTGGGTAACTAATGAAAGTTTCATGCTCCTAGCTACGAGTGAGGTCGAACATGTGCTTACTCTAGATGAGATTTCCTATAGCGAGAGAATACCCTGATGTGTTCCCTAAGGAATACCCGAGTTTCCCCCAAAAAGAGAGGTCGAGTTTTCCATAGAGTTAGTTCCCGGAACTGGACCGATATCCATAGCTCCTTATAGGATGTCTCCCTTAGAGCTAGTCGAACTGAAGAAACAACTAGAGGACCTTTTGGAGAAGTAGTTTATAACCAAGTGCATCGCCCTGTGGAGCCCCTGTCCTGTTCGTGAAGAAAAGATGGAAGTATGAGGTTGTGTATAGATTATAGGCAGCTGAACAAGGTAACCATTAAAATAGGTGACCTTATGAACTAGTTGAGAGGTGCTAAGGTGTTTCCAAAGATTGACTTGAGATCAGGATGCCACCAAATTAGAGTGAAAGAATAAGACATCCCTAAGACTGCTTTCAGGACTCGTTATGGGCACTACGAGTTCACAATTATGTCCTTTGGATTAACTAATGCTTCTGCTGTGTTCATGGATTACATGAATAAGATCTTTAGACCTTATTTATATAAGTTTGTCGTTGTGTTCATTGATGACATCCTCATCTATTCAAGAACTCATGAGGAGCATGAAAGCCATCTAAGGGTAATCTTGGAAACTCTAAGAAAGAAGAAGTTGTTTGCCAAACTATCTAAGTGCGGTCTAAAGATCTTCTTCTTTAGATAGTTTGGCAAACTAGTCACATTTAGATAGTTTGGCAAACAACTTCTTCTTTCTTAGAGTTTCCAAGATTACCCTTAGATGACTTTCATGCTCCTCATGAGTTCTTGAATAGATAAGGATGTCATCAATGAATACAACGACAAACTTATCTAAATAAGGTCTAAAGATCCTATTCATGTAATCTATGAACACAACAGGAGCATTAGTTAATCCAAAGGACATAACTGTGAACTTGTAGTGCTCATAACGAGTCCTGAAAGCAGTCTTAGGGATGTCTTCTTATTTCACTCTAATTTTGTGGTATCCTAATCTCAAGTCAATCTTTGAAAACACCTTAGCACCTCTCAACTAGTCCATAAGGTCATCTATCCTAGGCAACAGGTACTTATTCTTAATTGTTACCTTGTTTAGCTGCTTATAATCTATACACAACCTCATACTTCCATCTTTCTTCTTCACGAACAGGACAGGGGCTCCCCAGGGCGATGCACTTGGTCTTATAAACTTCTTCTCCAAAAGGTCCTCTAGTTGTTTCTTCAGTTCGGCTAGCTCTAAGAGAGACATCATATAAGGAGTTATGGATATCGGTCCAATTCTGGGAACTAAGTCTATGGAAAACTCGACCTCTCTTTTTGGGGAAACTCGGGTATTTCCTCAGGGAACACATCAGGGTATTCTATCGCTATAGGAATCTCATCTAGAGTAAGCACATGTTCGACCTCACTCGTAGCTAGGAGCATGAAACTTTCATTAATTACCCCACAATAGTTTAACTCTATGGTGTCCATAAAGAAATAAAAAGATTTTACTAGTAAAGAGGACACTTTAGGAAACAAAACTGACTTATCATGGCAATCAAGCAATACTCGATTGGCAGACAACCAATCCATTCCAAGAATTACTCCTAGACCAGACATAGGCAGACAAATAAGATCAAAAACAAACTTCCTATCACCTATGTTGAAACAACATCCTCTACATACAAGACTTGTTTTGATAGGTTCAGCAGTGGGGGTAGAAACAGTTAAATCATACGTCAGTTCAAACATATTTAGACACAACATCTTAGCATGTTAGTAAGAGATAAATAAATGTGTAGCACCAGAATCAAACAGTACAACTAAGGTATGACCATTGACTAAACATTTACCTTGGATAAGATCTGATTTAGTGGCATCCTCCGCACTAACCGTAAACACTTTCCCTTGGTACTGGGGCCTGGCGTAAGAGATTGGTTGAGGACTCCTGACTGAAGACTCCCCGGCATAATGACCTGATTGACCGCATTTGAAGCAAACATTTTGTCCAAGGAGGCATGGCCGACCTCCATGATTCTTTCCACATTTAGAGCATGCATTCATTGATCGGGGTATTTCCTTGAGCAGAAACAATTTGTTTACCCTTTCATTGAGGTGTCCTTTATGTTCAACTGGTTTAAACTGCCTCCGGGGGAATCCGCTTTTAAATGATGGTCGTTGAGGTGCTAGCCCCCTTTTGAAACTTTTATTGCGCTCCTCCCTTTCCACCTTTTTAGTTTCCTCTACAAACGACTCTTAGTTGTCAAGGAAGCATAATCCTTCAGATCCATAGGAATGATAGCAGAACGAATTTCTGGCCTCAGACCCTTCTCGTACCTAGCGCACTTCCATAGCTCGTCGGGATTTCCTTGGTAAATCCGAGAGAATTTTATGAGCTTATCAAATTGAGCAGTATACTCTGGCACTGTCATGTTCCCTTGTTTCAATCCATAAATTCATGATCATTTTCCTTCTGATTGATTCAGGTGTAATATTGTCATGAGAATTTTGCTTTTAAAACTTCCCATGTTACCTGTATTTGGTTTGCTTCGAGGGCTCTACTGATCTTTCCCACCATGATTCAACGTCTCTCTTTAGCATGTAGGAGGCAAAGCTCGCCTTTTAAACGTCTGTGCATGAACCACCTTAAAGATTTTCTCTAAGCTACGGATCTAATCTTCCGCGTGTTTGTGGTCCAGACTTCCAGCGAATGTGGGAGGGTTTGCCTGATGAAACTCAGAAAAAACGAGCAGTCTTATCATTGCCGTCGTTCGTTCTCGACGTCGCTCTCTTTCCTGGGTTCTCATGAAGTTCCTCTGCTCTTGCATGAGCTCCGTCATGGCCTCCATTGCTCGAGTCATCTTATCCATCATCTCGTCTCCTTCATTCCTACTACGCATGTTTTTGCCATCGATTCCTATGCACACACAACAACAATTACCAAGGTGATCAGTCTTAATACTATTGTTATATGAGCATAGAAAACATGGCATCAAAACAAGGCACTCATGAACTTCTACTCTATAGTTCTATCATAACATATAAGACTTTAGTCATGATTTCACTAACGCCTAGATGGTCCACTCCTCAAGTCCTGAAAGGATAGACCTGCACTGATACCAAAAATGTAACACCCTAATAATTAATCCTTTATGCTTAAGTCATAATTGATCAATTTACCATGTGTTACTTCTTGATTTCATCGCGGTAATTTTTTTTTAAAATATTTCTTAGTTGAAAATATAGATTATTATTTTTGTATAATCTAAAAATAAAGACTCTGCGTGTTACTAACGTTATATACGCCCTGTATAAGAAATACTCATCAGATACATTACTTTCAGGCAACCAACAATACAATCCACAATTACAGTCATCCATACAAGTACTTTTAATTAGCATAATAAATCATAATAATACTTAATAAAAATACACCACTATTAAATGCTCCTTCGGATATTTGACGTCGTATACCCTTAGTCACATTTAATAGAAAAAGGAAATCAACAATCAGCATGTATTTCTGAATATAACGATTCAGACTTATTACAATCATCCAAGTTGTAAAATCTACAAACACCCTTTTAAGGTGTATTTGAAGCTCCACCTATCACTTCATCTCGAAAACAAGACGGAAAAGGAGATGGGGTGAGATACTTCGATAAGTAACTCAGTAGGTTATACGTTGGGTATGAATGCGGCTGTCATCGTTCTTGCTTCCAAGCCCTTCGGGTTTATTTTTGAAATAAGTGAAAGCGCACAATGTTCAATTTTAAGTTTTCGCAATCGTTAATCCCGAAGCGACGTGTCTTTTAAATGCGTCTTACATATATAATATGAATGCTAACATCATCATTCACATAACATACATCTTCACATCATAATCCTTGCATAACATACCATGAGATACTTTTGTAACCTTACTCATTACAAAAAATAATTATTCATAATTTTCTTTCAATTACTTAACATAATTTTGGCACTTTCTTGGCATAACTTTGGCAACCTTTGGCCAACATATCCCCTAGTAATGAGCTCATACCTCTAATCGTCACTAGAACCTTCTTGGGGTATTCACCTTCCCTTTACACCAATTGCATTGTTTTGTAAATGTTGCCAGCATTTACAATACCAACCCAACTGAGTATTATCGAAGGCTACTCACTCGTCTTTAACTTTCATCATTCATTTACCTCAATGTCATAATCATTCTATAATCATTTATAACATAATAACCATACATTTAACATCATCAATAAAAAAAAAAACATAACACAATCTTTATAAATTCATTCAATCATCAACAAATATCCATTGTCATAATTTCATCAAACATTAATTAACATTAATCATGTAATCATTCATATACCATCATAACTTCATAATTCCAGAATACATTCTCATAATCATAAACTCATTTCAGAATTAATATCATGGCATAATCATCATCAACTTTAACAATCCAATCAATTGTTAAATTTTGGGACAGATTCAACATAGTTTACCAATAAAATCACCATAATTATAAAATAGCTAATATGACCTTAATATTTTTATGAGATAAACTATACTGATCATGTAAACATCTCCAACAAACAAAACTCAAAAATAATTTATACAGAAAGAGAAATAAATCTCGCAATAATGCTCACTACAAAGAATTCAGCACAACACTTTCAGATTGAAACTTATCTTTACGTATTTTTCTGTATTAATCTAGAAGATATTTGATTCTGAACATTTTTATGAAACATCCTGCGTGTCTAAGATTTCCAACAAATTTAATTTCATTAAATTTAAATTAGTATATTTTTAATTATGAATTTTTTAACACTGACTGTCTAGTTTAAGAGCCTAATTCTGTGAGTCAACTTTAAAAATTCATAACTTCCAAAATATAAAGCCAAATTAAGTGATTTCTGTTGAAAACCCTTTATAATTGAGTTAACTTACAGGGAAAATTAAAATCAACAAAAAATCATATCTGTGTAAAAAGAACCAAATTATTTTCTGAAAGCTGTCTATACGAGTTTTCTCCTAAAATTTTGGTGATATGAACTCCTTATAACTTTAAATCATCAAATCAATTTTAAACCTTATTGTACCCTCAGAAAATTATCAATAACATATAATACCACTCATATAAACATGTTAATATCATAAATATGAATAATTATGCGTTCTAACCCAACACAAAAACTCAAATTTTTAAGGAAAATCCCCTACCTCAAGGTGGGGACTTAAATGATCTTTGTTGAGTTGTGAAGTGCTAGAACCAATTTGGATTCTCCTCTCTTATTGATTCCAAATTGTGCTTCTGATGATGATGTATAGAGGTGATGATTCTCCTTTGTTCTTGAGTTGAAAGGTGAATTAGGATGTATGAAATGATGTAGTATATGAATGTGTTTAGTGTTGTTTGTGATAATTATTTCTATGTGTTAATAAAGAAAATTGATAGAAATGATGAAGGGTAGTAGGAATTGATGATGAAGATGGAAAGATAATGGATTTGATAATGATGAAGTGTATGTTGGGAAGAAAGAAAGAAAAGATTGAGATTAGAGACTTATCATGTGTGTGTGTTTGTAATATAATGCTATTGTAGTAATGGGGGTGAGTAATAATGGAGTTGAGTGTGTCTCTCTAACACTCACCATTACTTTTTTTTTTTTAATATATATGCTAGTATAAAAATTACACTACTAGATATCATATCTATCTCAAAATATAAAAATAAAAAATTATTATATTATACTAATACTTTTACTTAATATATTAACATACAATTACATTCATTCTTACATTCATTTTTGCTCATGTACGTATAAGATGTAGTATTTTATCTTATCAATAACATAATTATTTTTAAATCATGGAGTCCTCTTAACTTTAACTTTAATGATTATGTTTAAAACATAATCATGATGTCTTTTGAATTATAAATATTTCTTGACCCCATCAATAATTAAAGTTTTCACCATTTATCTTCTTAATCATTCACTAATTACCTTTCGTAATATTTTTACTACGGTAAATATAATTTTTACCGTTTATAGTTGAACATTACAAAATCACACATCACCATAAGCAAGATAATTAATTAGTTCTAGGGTAAATTAAACTCACCTCCCTTGAGGTTTGATAAAATTACACATGCCTCCCCTCTATTTTCAAAACCTTACACACAGACCCCCTGAACTTATAAAAATTACACTGACTTCCCCTGACAATGATTAATTGTTAGTAAAACTAGTAGTTCTTATGATATATGAGAAATACATGACTTTTAACTATATATTTATAAATAATATACACTCTTTTAAAGTTAAAATGAGCAAATGACTGTGTAACGAGTAATAAAACTAAGTATAAAAAAATAAGAGAAATAAGTTTTAAAATATATATTGAAACATTTGATCATTTTGACTTCATAGAGGTGTCTATTATTATTATAAATATGTCGTTAAAAGTCATTTATAATTCATATATCATAAGAATTATTAATTTGACTAATAATTAATCATTATCAGGGAAGGTTAGTGTAATTTTTATAAGTTCGGGGATATGTGTGTAAGGTTTTAAAAATAGAGGGGAGGCGGGTGTAATTTCATCAAATCTTAGGGAGGTGAGTGTAATTTACCCTTAATTCTAATTAATCTTCAAGAAATCACATCACATCATATAAGATTAATCATCATCAATTAATTTCTAATCATATTCATATATCATAATTAACATAAATTATTATGATAAAATATCATTAACTCATAAAATAAAAATCAGGATATTACAATGTCCTTGTGCATGGTCATGTTGGTCACGAAAGTGTCGATGACATCCTCTGCTTCCTCGGCAACTTCTCTGATTTGGTTGGCAACTACTTTCTCCATATCTTTCTTGCTTTTCTTCGCATCAGAGGCTCTGAGGAACGCGTCTATCATTTGGAGCTGATTGTGGAGGGATCTAACACTGTCCTTCACTCCATACAAGACCTTGGCTTCACTTGCTAGCAGTTGGGACAAGTTTTCTAGAAGGAAGGAAACCACACTATCCGCCATTAGCTAGCTAGCTTGGCTACAGAACAATTGTGCGGTTAATTGTGATATTTATTTTATTGGATTAAATCTGATTTTTATTTAGAATTCATATTCACCTATTGGATGTTAGATTATAGTAGAGATTATGTTGAATTATGGTCTTTATTTTGTTGGATTAAATCTGATTATTTCGAGATTCCATATTTACCCACTTGGATGTTGGATTATAGTTGAAATTATGTTAGATTATGGTCTTTATTTTGTAGGATTAAATCTGACTTTTATTTAGGGGGTGTTTGATACATTACCGTGGAAGATTACCGGTAATCTAGATTACCTTGTAGATAGATTACCTCCAATTAAATTACCGGTAATTCATATTACCCTGTTTGGTATATACAAATAACATGACTGGTAATTCACATTACCTTGTTTGGTATATTAAAAAGATTACAAGGTAATGTAAGTATATTACTTTAATACCATCTAAATAATTATAAAATAAACTAATCAAATATAATTATATTATATATATTATTAAAACTAGCTTAGAGTAATGTGTTAGAGTAGTGTGTTAGAGTAGGTGGGTGGTTGATAGATTAGGATTTGTGTTAGAGTGGTGTGTTAGGAAATTATAAAACTAGGAATAGTAGTGTAATTTGTTAGAGGGGTAATCGTGTAATAAAATAAATTAGAAGATTACCTGGGGTGGTAATCTAGATTGCCACATGATATGGGGGTAATCCACCTTACCACTTTGGAGGTAATGGGTAATCCACATTACCTCTGTCTTTGTCAAAACAAACGAATCAATCTGAATTACCAGGTAATTTAATTGGAAGATTACTGGTAATCTATTCAGATTACCTCGTACAAAACGCTCTCTTAGACTTTATATTCACCCCTTTGGATGTTGGGTTATAGTTGAGATTATGTTGGATTATAGTCTTTATTATGTTGGATTAAATCTGATTTTTATTTAGAGTCCATATTCACCCCTTGGATGTTGGATTATATTTAAGATTATGTTGGATTAAATCTGATTATTATTTAGAGCTCATCATATTCACCTCTTTGGATGTTAGATTATAGTTGAAATTATGTTGAATTATAATCTTTATTTTGTTGCATTAAATGTTATTTTTATTTAGAAAATATATTCACCCCCTTGGATGTTAGATTATAGTTGAAATTATGTTAGATTATAATCTTTATTTTGTTGGATTAAATCTGATATTTATTTAGAGTTCATATTCACCACTTGGATGTTTGATTATAGTTGAGATTATGTTGGATTACGGTCCTTATTTTGTTGGATTAATTCTTATGATTTTTATTTAGAGTTCATATTCACTCCCTTGGATTGTTGGATATCAAATGTATATCAAATGTAAACATTTTGTATCATATCTATTGTCTACTATTTTATATGAGATTCTTCACCTTTTTAATTAAATCAATTCATAATATGTAATATCAGTAATTCAATTAATTCATAATATTCAGCTATAATATTAATTCAATCAGTTAATTCAATTTATTCAAATGATCATTTTAATTAATATCTTCCATCATGATTGCATTCAACTATAAAATTGATAAGTGGTTTTTAAAAAATTAAAAAATCTGAGAAAATGGCATGTGGCAAAAAATTAATGCAGGAGGTTCGTAAATATTATATGTATTGATAGATATTGAATTTATTGCTTTTTGAGCTATACTTAATTTTACTTATGTATACTAACAAATTATGTTAAAACTTCACATCGATCTTAAAAAATGATAAAATCTAAAACGCATGATTTTTTTTTTTTTGGTAAAATGCAAAGTATTCTTATAAACTTATTAGTTATTAGGTTCATAACCTTCATCGATAAAACTTGTCCTTTTATGCAATTTCAATAGTAAAATGTACTTCTATTATTTTTTATCTAAAAAAATTAGTGTACTTTAATTAATTTAATGCATTTCTCAAATTGTTTATCCAAATATAAAATAACTTTTTCTTAAAAAATTAATTCTACTAAAAATTAGTATGTTTTTAAAAACAGCACTGTTAAGTGTACATAATATTAGGAGTTCAAACAACCCACAACAACTAAATCACTAGTTAATGTGCATATCTTTTATATATTGGTATGCACATATATGATTTATGATATGCACTGCTTTTATATTCATCTTATTATACATAATATATATTTTTAAATAGAAGCTTATATGTCATTTTTTTAATAAATGATGTGTATTTCATTCACATATTAATGTACATGTTGTTCGTTATGCACAACTGTAGCATGATACTGTACACATTTATTAATTATTTTGACTGAAATTTTGCTACATACAAATATTTATTGTTTTTAAATATCAATTGAAACACACCCTATTTCTTTCTCTTTCACTTAACAGTTAACATTAGGTTTTTTTACATTAATATATAAAACAAAAATTAGTTATAGATTTAGGTAATTATAGAATTAGTTACGTATATAGGTAGTGCATTTTTTAGTATTAAAGTCGATTCAAATCGACTATAAACTGCAAAATTTTAAAAAAAATTTAACTATAGTCGATCTAGATTGACTATATGCACTAAAAAAATTTTAAAATTTTGTTAGCATAGTCGATCTAGATCGACTATAATTAAAAAAAATTTAAAATTTTACGGTCTATAGTCGAATATTTATACCGTCTTGACATCATTGATCACATTGCTGCATATATCGAAAATAAGGTAATACATTCCTTTATAATGAAATTATAAATTTAATTATAGTTAGAATAAATTAAGATGTAGTTAAAAATGGATTTAGGTGGTTAGATACATTAGTTGTATAGTTAGAATTAACTTTAGGTGGTTAGGTACTTTTTAGAATAGGTTAATTTTAGGTATATAATTAAATTATATATATCATTTAGATTAATGTAAGATTAATTTATAAATTAATTTTTTGGTAATAACATGAAGTCTTAAAATCAAAATTTAGAATTAGATTTTTTTTTTTTTTTTGATTTAGTAGAAGTTTTTTTATAACATGTAATTAGTAAGAAAAAAAATGTAATCTAATTACTTAGAGTATTAAAATTCAATTTATATATTTAGTGAATTATTTTATAAATTAATTAAATGCATGAATACTTATAAATTTATTATTTATTTTTAAAAATGAAGCAAATATTAATTATTGGTTTTTTTTTTCAACCTACTCGTGTCCTAAAAAAAACATTTTTAATATTTGCACGAGTAGGCTAAAAAAAACAAAACCAATAATTAATATTTGCTTCATTTTTTAAAATAAATAACAAATTTATAAGTATTCATGTATTTAATTAATTTATAAAATAATTCACTAAATTATACAAATTGAATTTTAATAATCTAAGTAGTTAATTAGATTACATTTTTTTTCTTACTAATTACATGTTATAAAAAAAATTTCTAATTCTAAATTTTGATTTTAAGACTTCATGTTATTACCAAAAAATTTAATTTATAAATTAATCTTACATTAATCTAGATATATATAATCTAATTATATACCTAAAATTAACCTACTCTAAAAAGTATCTAATCACCTAAAATTAATTTTAACTATACAATGTACGTAACCACATAAATTTATTTTTAACTACATCTTAATTTATTTTAACTATAACTAAATTTATAATTTCATTATAAAGAAATGTATTATCTTATTTTCAATACATGCAGCAATGTGATAGATAATGTCAAGACGATATAAATATTCCACTATAGACTACAAAATTTTAAATTTTTTTTGAACTATAATCTATCTAGATCGACCGTGCTAACAAAAAAACCTTAACACATTATTTTCAAAACAAACTAATTGTAATACCAAAAATAAAATAATGTCATCTCAACACTAAAAATTGGACGTTTGATAAGACACTTATTTTATCAATATTAAATATGATGGATAAATTAAATAAGTTTGAATCATAATATTTAATAGGGACTGGATATTTGTCCTAGACTCCTAGTAGACATCCATTTTCAAGTGTTAAAATAATATTTTTAAAAACAAAATCAGTTTTATATTACTACACCTAGATGTCTACTACCATGTTTCCAAACACACATTAAGGGTCATTTTGGATGCAATGTTTATGACTATTTTTTAATTTTATGAAAATTAAAAGTTATAATTTCTCTTTTTATAATATAACTTATTACTTTTTAAGAAGTTGTTTTAGTATTTTTTAAGAAGTCTGAATATTTAATTTCTTGATAACCACTTTTTAAAAACATTTAAAAAATATTTTTATTATTTTATATTTAAATATAAAATAACTTATTCATAAATTAATTCATAAAAATTACTTATTATTATCCAAGTGATTGAGTTCATTACCTTCTAAAATGAACCAAGTTTTTATATTGACCACACTTGAAATCTTAAAGGCTGTCACGGGAGAAAGTATACGCACAATCTAAGAGTTTTTTAAGAAATAAAGTTTAAACATAATATAATAAGTGTATGAGTTTAAATAGAATATAATAAGTGTATAAAATTTTAAAGTGTAATTCAATCACATTTCTCCTTTTGTATTACATTTCAAGTAATGAAAATAATAAATATGAAAATTGAAAAGTAATTATATTTGTTGACATATATGATTAAATGACAATATCAAATTTCTTTACAATTTCATGTCATGAGTAATAAATAAACTCTTTATTCATTCACCTCTATACTACAATTTAAACTTAAGAGATGGCGCGCCAAAGTATTGCTTGGTTTGGTACATACATATATACTCACTGAATAATTTGATTTTCCAAATAAATTGAACTACAATTCACTGATCTTTGCAGGTGAAACATTGGAGGTGAAAATTGATTGCAAGTCAAATCAATCTTGAACTTTATAGCTTTGACTGTGTAGATAATCTAGTTTTCAGATCCTCTGCTACTGCATCAATGAACTCTTCGGTATTCAAATACTGGGACCTAGAAACCCTGAAAAGAAAAGGAAATAATTTAAATCTGTCATACATAATAATCACAATGAATATCTGGCATCAAGGTTATTTGAGAATTTATATAATCTCATTTCTGTATAGGAAGATAGTAAACTGTAAGGCTGTGTTTGATAAGGTATACAACCTTACAGAACAAAAATGTGTATTTTCTGTACTCTTAAAAAGTTGACACATGAGACATAAAATTAAGCAAAATGAGATAGAAAGTTAGAAACCATTATTTTTACACTAATCTAAACGTGATCACAAATTTTTGGATAACAATAATTTTCCAGCCAAAACAGCCAACAAAACCCATTTCAACACTTTTGGCCCAAATAACATTCCTAATTATGTGTGTTTTTCTTAATGGGTTTTGTAATTTAAACCCAAAATCCTATTTTTGGCTGTTTTGACTGGTATAATGTTGTACTCCTAGCAAAGTTCAAACGTGATATAAGGACTTTATATTTTCTTGTCTCTGTCTACATCATCTCTGTATTTCTGTCTTGTCCTATCATGTTCATCATAACAAATGTAGCCTAAGAGTTTTTAAGAGTGAACTTGGGAGTTTAATAACCATATTGTATTCTAAGGTTATCAAACTCGAGACTCGTGGTTATGTGCTAGCTAAGACCTTAAACTCGTAAGAAATCTAAAAATTAACTCAGAGTTTAACAATATCTTAGTGCCAGAAATTACTTAGGCCCATGGACAAGAAGTGCAAGATCCTTTGTCATCTTTCCCAATTCCACTGTTCCAATGCAAGCTGCTTCCAGTTTCTCTGTAAAGTCCAACAACCTAGCATTTTCATCCAACTTTGCCCTGAAAAATTTAATCTACTTAGCCTTCCATCATTATTTTGAACTGTGTAATGGAAAAAAAAAACACAATATCCTTGAATTTTCGACATGCATTTACCTATGCGCAAGACCACGAGACCAGGCGAAAATTGATGCTATACTGTTTGTGCTGGTTTCACCTCCCTTCTGGTGAACCCGATAATGACGGGTAACAGTGCCATGAGCCGCCTCTGCTTCGATGGTTTTCCCATCTGGGCAAACCTGTTAACAAACTTAGCTACTTGAACATCCGTGCTAGAAATATATCCAAAGGAAAAAAAGAAGAAATGAACATATACATCAAAAGCAGAAGAAAAAAACTGAAAAGGTTTAGAAGAGCAATACCAGCACTGATGTCATCAAGCCGAGAGAACCAAATCCTGTTCAACGGAAAATAATTATTCTAATTGTATTAAAGCGTAAGACAAGCTGGGGCGAAGAATTTTCAAAAACCTTTGCCCATCCACTTTCTTAACAGAAGCAACAAAACTTCCATGAATTAAAAAACTATGTGTAGGTCTAGGTCACAAGAGCTTGTTGATATGCACCTTGAGCTAAGAAATCACTCTGCACATCCCCATCATAATTCTTGCAGGCCCAAACATACCCTCCATCGCTTTTAAGAGCATACGCAACCATATCATCTATGAGACGGTGTTCATACCTAAGAAACCAGTCATATAACTTAGCAATGTACTTTATTATGGTGAAAAAAACTTTGATTAGCATGAGAATCGAAATTCATCTAACCATATCCCAGCAGTTTTGAACTTGTGACTCCATTGGGCATCATAAACTTCCTGAAAGATGTCTTTGAATCTTCACAAAAGCAAAGAGTAAAAATTGTGCTTGAGAATTTGATTAACTACAATTTAGATAGATATGAATTAGAGTGATAAAGAAATAAAAAATTATAAACATAGATTAACCACAGAAATGTTGCCATACCTTCCATCATATTTCTTTAGAATGGTATTTTTAGTGCTAAGATAGAGAGGCCATCTTTTCTGGTAAGCAATGTTCATCGATGCCTCAGCAAAAGCTCGAATGGACTGTTTCCAAATCAAATACAACATCACATAGTATTATAGACATAGTCATCACAGTTATATCTTCTCTATGAGACGGAAGACAAAAAGAAGCATCTCGAAATGCGAACCTCGTCAGTATTATACATTGACAAAGCTACACCTCCAGCACCAGTGAAGTTATAGACCTCTAGATCTTTAATTTCTCCATGTCCATTGGGTACTGTAAAATGCAAAACTCGACTTCATAAGATACATTAATGTTATGGACCTCTAGCACTTTAATCTATTAGGAATTTACACTAATCAAATTTTAAGCTTCTGTCGAGCAATTTTGCAACTACATAAAGATTGTAACATGTAGACCATTTGAGTCATGAGAAGAAATTGATTGTATAGTGAATTTACCAAAAACCAGTTTCAGCTTTCCTGGGCCTTTGATAACTGTATCAGTTGCCCTATATTGGTCTCCAAAAGCATGCCTTCCGATACATATGGGCTTTGTCCAGCCTAAGCAATTGCTAGATAGTAATTAACACTTGATATCACAAAATAAAATTCAATTATCACAGAAGTTTTACTTTTATGAACCTGTAACAAGGCGTGGAATGTTTTTACAGATGATTGGCTCTCTAAAAACTGTACCTGTAAGACATAGAGATTGAATGCCCTTAGATGACAGCTAAGATACTCAGAACACATAGCAAGCTTTGAAAACCATTAGAAAGTTCAATTACCATTTAAAATGTTACGGATCGTCCCATTTGGGCTCTTCCACATTTGTTTTAAATTGAACTCCTTGACACGAGTTTCATCTGTGAAAAAGAAAACACGTGTGTGAATTTTAGTTATAATGCATGCTCAGCATAGGAGACAGGCCAAAAGTTAATATGACATTGAAAAGACGTGCTTAATTCCAAATTAGAACAAAAACGAATACCAGGAGTTATGGTTGCACATTTGATTGCTACATTATACCTGCAGAGAGAAAGAGATCCCAGGGTGATATTAGGAGGCGTCAGCTGAAAACAAAAGTTTGTCTAACAAAGAAAAAGGAACAAGGAAAGCTTCCCTATTCTCCTAGGGATTTGATTATTTGAAAAAAAGCGAACATTCACATCATAAATTACTTCAGTTTATTAAAGTTTATAATACTGAAAACAAATCCATATGCACTCAGAACCCATAATCCTCTTTCCAGGTTAATAAACTGATCTACAGTGACGGATATATGTTTAGTAGTGTGGGGACTTATGCCCCCACTAAATTTTGAAAAAATCTTTAAAAGTGTATAAATGTGTGTGTATAATTGTATATTGCCCCCATATTATTATTAAGTTTGATCCCACACTATAAAAATTTTAAGAAACATCATATTATACTTGTATATATAAATAATGTAATATTTTTGCCCTCACTGCTAAAATTTTCCGGATCCATCACTGCTCATCTATCTATTAACACAGACAGCAACGACAGAATGATACACAATTTGAGAAGTGAAGATATGCAAAGAAGATACACAATCAGAGCACATACTTGAGGGTAGCTTCAGCACTTTCGATGGTAACTCTATCATTAGTGGCATCCCGATGAGGAAGGCCAAGGTCAAAGTACTTAATATCCAGCTCCAAATAAGGGAAAATAAGCTACAAAAATAAAAACACGAAAGAGACAATATGTCCATAATGTAGAGGGAAAATAACACACACACACACACTTGTTTCATGAAGAGGACACAAGACATAACTACCTTATCTTTAATCAGTTTCCAAATTACTCGGGTCATTTCATCTCCTACATTTGCAGACAAGAAAAAATTATTCAGATAAAGAAAGTGGAATCAGTAGAAAATGCAAGCCGATGATGTCTTCTAATGCCAACTAGTAGAGTGTCTTAAGCCTAAGAAATCAATAATTCAACTAAAATACAGTAAATGTCAAATGATTAAGAAGACAAACTTATTAACAGGTACTGTTAAAATGTGTTACTCAAGGAAAGTTTGTAAAAGAAAAAATAAATACATACCACATAGACACAAACCAATAAAATTCAGTTTGCTCTTTCGGGATTTTCGCA
Source organism: Aeschynomene evenia (assembly GCA_013621005.1). Lineage (NCBI taxonomy): Eukaryota > Viridiplantae > Streptophyta > Magnoliopsida > Fabales > Fabaceae > Aeschynomene > Aeschynomene evenia. The sequence continues at coordinate 14,039,739 of CM024270.1, forward strand.
TCAGCATATCATATAATACACAGCAGTTTTAAGTTCAATTTACTAGAATAATGTTTGATACACGCCAGCTCACACTCCAATACAACAACAAACATTTTCCAGCTAAGTGGGATCGACTATACATATCAAACAACTTCATTGAAGACTATCTTAAACCATGTATATTGACAACTCCTTTTAACCAAAGTCCTTCTCAATGATTTAGTTTTATAGTATTTCTTGTTCTTCCTCTCCCTCTAGCTATTATATTTGATCTATTCTTTTAACTGGGGCTTCTGTGGGTTTTCTCCTCCCTTGACAAAACTATCTAAGGTGACATTCTACAATCTTCTCTGTAATATGTTCAATCCTAATCATATATTGTCAAACATTTCAACTGATCCAAATCAGCATTCTCATCTCTACAACTCTGAATTTATTCTCTAGTTGTTTTCTGACTACCCCGTATTTAGTTCGACATATAACCACAACTCACAATTGTTAGCAGCAAAATTTTCTTTTGAACTTCAGTGACACTATTTTATTAAAATTGCAAACAAAACTCAAAGCAGTACACTCAAATGGTTAAAATTGTGCACATGTGAAGCTGTGTGGAATTGGATAAGTAAAAATTATTCAGAAAATCGATGATGATTTTACGGGACATGTGTTCTCGAATCTCGATACGCAATATGGCAGGCTCATGTGTGGATTCCCAAGTTCTCATTAAGCTCATGATATTTCATTCAAATATCTAAAACTATGCCTTACACATTTTACTTGGTAAAATTAAAAATCACTTGCTAGTTGCTAGAACTACTACCTTCATGTTAACCAACCAGACAAAGAAACATCTCACTCCCACACATTTGGGAATGATATATGCAATAAAGCTTTGACAAAGTAAAAGTGATTTATGTTGGGACAAGACTAGGTATTGATCATGTACCCTATTTGAGGATGAGATCCAATATGAGCATAATTCTCAGCGACACAAACACAAACAGAGAAATAATAACTATGATTATGAATAAACGAATTAAATTTAGCATCAAGCATTATAAAATAACAAATAAAGATGAGACCCCATTTTAGCACAGTTCCCTATGATGCTCAAACCAGAATCAAATTCTCAAAAATGATGATTTTTTTGTGATTGAGGCCCTATTTTTCATATCCGATCAACACACATACACACTCTATGATAGAAATCATGAGAAGAAACTGATACAAAAGAAGAGAGTGATGCAATTGTGATGATACCGTCCATTTCGACGATTGAGTTGTCAACCCTTATCTTCCGAAACCCCATTTCTTGCTTTTGGTTGGGAACTAAGAGGCACAGAAACAACACACACACACTCACTATTGAGGTGTTATAGAGAAGAATTTGTAGTAGAATTAACGAATGTTCGGCTATGGATTCCCGATGAAGACAGAGTGAGTTTGGCCTAGTTATCAACGCTTGGACTTGTGCCTCTCTCTTTTCTTTTTCGACATGTGAATCATGTTCCAATTCCAAAACCAAAATATTTTTTGTTTGGAGGGTTTGGTATAAAGTAATAGTCTTATACTCGTACTAGGAATATATTAAATTTTATGAAAAAAATATTTATATAAAATGAAGTTAAATGAAAATATGTTATTCTTAAATTTATTTTGTACATATAACAATAAAAATACATAATAAAATTATTATTAGTTCAATGGGTGCAGGTAAAATTTTTCAATCACATGTTACCTGATATGATTTTCCATAATCATAGCTTAAGTTTGTTAAAATGGTTATTGATAGATAATCTCAATCTTAGGAAAATTGTTAGTCATATTTTGAATTTCTGTTAGTATTCATTGGAATATATATCTCACTCTATGTATCTCTATAAATAACAATTCAATCAATACAATTAATCTTTTTTCTTTGTTTTCATCTTCTCTCTTTTATCTTTGTTCTATTTTTAACATGGTATCAAGAGCCAACTTTTTTCGTTTCTATCCTCCATGCTAGCTGCTAAATCCAATTCACATGATGACTCGAGACGATTCTTTCAACACTTCCCGAGATAATCTTCTCAATCATGACTCAAGATCTTTCTGTTCATTTTGTGAAGGGTTAGGTCACACAATTGACTCATGCTTTAAAAATCATCCTCATCTTAAGCTGCAAAGGTTTGCAGTTACCGATCAACTTTCTACTAAGAGTAATGGTGAAGAGCTCAATAACAATATCAGTCTCCTTTCAAATCAGCAAGAGATAAGTGAGTATTCCAGTTTTAATTTGTCTCCCGAGCAGAAACAAGCTCTTATTGCTCTTCTCCAACATCCAAACAATCATGACAATCAGCAAAATCATTGCATTAATCAATTCTCTACCATTAACCTCAAGAACAAACACACTCAAAATGAGCCATGTATCAAACATCTTTTGTCCATAACCACTGATAAGACAAATCTTTGGATAATAGATAGTGGAGCTACATATCATGTTTCTTTTTTACTTGACTCTTTTCAAACTTATTATCATATCAAACCCATTATTGTAAAAATGCCAGATGGTTCTGAAACTGTTGCTAACATTGCAGGCACGGTTTTCTTCTCAGAAAATCTTTTTCTCACTGATGTTTTATTCATACCTTCATTTGCTTTCAATTTGTTTTCTGTGTCAAAACTAACAGATTCATTGGACTATTTATTTCTTTTTTCAAAGAGTCATTGTAAAATTCTGAATGCTTCATTGAGTATGATTGGTTCAGCTGAAAAAAATAATGGTCTCTACACGATAAGAGCACAACCTCAAGCATCTCATCCCACAAGATCATATTCTGCATCAGCATTGGCATCAATTTCACAAAAGCCCTCTTGGCATCTTAGACTAGGTCATATTCCTCATGATAGGTTACTTGTAATGAGAAAGCAATTTCCTTTCATAGAATCTTGCTTAGAGAGAAAGCCTTGTGACACATGTCATTTTGCAAAACAAAAGAAATTATTTTTTCCTGTGAGTGCATCCAAATCTGAACAACCTTTTGATTTAATACATATTGACATTTGGGGCCCTATTTCTACTCCTTCTATTGGTGGACACAAATATTTTTTAACAATAGTTGATGATATGAGTAGGTTTACATGGATTCATTTCATGAAATTAAAATCTGAAACTTCTCAATTGGTTCAAAATTTAGTGAAATATGCAGAAACACAATTCAATAAAATTGTCAAAAGCATTAGGACTGATAATGGACCTGAATTTCTCATGAAGGATTTTTATTCATCAAAAGGAATTTTGCATCAAACTTCTTGCATTGAAACTCCACAACAAAATGGCATTGTGGAGAGAAAACATCAACACATTTTGAACATGACAAGAGCATTACTTTTTCACTCAAATATTCCCAAAAGTTTTTGGCATTATGTATCAGCACATGCAGTTCATCTCATTAATAGGCAGCCTAGTAAACTCTTGAAAGAAAATACTCCTTTTCAATACTTGTATAATTATGCACCAGATTTGTCTAACCTAAAGGTTTTTGGTTGTCTTGCATATGCATCAACTATTTTAGCCAATAGAACCAAATTAGATCCTCGGGCTAGAAAATGTGTTTTTCTGGGTTTAAAAGAAGGAACAAAAGGTTACATTCTTTTTTATTTGCACACTAGAAATGTTATTTTCTATGAAAATTGCTTTCCATATCAAGTTTCACAATCTGAGGTTCGTAAGGATAAGGTACATTCTAGTCTGCCTCATACACATATTCATCCCTCTGCATTTGATGAAGATCACAATCATGCATCTCATAATCTTCATGCATCAACCACAAATTCTCAACCTAGCATTCCCTCAAACACACAACCACTTGAATCTGCATTAGATATTACTCAAAATACATCTGTAGCTAGGACATCATCTAGAATTAGAAGACCTCCCTCATATTTGCAAGACTTTCATTGCTCAATGATGACCAATGCTCTTCCAGCTGAACCAACAAAATGTAAGTATCCAATTTCTAATTATTTGTCTTATAATGCCTTATCTGCAAAACACAAAGCTTTTTCTCTTGCTATTTCCACCACCATAGAACCTCAGTCTTATGATGAAGCTGTGAGTCATGAATGTTGGAGAAAGGCAATTTCAGCAGAGTTATCTGCTTTGGAAGCAAATAAAACTTGGAGTCTCACCACTCTTCCAGCTGGTAAGAAGGCAATTGGTTGCAAATGGGTGTTCAAGGTGAAATTTAATCCAGATGGTAGCATTGAAAGACATAAAGCTCGATTGGTTGCAAAGGGATATACTCAAGTAGCTGGATTAGATTATGTTGATACATTCAGTCCTGTAGTCAAAATGACTACCTTCAGATTACTTCTTGCCATTGCAGCCGCCAAGAACTGGTTTTTACATCAATTAGATGTCAACACAGCCTTCTTGCATGGTGATTTAAATGAAGAAGTTTATATGAGAGCTCCTCCTGGTCTGTCTATTCCCAATTCCAAGCTAGTTTGCAAGTTGGAAAAATCTCTCTATGGACTAAAACAAGCATGCAGACAATGGAATTTTAAACTCACTTTAGTTCTTGTTGATTCAGGATATAAGCAATCCAAATCTGATTACTCTCTATTCACCAAGCACTCACCTAAGGGTTTCACAGCTATCTTAGTATATGTGGATGATCTTGTTCTTGCAGGAAATGATTTGGAGGAAATCAATGCCGTTAAAGTGCTGCTGGATAACAAATTCAAAATCAAAGACTTAGGAGAATTGAAATTCTTTTTAGGTCTTGAAGTGGCAAGAAGTAAGAAAGGCATAGCTCTTTATCAAAGGAAGTATGCATTGGATCTAATTAAAGATGCATGGCTACTTGGCTCAAAACCAGTCTCCACTCCTATGGACTATGCCTCAAAATTATCAAAGGACTCAGGTGATACTCTTTCTGATCCTTCCAGTAATAGAAGACTCATTGGCAGATTAATTTATCTCACCAATACTAGACCAGACATCTCATTTGTTGTGGGAAAACTTTCTCAGTTTCTAGACTCTCCCACGTCTATTCATCTCCAAGCAGCGCATAGAGTTTTGAGATATCTCAAGCAAGCCCCAGCATGTGGCTTGTTCTTCTCAGCTTCTTCAAACTTGATGCTAAAGGGATTTGCAGACTCTGATTGGGGAGGCTGTCCAGATAGTCGAAGATCAATAACAGGTCATTGCTTCTTCTTAGGCGACTCTCTTGTCTCTTGGAAGAGTAAGAAGCAAGTTACAATAGCTAGATCATCATCAGAAGCTGAATATCGAGCTTTGGCACATGCCACTTGTGAAGTTCAGTGGTTGGTTTATTTACTTAAAGAATTACAAGTCCCGATTCATCAACCAATTCCCATTCATTGTGATAATCAATCTGCTATTCACATTGCCTCGAATCCTGTATTTCATGAACGAACAAAGCACATAGAGATTGATTGTCATGTGACGCGGGACAAGGTTCAAGAAGGTTTCATCAAATTGTTTCCAATCAATTCTAAAGATCAGACTGCAGACATCCTTACCAAACCCTTGGCTCCTGGTCCTTTTTCAGATGTTTTTCTCAAGCTTGGCATGCTGAATTTTCATAATTCTTGCAGTGCCAGCTTGCGGGAGGGTGTTACCTGATATGATTTTCCATAATCATAGCTTAAGTTTGTTAAAATGGTTATTGATAGATAATCTCAATCTTAGGAAAGTTGTTAGCCATATTTTGAATTTCAAATCTTAGGAAAGTTGTTAGTCATATTTTGAATTTCAAATCTTAGGAAACTTGTTAGCCATATTTTGAATTTCTGTTAGTATTCATTGGGATATATATCTCACTCTATGTATCTCCATAAACAACAATTCAATCAATGCAATTAATCCTTTTTCTTTCTTTTCATCTTCTCTCTTTTATCTTTATTCTACTTTTAACATAATTAGTTTTCATCTTTTTCAATATCAAATTTGTATTCTGCATCTGGGACATAGCGTCTGCCGTAGTACTAACCAGAGCGGCATGATTACTCAAGACTGTTAATGTAAACCCTCATTTGGTTTTGATAATAACAAAACTAATGTAACTTTAGTTTGAGAAGCTTCAGTGGATGTGTTGGTATAGATCAGAAGATTGATGTAATAGATAAACCACTGTTAGTATTGTATATATGCTTCTAGAGCTTTAAAGTGTAATGTTTGTATTTTATATGAGAAGCATAGTATAGGATTAGTGTTGTAATAGGTTATATAATGTATAATCTTGTAATACACACTAGAGAAATGTGCAATAAGTAGTTCAGAAGCTTCCGGGGAAGATCAGAAGCTTCAGAAACTGGTTTGAGAAGAATCAGATTTAAAGGAGCTAAAATCCAGAAGATTGAAAAGTCAGAAGATTGGAGAACTGTGTTGATTGCTGAAACAGTTCTATAGCTGATACTTCTGAAACTTCAGAAGCATGCGCAAGACTTTAATTTGCTGAAGTTAATTTTCTGAAATTAAATATGTTAAATCTGAGTTAGTTAAATGTAATTTTAATTAGCTGTGATTATATATGCTTTAATGGAATTATATGTGATTAGGGATACGTGTATGATTTATGGCAAGTCCTTAGTGTTAATTTTCTGAGTTAATTAAATATGTTTTATGGAATTATATGTGATTATATATGCTGTTTGAATGAATTATATGATATATATGATGAATGAGTACATGTTATATGAAGAGATTAATGTGCAAAGTGAAAAGAAAGTTAAAAACATACAGAGTAGCCTATCCGTTCGTGATGAACGTTACAGGGAGCTGGCAACCTTGGTTGTAACGACTCATTAGCGGAAGGTGAATTACCCCCTCTACCCAATAGTATAGGATGAGCTCATACCTAGGGTCGGTGATGCGGAGGTTACAGGAGGGTGGTCAGGCCAAAACAATGTAAATGATCCACAGGCACCAAAAGGGCGTGCTTTAATGAAACAGATCCACAGGCATACTAAGTATGCTTAAAAGACTCAAGATAATTTAAGTAATGAACATGAGATATACGTTACAGACAAAGAATGTTATATTTCCTTATATAATTATATGATGGTTAAGCACTTATCACACCACACATTGATGATCATTTATGTTATTATAACTGTTAATTAAATTGGAACAAGACGCACATAGGTAGTCGTACCGGGAAAATATTATTTTGGAACTTATAACTGAATTGAATTCATTCATGCTCACGTATTTCTTAAATAAACCCGGTACGACTCCCCTACTGAGTTACTTTCAAGTACCCACCCCATGTTATTTCACCCCTTTTAGACAATGAGTACCGGCCATCAGGACGATGGAGCGAGCTTGGAGCCCGCGCAACCTTAGTTTAGCTTCCGTATTTGTTTATTAGATATGGACAATTGAGTTGTTTCTCTATGGATTTATGATTATTTTCTATGTTTAAGTTTCTGAGACCGGACCTTTGTTAGCCGACAAATATTATTATTTATGGATTGTATTTTGTGGAGTCTTGTGAGTCACTGTTTTAGGCTCATGAGATAACACTATTATTATTATTATTGTTTTGATGTATGTTTTGGGAGATTACATGGTTTATTCAATTTTATTGAGGTATTATTCAGGATAATTGTTTCCACGTTTATATACGTTATATCATTTCGCAAGGCCCTTATTTTATATTCCGCAAACGAATTACGAAAATTTCTCCCACGTATTTTTCGCGTATATGTATTTCAAATATAAAAATATTTATGATAATAGGAAGTAACCCTTATGAAATGGCCTAAAATGTCTTAAGCATTAAGGGCTATCTAGTAGGGTGTTACATTTTGGTATCAGAGCAGGTCTATCCTACAGGGCTTGGGGTAATGGACCTGTTATGCTATTGTTGCATGCACATTAGTTATATCATGCGTATGCCTCTTATGTGTTTAGTTAGTTTGGGGTGCATGAGTGGTCTGTTTTACTGTCATAGTAACTGTGCATACACAACTGTAATATGGAGCCTGATCAACTCAATGTTTCTTGTTTTGTGTGCACAGGAATATGGCACCACAGAACAGACGCACTAGGGACGATGGCGACACTGCATGAGGAAAACGGGTAAGGAAGCGGTGTTTCTGCGGAGGCGTTCATGGAGATGGCAAGGGCCATGAACAGGATGGTGGACCATATGACACAACAGCACACCCCTCCACCTGCAGCACCACCTGCGGGTAGCGGAAGCTCCTATTTTTCTGATTTTAAGAGGGCTAACCCCTCTCCATTTCTCAGCACCGTTAACCCTTCTGAAGCCGAGGATTGGCTGAGAGGTATAGAAGATATCTTTACGGTGGTTCAGTGCACAGAGGTCCAGAAAACGCAGCTGGCTACTTTCATGCTACAGATGGAGGCGCGTTCTTGGTGGAACGACGCTCGTCGCGCTTCTGATGTGGCGGGTGTAGCTATCACATGGGACATGTTCAAGGATATGTTCTATGAGAAGTACTTCCCAGAGACAGTTCGCCAAGACAAGGAGATGAAGTTCCTTGATCTCCGCCAGGGCTCTATGACCATTCCAGAGTACATTGCTAAGTTTGAGGAGCTCATATGGTTTTCTGAGATCTACCAGGAGAACCCAAAGGAGAGCTGGAAATGTATGAAATTCTGCGCTGGGCTTAACCAAGACATCAAGAGGATGGTTAAGCATATGAAGATCAAAGACTACCGAGAGATGGTAGACACCTGCAGGATTGTGGAGGAGACGAGCCGTCCAGTGGCTCCGCAGAGGGTCGATGATCAGAGAAGGGGTGCGGCCCCTCAGCAGACTAACCGCCCTGCCCCTGCACGCTTTTAGCCGTATGGCCAGCCTCGCAGGCCACAGACTCAGTCACGCCCACAGCAGCAGCAGCAGCAGCCGCGTCTGGCGATAGCAGCACCGCGACCTCCATGTGCCACATGCGGCAAACTTCACCCAAGGGTTTGTCGCGTCAGGCAGGGTGTCTGTTATCGTTGTGGCCAGCCGGGTCACATCTCCAGAGACTGCAGAGTTACAGGTTCACAACCTTCTTCCTCTCTTAGGCCACAACACCAAGGCAGGGTATTCACGGTTACAGCGGAGGGCGCAGAGCGGTCTGACGATCTCATTAGGGGTACGTGTATGATTTATGGCAAGTCCTTAGTTGTACTGTATGATTCCGGTGCCACACATTCATTCATTTCACATGATCATGCTAGGAGCCTAGGTTTGCATATGTCAGAACTACCTTTTGATTTGTTAGTATCCACCCCTACTGCTGCACCCATTAGGACATGCTTAGTTTGCATAAAGTGTAAGTTCCATATAGATGATAGGGCATTTACATTTGATCTCATCTGCTTGCCCATGACAGGTCTAGGCATTATCTTAGGCATGGATTGGTTGTCCGCCAATCGAGTCCTGCTTGATTGCCATGCAAAGTCTGTGATCTTTCCTTCTATTCCTTCTGCATGTGTCACCCCTGTAGACCTATATGTTAGTGCTATTAGACTGAACTGTTGTGGGGTTATGAGCAATGCTTACGTTTTCCTCGCCGCTAGTGAGATAGAGAAGGGTCAGGTGTTGAGTGAGCTACACATAGTGAGAGACTACCCGGAGGTTTTCCCTGAGGATATACCCGAGTTTCCCCCAACCAGAGAGGTAGAGTTTTCTATAGACCTGATGCCCGGGACCGGACCCATATCCATAGCACCTTATAGGATGGCACCCGGAGAGTTGGCGGAGCTTAAGACACAGTTGGAGGAGCTGTTGGAGAAACGGTTCGTTAGACCTAGTGTATCACCATGGGGAGCGCCGGTTCTGTTTGTGAAGAAGAAGGATGGGAGTATGAGGCTATGTATCGACTACAGGCAGCTGAACAAAGTGACCATCAAGAACAAGTACCCACTGCCGAGGATTGATGATTTGATGGACCAGCTGAGAAGTGCCCAAGTGTTTTCGAAGATAGACTTGAGGTCAGGGTACCATCAGATTCGGGTAAGAGATGAGGATATCCCGAAGACGGCTTTCAGGACTCGTTATGGTCACTACGAGTTCACGGTCATGTCTTTTGGGCTGACCAATGCTCCAGCGGTGTTCATGGATTACATGAACAGGATCTTTAGACCCTATTTGGATAGATTCGTTGTTGTCTTCATCGACGACATTCTTATTTATTCAAAGACGCATGAGGAGCATGAGAGTCACTTGAAGGTAGTGTTGGAGGTGTTGAAGGAGAAGAAGTTGTCGCCAAGCTGTCTAAGTGTGAGTTTTGGATGGAGGAAGTGAAGTTTCTGGGGCACGTGGTGTCGAAGGGAGGTATCTCCGTGGACCCTAGTAAGATAGAGGCTGTGATGAGCTGGGAGCGACCCACTACGGTGACGGAGATTCAGAGTTTTCTCGGGCTAGCCGGATATTACCGTAGGTTCATTTCGAACTTCTCCCAGATAGCATTATCCTTGACGAAGCTTACTAGGAAGAATGCTGATTTCGTATGGTCGAACGAATGTGAGAGTAGCTTCACAAAATTGAAGAGGAGGTTGACCTCGACTCTAATGCTTACGTTACCGGACCCCGGTGAACCTTTCGAGGTTTACTGTGATGCTTCAGGGAAGGGGCTGGGTTGCGTGGCTAATGCAGCATCGCAACGTTGTGGCATATGCTTCAGGGAAGGGGCTGGGTTGCGTGCTTACAGTAGTGTTTGCTTTAAAGATGTGGAGGCACTATCTTTATGGAGTCAGGTTTGAGGTGTTTTCTGATCATAAGAGTCTTAGGTACCTGTTTGATCAGAAGGAGTTGAACATGAGGCAGAGGCGCTGGGTGGAGTTCCTAAAGGACTACGATTTTGAGTTGAACTACCATCCAGGGAAGGCGAATGTGGTGGCAGACGCGCTGAGTCGCAAGACGGTGAGCGTGGCACACATGATGGTTAGGGAGGCGCAACTGATAGAGCAGTTTAGAGACCTTGACCTAGGAGTTACCCTTACCCCCACCAGTGTGAGAGTGAGTCAGCTTCAGGTGTCGAGTGTTTTTCTGAGGGACATAGCCAAAGCGCAGCAGGAAGATGAGGAGTTTGGGAAGGTGCTGAAGGCTGTTAGCGAAGGGAGGATGCAGGGTTTTCGGTTGGACGGAGATGGTCTATGGAGGTTTGAGGGGCGTGTCTGGGTTCCTGTGAGTGGTGACCTTCGGAGAGCGATTCTGGAGGAGGCTCATAAGAGCCATTTCACCATTCATCCGGGGATAGACAAGATGTACCAGGACCTGAGGAAGATGTTCTGGTGGCAGGGACTTAAGAGGGATGTAGCAGAGTGGGTCAGCAGATGTTTAGTCTGCCAAAAGGTGAAGGCGGAGCACAGGAGGATGCCAGGACTACTACAGCCGCTGAGTGTACCTGAGTGGAAGTGGGAGAGCATATCTATGGACTTCGTGTCCGGGTTGCCAAGGACTCAGGCGGGACACGACGCTGTGTGGGTTATCGTTGATCGACTGACCAAGTCAGTTCACTTTCAGGCGATCAAGATGACCTACCCCTTGGAGAAGCTAGCTGAGATCTATATCCGGGAGGTTGTGAAGTTGCATGGTGTGCCGAAGACGATAGTCTCGGATCGTGATCCGAGGTTCGCGTCTCGCTTCTGGAGAGCTTTCCAGAAGGCGCTCGCCTCGGAGTTGAGCATGAGTACGGCATATCACCCGCAGACGGATGGTCAGTCGGAAAGGACTATCCAGACCCTGGAGGACATGTTGAGGGCGTGTATACTGGACGGACAGGGGAGTTGGGACAAGTTGTTGCCCTTAATAGAGTTCTCCTATAACAACAGCTACCAGGCAAGCATAGGGATGGCGCCTTTCGAGGCTTTGTATGGACGGAAGTGTAGATCACCCTTGTGTTGGCATGACCCGGGAGAGGCGGGTGTATTAGGACCTGAGCTGGTGAGAGAGACCTCGGAGCAGGTAAGGATGATTAGGGAGAGAATGCTCGCGGCCCAAAGCCGCCAGAAGAGCTATGCTGACCAGAGGATACGACCCTTAGAGTTCTCAGTAGGCGAGCACGTCTTTTTGCGGGTTACCCCCACGACAGGTATAGGACGAGCCCTGAAGGTTAGAAAGCTTAGCCCTAGGTACCTTGGTCCCTTTGAGATCCTGAGTCGTGTCGGGCCAGTCGCCTACCGAGTGGCCTTACCTCCCACCCTCTCAAACTTGCATAACGTCTTTCATGTCTCTCAATTGAGAAAGTATGTGTCTAATCCTAGTCATGTTCTTGAGCCGGAAAGTGTACAACTAAGGGATGATTTGAGTTTTGAGTTACCCCCTATGAGCATCGTTGACCGCATCGTAAAAAGGTTAAGACGGAAGGATGTGCCTTTGGTAAAGGTGGCTTGGGGCGAAGGTCGGCTGGGCGACTTCACTTGGGAGCTGGAGGACGAGATGCGTCGTCAGTTTCCGCTTATGTTTACAGGTATGAATTTCGGGGACGAAATTCTTTTTAGGGTGGGAGAAATGTAACACCCCGATCTTTAATTAAGTCCTAATTAAGAGAAATTAAGGGTAAAGGACCTTAGTTGGGACTTAATTGGATTTGAGTGGATAAGTTTCTCCTAACTTAAAGTATTGTATGCCATGTGTTTTATGTGCCCAAGTATGTGATTTTATGATGTTTAAAAGTTAAAAAGGATATACGGATGTTAAGGTACGAGTCGGGACGTTTAGAAGTGTTTTGAAGCTTTTTCACAGCCCAGTAATCGATTACCATCCCGTGGTAATCGATTACCATGTGCGCAGAACGCGTTTTTCAGCGCGTTTAAGTGACGTTCGGGCCCCACGGTGACTCCAGAGCACGTTTAACCTAGCCACCACGTGTGTAAACCCTAATACCACTATCATTCGATCAGAAAACCCTCTCTCTTCATCTTTGAGCCTCCATAGGTTTCTCTCTCAAGAATACACAAAGCCAAAACCCTTCCACACCAAGAAACACCCACCAATTCTCACCCGATCGAGAAATCGACCACATATTCTTGATCCTCACACCGAAATACACATAACCACCGGTTTATTTCCTTCATCAAGTGTCACCGTTGTCACCGGACCGTTCGTGGGTTTAGAGAGAAAAAGAGGATTCACGGGAAACGTCGGGCTAGAGTTTTGTCATCAAAGTTTTACGGTTGTCTTCTAAGAGGTAGGGGTTTAGACATTCTAAATGTTAAATTTCATGCATGATGATAATGATTTTGATGGAAATGATGTTCTCGTTGTTTTTCCCATTAGGGTTCATGAAAGGGGTAAATTGTACCGATTGGTTTTGAAATTAAAAATGTTTTCACTGATTAAAAAGTGTTTAAATTGTATTTTTATGATTGATTTTCGTTTGGCTTTGTTTTCTAATGATTGGAACGATTCTAGGTTATTATTTTGGCCTTTGGCTATGGAAAATCGTGTTTTCGAACTCTAGAATCGTATTTTACAACGCTGTAATCGATTACCACGAGTTCGTAATCGATTACAGCAAGTGAATTTCCAATCGTCAGAAACGTGTGCTCTCTGTTAATCGATTACAGGGGTCCTGTAATCGATTACAGTAATCGATTACCACCCCGTGGTAATCGATTACAGCATTGCTGTTTGTGCGAAAATGAACTATTTTGACCCTTTATGCACCCTAATGTGTCCTACGACTTGTATGAATGATATGTATGAATGTCCTATGGAATTATATGTGATTATATATGCTGTTTGAATGAATTATATGATATATATGATGAATGAGTACAAGTTATATGATGAGATTAATGTGCAAAGTGAAAAGAAAGTTAAAAACACACAGAGTAGCCTATCTGTTCGTGATGAACGTTACAGGGGGCTGGCAACCTCGGTTGTAACGACTCATTAGCGGAAGGTGAATTACCCCCTCTACCCAATAGTATAGGATGAGCTCATACCTAGGGTCGGTGATGCGGAGGTTACAGGAGGGTGGTCAGGCCAAAACAATGTAAATGATCCACAGGCACCAAAAGGGCGTGCTTTAATGAAACGGATCCACAGGCATACTAAGTATGCTTAAAAGACGCAAGATAATTTATTTAAGTAATGAACATGAGATATATGTTACAGACAAAGAATGTTATATTTCCTTATATAATTATATGATGGTTAAGCACTTATCACACCACACATTGATGATCATTTATGTTATGTATAACTGTTAATTAAAAAGGAACAAGACGCACATAGGTAGTCGTACCGGGAAAATATTATTTTGGAACTTATAACTGAATTGAATTCATTCATCCTCACGTATTTCTTAAATAAACCCGGTACGGCTCCCCTACTGAGTTACTTTCAAGTACTCACCCCATGTTATTTCACCTCTTTTAGACAATGAGTACCAGCAGGACGATGGAGCGAGCTTGGAGCCCGCGCAACCTTAGTTTAGCTTCCGTATTTGTTTATTAGATATGGACAATTGAGTTGTTTCTCTATGGATTTATGATTATTTTCTATGTTTAAGTTTCTGAGACCGGACCTTTGTTAGCCGGCAAATATTCTTATTTATGGATTGTATTTTGTGGAGTCTTGTGAGTCATTGTTTTAGGCTCATGAGATAACACTATTATTATTATTGTTTTGATGTATGTTTTGGGAGATTACATGGTTTATTCAATTTTATTGAGGTATTATTCAGGATAATTGTTTCCACGTTTATATACGTTATATCATTTCGCAAGGCCCTTATTTTATATTCCGCAAACGAATTACGAAAACTTCTCCCACGTATTTTCCGCGTATATGTATTTCAAATATAAAAATATTTATGATAACAGGAAGTAACCCTTATGAAATGGCCTAAAATGTCTTAAGCATTAAGGGCTATCTAGTAGGGTGTTACAAAATCCACCTTCTTAAATGGTTACCTTTCTAAGGAAGTATATGTGAAGCAACCCCCTGGGCTTGTAAGCAATTCTTACCCAGACCATGTTTTCAAGCTAATTAAGGCTCTCTATGGTCTGAAACAAGCTCCAAGAGCTTGGTATGATAGTCTGAGTTCCTTCTTGCTTAAGAACAGGTTCTCACGAGGGAAGGTTGATACTTAAGGTAGTGAAACGTGAGAAGAGAGTTGAATCACGTTCCAACTATAAATCCTGTTTCTGAAAATACTTAAAAATAAAGATCAAGTATAAACTTTTCTTGCACAGCGGAAACAGTTTGTTAGTAATAAACAGAAACTTAGCCTATGGACAAGGCTTTTGTAGATCTTGAATGTATATTTACTTTCAAGGTCTTCTGAATGATAAAGGTTGAAACTTTAACCTTCAACACTTAGACAAATGATGATGATGTATGCGCAATATATATATGTATGTGTATGCTATGATAAATTGTAAAAACAATAATAATAAAAGAGTAAGGAAGAGAGAAAGCACACACAGAAATTTTATACTGGTTCGGCAACATGCCTACTCCAGTCCCCAGGATACACCTGAGAGTTCACTATCACCACCAACAACTAGGTGGAATTTCCTGCCTCTGCAACACCACAAAGGACTTCAACCTTGCACCTAAAACCAAGGTGACTTATTGTCTTTGAATCCACAAAGGACTTCTCCTGCACCAACAACTAGGTGACTAACTTCTCTTGCACCAACAACTAGGTGACTCACTGCCTTTGACAACTACAAAGGACTTCAATCCTTGCCTTCAACACCGAAGGACTTTCTACCCTTGCCTTAGACCCACTAAGGACTTCTTGCCTTACAAAAATAAGGACTTTGTATAAAAGGTGTGATTTTTACCAATTAAGAACTTAGATGCAACTAAGTTTGAACCTTGATAGATTTTTCTCTCAAAAGAAAAACTAGCAAAGCTAGGATAAACAATAAAGCTCACTCTTTTAAGAATTACAACCTTTACCCAAAAGAAAATAAAAACTTGAGGTCTAGATATTGAAGATGAAGAGAAATAAGGATTGATTTCGACAGCGTTTTGACACTTGTAAGCTTGGGTAGTCTCTTGATACTTGGGCATTGAGGTCTTGTATTTATAGGGAAAATACACCTCAATTTTCGAAATTAGGTAGCTTGATCTCCACCCTTGATTTGAATTTGAAAACTCTTGATCTAATGGTGAGAGCTCCTTCATATGATTTGAAATTGATCTTCCAAATATAGAAAAATCAAATAAGAGGAAGTTTAA
The DNA here is from genome assembly GCA_013621005.1 of Aeschynomene evenia. Classification (NCBI taxonomy): domain Eukaryota; kingdom Viridiplantae; phylum Streptophyta; class Magnoliopsida; order Fabales; family Fabaceae; genus Aeschynomene; species Aeschynomene evenia. The sequence continues at coordinate 14,055,896 of CM024270.1, forward strand.
TCTTGACTCTTGATTCAAATATTTCCCTTTAATCCAAAAGTTAATATTTGATCTTAAATATGGAAACTTTATAACCAAGCATTTGAAATAAGGAAACTTTATCTTGGCCCTTGAATTTGAATTGTGCCTTGATCTTGTGGTGTGCATTGGTTCATCATAATTTCACAAAATCTTGCAAAATTTGCAAGCATTTTTGCGCCACTTTTGGAGAGAGAAATGCTAGGGTTTTTAGCTTTTCTTGCTCCACAAGTGTGCCTCCATGTTGGTACGAATTAGGATTTCACAATTTCTCATTTTTGAAAATCCTAAATCACCAAACATGGTTTTCCATGGAATCTTCTGTAGGTTGATTCTTGAATCTTGAATATTCTTGAACCTTGAATCTTGAAGGTTGAGATTCTTCTAGAATCTTGAGACTCTTCAGGCTTGAGACGGAATCTTCTGGAATCTTCTAGAATCTTTCGGCTTCGTGCAAAATCTTCTGACATAATCTTCTGGACCCACATAGAATCTTCCGGGAATCTTGTAGATTCATATAGAATCTTTAGGAGGCTCACAGAATCTTTTTAAAGTATCCGTAAAAATATTCTGTTACTTAAATGCAAGATATATTCTAGAATAAATTCTAGATAATTATTTTTAAATCATTTGCATTTAATTCTCCATACAAGATCTTTCTAGATTTCCCTCATATATATATATATATATATATATATATATTTCGAAAAAGGTGAATAATATTGTGTAAAATAGAGATTTGATTTTGATTCTCTATTTTAATGTAATTTTCGAATTTTGAGGAGAGAGAATATAAAATAGAGATTAGATATTGATTCCCTATTTTAATTCTTATATTTCGAAGATATATATATATTAAGATACATGAATGATTAAATAGAGATTTTCTATTTAAGTCCATGCACTTTCCATAAATAGATTTTTGGGAAATCATAGAGTCTTCCAACCAAACTTTTCTTAATTAGAAAAGCTTTGACTTGGTCTTCAAAAATTAGAATTGTTTGTCTTCCAAGCCTTGTATGTTGCGCCACTTTTGATGGTCCATGGTGGTCAAGATGTGTCTTTTTATTTTATTAAATAAATTAAATCCTAAAACACACTTAACAAACCATTAGTCCAACCAAATTAAAACTTTTAGAGTAAATACCCTATTTAGTCCCTCAAGAGTAACTTTGAGGACAATTTAGTCCCTCAAGAGTAACTTTGAGGACAATTTAGTCCCTTAAGATTAATTTTATAGGACACATTAAATGAGAATTTAGTCCCTTCATTAAGTTTCTATTGATTGAGTTGTAGTGATGTTTATAACATATTGTATGACATATCACCTAAGTTAGGTCATGTTTATAACTCAGTTAACATAAACTTAACAAAATGACTAAATTATCACCTAAAATGTCCTATAAAATTAATCTTGGAGGAATATTTTGTCAATTTCAAATCATGAGGGACTAAATTGTCCTCAAAATTAATCATGAGGGACTAAAAAGGGTATTCACTCTTTTAATTAAGAATTTTATCATTCAAAACCTTCAATGATGAGGTAAAAGGTTCTTGGAGCTAACAGATACAACCTTATTCAATCTCTTTGAAGATTCTGGATTCTTAATTGTCCAAATATATGTTGATGACATTATATATGGTGCAACAAATGAACTTCTTTGCAAAGAATTCTCCAAGCTTATGCAAGGAGAACTTGAGATAAGCATGATGGGAGAACTCAAGCTCTTCCTAGGATTGCAAATAAAAAAAGAAGAGAAAGGAACCTTTATACATCAATAGCAGTATACCAAAGAGCTTATGAGAAAGTTTCTCATGGATCGATCTCGACCCATGAGTACTCCCATGCACCCTTCTCAAGTCGTAGACTTAGACGAAGATGGTGAAAAAGTCTCAGAAAGCAATTACCGAGGTATGATAGGTTCCCTTCAGTATCTTACTGCTTCTGGACCACATATTTAACTAAGTGTTGGTATATGTGCTCGTTTTCGATCCAAGCCTAAGCAATCACATCTTACTGCTGTTAAGAGAAATTGCGATATATAAGTGGAACTACTAATATTGGTCTCTGGTACGAGAAAGATTGTTCTTCTGATGTTGTAGGTTATTGTGATGCTGACTACACTGGGGAGAGGATTGATCAGAAGAGTACGAGTGGCTGCTACTGTTTCTTTGGAAAGTGCTTGTTCACTTGGTTTTGCAAGAAGCAGAACACCATCGCCCTCTCAACTGCAGAAGCTGAGTATGTATCGGCTGCAAATTGCTGCATTCAGATGTTGTGGATTAGGAATCAGTGATAATACTTGTACGATTAACTTAGCTAAGAATTGTATTCAGCATTCTCGACCCAAGCACATTGACATAAAACATCATTTCATTCGAGGTCATGTGAAAAAGGGTGATGTTGAGCTTAAATTTGTAAATACCGAGGATCAAATCTCAAATATATTTATAAAGTCATTATCTGAGGATCGATTCAATGCTCTGAAAAGGCTTATGAACCTAAGAAGTTTATAAGTATTTACATGCTTTGATTATTTAAAATCATTTTCTTAGAAACTCCCCTAATCCTAGTCTAGAATATGAGACAAGATACTAGAAAGCTTCTGAGAGACATATGTGCGATCCAATAAATTCTAAGAAAGTAAACTTTTCTCAGAAGAGCTTCTTTCTCAGAAGGAACCCTTCTGAAAATTTTTACTCAGAAGACACCTTGTTCGTGCCTTCTACTCCCAAGTACACTTGGAAACCAACAGAGGTGTTGGAAGCACTGTAGCTGATCATGCCATTCGCTTCACCACGACCGATATAGCTCGCATCTTTGGGACTGAAGATGTTTGAGAGATCATTGCTGACGACAAGGAGTGGTACAAAAAAGAAGAGGAAGCTGAAGATCAGATAGTCAAGGCACTCACTGGAAGAACTGACCTTCCTCTGAGTGGGTTCAAGGTCCCTCATCTGACCATGGGGGCTAGAATGGTATTCTCCGTGATTCAAAACACCCTGCTGCCGCGGATTGGAGATATGGGGAATATGACGACAATGGATGTGTCTTTCCTGTACTACATCCTGAGGAAGAAGAAGATAAACTTTGGGCGTATGATGATAAACTACATCATACATCAAGCAAACCCAAAGAGGAAACGGACAAGTCTGCCCTTTGGGAGTTTTCTCACCAGGATCTTCACTGATACGAAGTTCCCTGTAGAAAAATTTGAGTACATCTTCAACAACAACAGATTCACCATCGTGACCTTCAACTTGATAAAGAGATAGAGGATCTCGTTGAAGGAAAAAGAAACAGCCACCAAGCAAGCTTTTGAAGATGAAGCTCCAGAAGAGGCTCCCAAGGAAAAAGAAGTTGCTAAGGCTTCCTAACCTTCTAAGTCTACGAAGACTTTTTAAGAAGGTAAGGATAGTCTCTGAAGAGGCCACTCAGCCCTCTAAGGCTAAAAAGGAGAAGAGGAATGTTGACTCTTCTGAAAGCAAGAAGACGTAGAAGACTCAAACCACTACTACAAGGATATATAACAAGGAGTAGAGCATTTGAGGAGGCTCAGAAGTCTCCTCCTCAGAAAGTTGTTGTAGTTGCTCCTGCTAAGTCAGAGGACTCTGAGGAAACAGTCTCTCATCAAATACCTCCGTTGGTGAGAAAAAGGAAGGACCCTAAACTCACCTCCTCCACTGCTGCCACCACTAGAGCTGCTCTTGAGGTGGCAGCAGCTGCTAAGAAGAGAAGACAACTGGTAAAAAGGTATCCAACCAAAATCACATCTCCTCCTCCTCGCTCTCCACCGCATATACCTCAAGAAGAACCCTTTGATGATGCTAACCCTCAGGGAGAGCCTCAACATCAAGAGGTCGAAGCTGAGAACACTCTCATCCCGGAGAAGGCTGCTGAGAAAGGCCCTCTGGTCGAAGAACTAGAGCCCTCACATCACTCATCTCCTTCCTGGGAAGCCTCTGTTAGCTCCAAGAACCCTACATTGTCATAAGATGTTTTGAATGATAAAAATCTTTAAGTGTTGGATAAGAATTTTGCTTGTGAATACTAATGGTTTCATCAAGTGTTTCAGGAGGTTAACCTATGAGGTATTAAAAATATTAAGAAAACACTTGAAGCAAAAGAGCACCCAAGAGGCGCATAGCATAGCCTCAAGCAAGCTAGAGGCGCATAGCACAAGCTAAAGCTAGAGGCTCATAGCATAAGCTAAAGCTAAAGGCTCATAGCACAAGATCAAAGCATCAAGGGAAGCTTCTTGCACCACAAGCAAGCTATAGGTGGATCATAGCATAAGCTCAAGACACCAAGGGAAGCTTCTTGCACCACAAGCAAGCTATAGGTGGAGCATAGCATAAGCTCAAAGCATAAGGGAAGCTTCTTGCACCACAAGCAAGCTATAGGTGGAGCATAGTATAAGCTCAAGACACCAATGAAAGCTTCTTGCAACACAAGCTACCTCTAGGTGGAGCAAAATCCAAGCTCAACACATCTAGGAAGCTCAAGCAAGCTCAAGTAAGCTCAAGCTACCTAGCTACCAAAGCTAATCACCTAGGCTTGGTGATAGTAGAACAAGCTAAGCACACTAAGGGAGCTCAAGCAAGATCAAGCTCAAGCAAGATCAAGCTCAAGCAAGCTCAAGCAAGCATAGGCGCATAGAAGCATGAGCTCAAGCATTTAAGTCAAGTTCAATATTTCCTTATTTGGAAGTGGACTTTGATGCCTATAAATACCCCATCGTTTGACAAGAGCATCAAGAGAATCAAGAACAAAAAGCCGAAACTCTGTCAAAAATCCAAACAATCATTTGTACTCGAATTCATATACATTTAGATCAAAAGGGGTAATTTGTAAGGTTTTAGCTAAGAACAATTTGAATATCCTTGCATTTGCAAGTTAAGCTTTGAAGATCAAATAAGAGAAAAACTTAGTTGCATCTAAGTTCTTATTTGATTCTTAGAATCACGAGAATCTCTTCAATTCACTGTTTGTACAAGTCCTTCTAGTTGTGAAGGCAGAAGTCCTTGAAGGTTCAAGGCAGGGTAGAAAGACCTTCTGTGTTGAAGGCAAGGAAGTCATCTCTAGGCTAAGGTGCAGTTAGTCACTTCAGGTGTGAAGTGCAAGAAGTCCCCAGTGGTGTGCTGAGGCAGAAATCCTTCAAGTCTTTGGAGGTGGTGATTAGTAAACTCTCAAGTGAAGCTTGAGGACTGGAATAGGCACATTGCCGAACCAGTATATAAACGTACTGTGTGCACTCTCTCTACCTTACTCTTTGCATAGTAATTTCGCATATCACATAGTACACACACTTGCACCTAACTAAGTTAAAGCAACATAAGTTAGCCACATAGAGCCAAAGCTCAAAGGCTAGATAAATTAACTTAATCTACAATCACTAAGTTATCAAAACATAAGCAAGCCTTACACCTAAGGCTAAGCTATTCGAAACCTAAACTTGCTATACTCACTAATCCGTTGCACTCTTTAACAAGACAAGCTTATAGCTTGATCAGACTTGCAAGTTTCAGGTAACAAAGTTTTTGAGTAGACGTGATTCAACCCTCCTTCTCACGTCACAAGCACCTTCAATTGGCATCAGAGCTTGGCCTTGGGGTTGAGCACTCTAACAAGTGTCAAGGAAAAGATCAAGGGACCTATGGCAACCAACAACGCATACATTGCTGATGGCGCCTCAACAAGCAGACCACCAATGTTCTTGGGTGGTGACTATGGATATTGGAGGTATAGGATGACACTATTCATCCAATTCAATAGCTTGGATTTGTGGGACATTGTGGAAAATGGAGACAATCCAGTTCAACAAGGCCTAAACTCACATGGACAGATGCACAGAAGGAGCAGGTCCAGATGAACAAGAAAGCTAAGTACATACTTCTATGTGCTTTAACCAAAGAAGAATACAACAAGATAGTGTCTTGTGATTCAGCAAAGGAGATATGGGACAGGCTTGAAGTATTGCATGAAGGCACCAGTCAGGTTAAGGAGACAAAGATATCTATGCTTGTACATAAGTATGAGTCCTTCAAAATGGAACAAGGTGAAAACATAGATGACCTAGCAGTCAGATTCCTCAATATAATAAATCAACTTAAAGTGCTTGGGAAAACATATCCAACCTCAGAGATGGCTATGAAAATCCTAAGAAGCCTGACTCCAAAATGGAGAGCAAAAGTGACAGCTATTCAAGAAGCCAAGGACCTCAAGAAACTCTGTCTAGATGAACTCCTTGGGTCTCTAAAGACTCATGAGATAGAGTTAGCTACTGAAGAAGAGTCAAGCTCCTCTAGACACCAAAAGAGTTTGGCTCTCAAGAGCACCTCTACTAGAAAGCCTAACAAAAGCAAGGCTCTCAAGGCAGTTGAAGAGTCTGAAACAAAAGAGGAGTCCGAGGAGGACCTAGATGAAGAAGAGATGTCCATGCTTGTCAGGAAGATGACCAGAGCATGGAAGACTCACTCCAAGAAGGGTAAAGAGGATCTAGCTCGAAAGGAGACGAAGGGAAATACCAAGTTAGAAAACAACACTTGCTATCAGTGTGGTGAAAAGGGGCACTTCAAGAATGATTGTCCCAAGAACAAGCAGACCAAGAAGAAGTTCTTTAAAAAGAAAAAAGCCTTGGCTGCAACGTGGAGTGAGTCAGAGGCTGAAGACTCACACTCAGAGGAAGAAACAGAGAAGGAAGCTAACCTCTGCTTCATGGCAGAAGCTCACACTGACTCTGACTCTAGTGATGAAGACACTGAGGTAAATCTCGATATTCCCTCTCCTTCTTACCATGAGCTCTCTAATCTTTACGATGAGCTGTTGATGGATTCAAAGCAGCTCACAACTCATTTTTTGACCACTAAAAAGGCTTTAAAAAAATGTGAGTTGGAAAATGAGCTGTTAAAGTCTAAAAATGAGAAGCTTGAACAAGAACTATGTCACAACGTCCCTGACGGGTGCCGTGACTAAAAGTTAAGAGAATAGGAGTCGCCACCAATTTTAATTATGGAAAAATTGGAAAACCCTTATTTTGTGGAAAACTGGTCTTTTCAGAGATAAGGTTCGGGAGTCGAATTATGATTAGGGAAGGGTGAGAACTTAATCTCACTGCACCCCTAATACATCCGTATAAATACGGTTACCTTAGAGAAAATTATGCAAATCTATATTTATAATTTAATAATATTTATTTTCACTTTAAGATATAAGCACATAAAAGAAATATGAGAAGAAACAAAATAAATTAAAAATTAATTTTGGGTTGACAGGTTGTTGTTTGCGCCGACATATCCCCTGGTGCAATGAGGAACTCAAACCCGCGTCGTTCTTGTAGAAAATAGTTGTGTGTTAGATGTCTTTTAGAGAATGTGGAGTACAGGGCGAGTTATAAGTCGCACAAGTACCCCGTAACTTGAAATTCCGAGGATAATTGTCTCATACAACGAAATAATAAATTACAAAAGACTTTGTGAATTTTGTTTCGATTTTTGGTTAAAAGAAAGTATTACTTTTGAAAAGAAAATTATCTACTATTTTAAGAAAATATTTTTTAGGGTACAGGACGATCACCTCGCACAAGTACCCTACAATTTAAAATTTCGAGGATGATTATCTCATACAACGAAATAATAAATTGTAAAAAAGTCTTATGAATATAAAAAAGAATTGATGACAATAAGAGTAAAATAAAACAAAATAAAAGATATTGTGTTATTTTTAAGGAAAGAAGCATAAACAAAAAGAGAAATAATAATAATAATAATTTCTAACACACTCACACACGGTTACAAAACACAACATACATACTACACTCACACATTTAGGGTTAGAGAAAAGGAAAAGGGGTGAGGGATAAGAGAGAGAGTAGCCACCAGAGGCGGCGGCCAAGCGAGAGGGAGAGATGGAGGGAGCGGCGCCGGGCGCCGCCGTTCGAAACCGAAAGCCGCAAACCTCGTAGCAGCAGGGCGCCGCGGCCGCGGTGAGAAGAGAGAGATGGATCAAGATAGAGGGGGAAGCCGAGGTGGGTGAGAGGGAAGGACTGCGGCCGCCGCGGTCATCGCGACTGCAAGGCGCCGCGGTCAGTGGAGGCGGATGCCGACGGGGGTGAGAAGAGAGAGAGCAGCTGCGCGGCGGCCATGGAGGAGAGAGGAGAGGCAGAGGGAGATGGAGGAAGCGAGGCGCTGCCGCCGCATCCCGCCGCTGCTGGAGCATTTTCCGCCGTCGCTGTCACTGCCCTGCTCTGTCGTTGCTCGTTCTGTTATGTTGCAGCGGCGAGGAGAGGAAGAAGAGGCGGCCGCCGCTGATGGTGGCTCTGCAATCCGCGTCAGCTGCAGTAACGGTGGTGGCAGTGACTCTCTCCTCCCCCTTATATTATTTATGTTGTAAATTTTTAATTAACACGATGATGAGAATGATAGATGTAGTGATGATTCTACCTCTGCTCTGGATGTCTTTTGGTTTATTTTGGATGGACTGGGAATGAAAGTAGTCTGGGACTGATTGGGATTGTGTTGGATTTCTCCTTTTTTTGAGTTTTTGGTTGAGTGAATTGCGTATAAATCTCTGATGTCTTTTTTCCTTCCGATCCCCTTTCTGTTATTGCTTTACTCCTATTTATCATGTTTGGATTTTGTTTGTTAATTGATCTGAACCAGCAGGAACATTGAAGACAGATAAAACTGTCTGATCAACAAAATCTTGAAAAACTCTCCTCAAACAAATAGCTCTTGTCTCCTCAACCAAAGATGCAGATAAAATGCATCTCGTATATCATTGTTGTTGTTTTTTTTCTTTTTTATTATTATTATTATTATTTTTTATAAGCTAAAATATTTTGGGCCAGAACACAAAACAAACGGGTCATAAAGAATGATTTTTTTCACAAAATGGACTAAAAGAAATGGGCTGAAACTTTTTATTTTTTATTTTTTTATGAAATTGGGCTGTAAATGTATTTTTGTTTTAATGACTTTAATTTAGAATTGAAACAAAATGCACCGGTCAAAATACGGTGTTCACAGTTGCCTCTCTTTACTTGTTCGTTACTAATTTGTGAAAGTTGTAGCTTTTGAATTAGTAACGGACAAGTAAAGATAAGAACACGTATTTTGTCCCAATAGGAGGATGAATGTTGATGGACCTTAGATGCATGCAATGTATGTGTGAAAGCTTGTGGTTGATGCTGATAATAAAATCGAGACAAAAATTTAAATCGATGCAAGAGAATTTAAATCGATGCAAGAGAATTTAAATCGAGACACTGGAATTTAAATCGAGGCAAGGAAATTTAAATCGAAGCAAGAGAATTTAAATCGAGGCAAGGGAATTTAAATTGAGGCACAGGAATTTAAATCGATGCAAGGGAATTTAAATCGAGGCACTGGAATTTAAATTGAGGCAAGGGAATTTAATCGAGGCAAGGGAATTTAAATTGAGGCAATGAAATTTAAATCGAGGCGAGGGAATTTAAATCGAGGCAAGAGAATTTAAATCGAGGCATTGGAATTTAAATCGAGGCGAGGGAATTTAAATCGAAGCAAGGGAATTTAAATCGAGGCACTGTAATTTAAATCGAGGCAAAGGAATTTAAATCGAGGCACTGAAACTTAAATCGAGGCACTGGAATTTAAATCGAGGCAAAGGAATTTAAATCGAGGCGAGGGAATTTAAATCGAGGCACTAGAATTTAGATCGAGGCGAAGGAATTTAAATCGAGGCACTGGAATTTAGATCGAGGCAAGGGAATTTAAATCGAGGCACTGGAATTTAAATCGAGGCAAGAGAATTTAAATCGAGGCAAGGGAATTTAAATCGAGGCGAGAGAATTTAAGTCGAGGCAAGGGAATTTAAATCGAGGCACTGGAATTTAAATCGAGGCAAGGGAATTTAAGTCGAGGCAAGGGAATTTAAATTTAGGCACTGGAATTTAAATCTAGGCACTAGAATTTAAATCGAGGCACTGGAATTTAAATCGAGGCAAGGGAATTTAAATCGAGGCAAAGGAATTTAAATCGAGGCACTGGAATTTAAATCGAGGCGAGGGAATTTAAATCGAGGCAAGAGAATTGAAAAGTTAACGCTTAGAAATTGAAAACTATCCGCTTGTTGGGAAAGAAAATATCCAAGTATGATGAGATGCATGTGATGCATGATTATGCAAAAGCGTGTAAGGTGATTTTCCTCATGAGACAAAACATTGTGATTGTTGAAATGATCTAAGCGATTTTTCAATCCATATCCCGAATTGCCCCAGTTTAGGATGTTCGTCACATCGTTCCTCTTTAGAAAACTTCAGTCTGACCCTAGTTGAGCTTTGTTGCGATGACTTGGAATGATGATTTTGCCAGTTACTTTGACTATGGATCCAGTTCTTCTGTGGTGGTTGTCTTCGAACACGATTTTCTTATTTCTTGCCTTCGTCAGCATTTTAATTGTGCGAGTATGTACCCCTTTTTGAACCTTGAACCCTTGTTTGACTTACCGTCGTTTAAATCTTGTCAGCAATCACTCTTTTAGCTGTGTTTGAATACAATGTTATGATTACGCATGCATGCAATGGTGTAAGAAGATAAAGGGAGAAAAGAAATAAAGAAGGAAAATTGGTTTTATTCATAAATTGGAATGTATATAGGTATGGGTAAAGATAAGAGAAACGAACAATATGCGAAATTCTCATTTATTGAATAAATGTTACATTGGACTTGTATTTTACGTTTCAAGATCACAACTCTCTGCTATGTGCCAACAATCTTCGCTTTGTTCAAATTGCCCCAGTTCTGCTATAAGGGAAGGATAGGTCGCTCTTTCGAGTTTTCGACCTATCTGTGACGTATCTTGCTCTAACTTTTGCCTAGAGCACCCTCTCGGGTTTTCAGTCTAGCGAGCTTTCTTTTGATCTTAGTTTTTTTTTTTTTAGGCGAAGTATTTTTTCACTACATCTGAATTGATTGGCTTCGGAAGTACTTGTCCTTCCATATCTGTTAGAATCAAGGCTCCTCCCGAAAAGGCATCTTTTACGATGTAGGGACCGTCATATGTGGGAGCCCATTTTCCTCTGTTATCCTCTTGATTCGAGAGTATTATTTTCAAGACGAGATTACCGGGTTGGAATGTTCGGGGGCGCACATTTTTGTTATACGCTCGGGCTATCCTTCTTTGGTACAACTGTCCGTGACATATCGCATTCATTCGCATTTCTTCTATCATATTCAATTGCTCATATCTTGCTTTGATCCATTCAGCCTCCTCCAAATCTGTCTCTATTAGGACCCTCAGCGATGGAACTTCCACTTCGACGGGTGTCACTGCCTCCATCCCATACACCAAGGAGTAAGGTGTTGCTCCAGTTGAGGACCTAACTGATGTGCGATACGCGTGTAGTGCGTATGGTAACATGTCGCTTCAGTCCTTGTATGTGACTACCATTTTTCCCAGAATCCTCTTGATATTCTTGTTCGCAGCCTCGACCGCGCCGTTCATCTTAGGGCGATAAGGAGATGAATTGTGGTGTTTAATTTTAAAATTCTCGCAGAACTCTTTTACTTCTGAATTGTTGAAATTAGTGGCGTTGTCTATGACGAGTCTTTCCGGCAACCCATACCTGCAGATGATGTTATTTCTCAAGAACTTCACCACCACTTTGCGCGTTACATTAGCGTAAGAGGCTGCTTCAACCCACTTGGTGAAGTAGTCAATTGCCACTAGAATGAACCTGTGCCCATTTGAAGCTTTGGGATTGATTGGCCCTATGACGTCCATGCCCCACATGGCGAATGGCCATGGTGATGACAAAGCATGTAGTGGCAATGGTGGGGAATGAATCTTATCCGAATAAATCTGGCACTTGTGACATTTCCTCACGAACTCAATGCTGTCCTTTTTCATTGTGAGCCAATAGTACCCGTGTCTGAGAATTTGTCTGGAAAGCGTGTGTCCGTTTGCATGGGTCCCACAAATACCTTCATTTACCTCTAAGATGATCAAATTGGCCTCTGTCGCATCAACACACCTTAACGGAATGCCGTCATGATTTCTTTTGTATAATACATCTCCTGAGAGGAAGAAGGACATCGATAGCCGCCTAAGCGTCTTTTTTTCATTTTCAGAAGCCTTCGATGGGTATTCCCTTCGTTTAATAAAATTTTTGATATCATGAAACCATGGTTGGCCATCTGACTCTTCCTCGACATTGGAGCAGTATGCTGGTTCCTTTTCGATCACCACTTGCAAAGGTCGTATGTCCATTTCTATGTCAAGCTTAGTCATAACAGCTAATGTAGCCAGTGCGTCCGCAAACTGATTCTGTTCGCGAGGCAAATAATGGAAAGTGATCTCGTCAAATCTTTCTTTGAGACCGGTGAGACATTGATAATATGATAACAACCGGTGCTCTTTGACCTTCCATTCTCCATTAACTTGGCAAATGACAAGTGCCGAATCCCCATACACTTCTAAGTGTTGCACGTCGAGAGCTATTGCAGCTTTCAAACCTGCTATGCAAGCTTCATATTCTGCAGTGTTATTGGTGCAATCGGAAGCAAGCTTGATCGCGATTGGAAATTGTTTTCCATCAGGAGAGATTAGCACTTCCCCGATCCCATTACCGTGTGTATTTGCTGCTCCGTCGAAGTACATTCTCCATATCATATCACCTTCCCCTTCGCCTTCATCCTCTCCCTCCATGGCAGCTACAAGCTTCTCATCGGGGAAATCGAATCCCATGGATTGATATTCTTCAAGCGGGTTTTCAGCGAGGTGGTCAGCAATGACACTTCCCTTTACAGCCTTCCTAGTTACATACTTTATATCAAATTCTGCTAACGCCACTTGCCATTTGGACATCCTCATTGAGATATGAGGGCTCTCGAAGATGTACTTTAGGGGGTCCATGCGCGATATTAGCAAAGTTGTGTAGTACAACATATATTGACGCAACCTTCTTGCTGTCCACACCAGTGCGCAACAAGTTTTCTCAATGGCCATATATCGGGACTCGCAATCATTGAACTTCTTGCTCAAATAGTACACTGCTTGCTCTTTCCTTCCTGACTCGTCGTGCTGTCCCAAAACTGCACCCATGGAATCATGTAGGACTGTTAAGTACAGAATGAGTGGTCTCCCCGGTGTTGGGGAGACCAAGAGTGGTGGATTTTTCAGATAGCCCTTTATTTTCTCAAAGGCCTCTTGGCACTTTTCATTCCAGTGTAACGGATTATCTTTCCTCAAAAGCTTGAATATTGGCTCACACGTATGCGTCATGTTAGAAATAAATCTTGCAATGTAGTTCAGACGACCTAGAAAGCTTCTAACTTCTTTTTCTGACTTGGGGGTGGGCATCTCCTGGATAGCTTTGATTTTTTCTGGGTCGAGTTTCTACTGACTATGAATCCTAACAACTTTCCCGTAGATGCCCCAAAAGTGCATTTCGCCGGATTTAAACGAAGCTTGTACATTCTGAGTCGTTTAAACAACTTTCTGAGGACCGCAACATGACTTTCTCCTTCCTGGGACTTTGCAACCATGTCATCCACACATACTTCCAACTATTTATGAATCATATCATGGAAAAGGATCACCATTGCTCGCTGATAGGTTGCTCCGGCGTTCTTTAGTCCAAATGGCATGACACGATAGCAAAACACCCCCCATTGAGTGATAAAAGCTGTTTTCTCCTTGTCTTCTTCTGCCATAAGTATTTGGTTGTACCCAGAATACCCATCCATAAAGGAAAAACGATGACTTTTTGCGGTATTATCGACGAGGACGTCGATGTGCGGCAAAGGAAAGTTATCTTTTGGACTAGCTTTGTTCAAATCTCTATAGTCGACACACATCCTGACATTTCCATCCTTTTTAGGCACGGGTACGATGTTTGCCAGCCACTGTGGGTAGCGCGGAACTTCTAGAAAGCCTGCATCAAATTGTCTCTTGACTTCATCTTTAATCTTAAGAGACATCTCCGGACTCATTCTTCGCAATTTTTGTCGTTTCGGCTCGAACCCTTCTATCAATGGGATTTTATGAGAGACGATTTCAGGGTCTAGACCAGGCATATCTTCGTAAGACCAGGCAAAGACGTCCAAGTACTCTTTGAATAATGCGATCATTTCTTCCCTTTCCGGATTGTCGACTATTTTAACCTCTTTTTTATTTTCATCACTCCCCAAGTTTATCATTTCAATAACCTCATCGTGTGGATTTATCCCTCTTTCCATTGAGTTTATTATTTTAGAGAATTGTTGGCGTAATTCAGAGTCTTCTTCTTGTTCAAGTTCATTTAAGTCCGTTGTAACGCAATAGTCAATTAACGGGTTTTCGCAATTGTTCGTAACAAAAAGAGATCCCGTCGAAGAGGAATCCCTGGAAGAAAGTAATAGATGAATAAAAACAGAAGGCTAGAAAATGGATTATCAAATGGAAATATGCGTAATCATAAGTAACATTAATCAAAAGTACAAGCCAAAGTATAAAAGCGTTCATTACTTAAAAGAGAGTAAATCATTAAGGGGTTCAGATTCCCAATTGTCTAATGCGCCCGGTTCTTGACAGGGGTGGATCTTTTGAGGGACCTCCGAAGTGCTTTGGATGACATTGATAACATCCTCTTCATCTTTTGCTGACGACGGCGTGAATGTCTCTTTGATGTGTGGAATCCTCTTTACTTGCAGAGATGATTTTCCGCTTCCATCGTATCCTAGCCCAAGTTTTCCCGGATTTTCAGGCAATGAAATTGGGTACTTGATCCCTTGCAGTTGACTTCCTAACCCTTTCCCTTCCTTGAAACCGTTTTTCTGCATTATTCGGAGGGCCACCTCCTTTACACCTTCTGGCTCAACGATTTCAAGGTTTTGCAAAGCACTTTCTAGGGCATCTTCAGCACAGTCAATGTAAGGGATTGTTACAGATTTAGAAAGTAGCATTGTTTCTTCCCCTTTTATGGTCACGAGCCTCCCATTATCTATGTACTTCAGTCTTTGATGCACCGTGGATGGAACTGCACCAGCCTCGTGAATCCAGGGTCTCCCCAGAATCATCGTATAATCTGGTTCGATATCCATTACATCAAACACAGTGTTGAAGAGAGTTGGGCCTATCTCTAATTGAAGCTGAATGTCACCCAAAAACTCTCGGGCCGAGCCGTCAAACGCTCTCGCGATTGTCCCTCTTGGTTCGATCTTTGACGGGTCTACTGATAGTTGTTGCAGTGTGGAATAGGGAAGTACATTGAAAGCTGATCCGGGGTCAATCAACACCTTTGCCACGATATAACCTTCACACTTCAAAGTGATGTGGAGTGCTTTCTGACGTCCAGTCTTACCAGGAAATATTTTGGTATCTGTGAAGGCTATAGTGTTTGCAACCTTAATTGCACTAACGATCCCTTCAACCTTTTTCTAGGGTTATATCTTTGGGTACAAAGGCCTCATCCAAAACCCTCTTTAGTGCGTGACGATGTGCATCAGATATCATGATCAGGGAGAAAAGCGAGATCCTTGCAGGTGTTCTTTTCAGTTGCTCCACTACATCGTACTCACTTTGCTTCATAATCTTGAGGAAGTCTCCCTGCTCTTCTTCTAACTTTTCCTTCTTCTCTTTCTCATCCTCTTTTGTTTGGGGAATCACTAATTTCTCATGAGTATAGCACCTTCCGCTTCGAGTGATCCCTGCGATGTCAGTCGTACTCTTCACCACTCCTGTATCAGGTCCCCTAATGGTTCATGATCCCTCCTTTTCCATTTCACTGGTTCTATTGCAAGACAAACCTATCACCTTATATGTTGGTAGTGTTTTTGTTGATCGAGCATGGCTAAGCTCCATGGTTGTTTCATACTTCCAAGGGACAGCGTGGTTACTCTCGTAAGGAGAAGGACTCCCTGCCCTAGAGGTATGGGTTGTTGCCTGTGGGAAAACTTTGTAGACAGGGGGTGTTGAGTTAATCATATGGATACTCTCTTCTTTTTTTATAGGCATCTCAATCACTCCTAGCTTGATCATCTTTTGAATAAAGATCTTGAGTGCGGGGCAATTCTCAAGGCGATGCATGTTTTCATCACTTGAGCAACCGCAAAACAAGTCTCTATCTTTATCGCATATGGTCCTACCTTCCACGACCATCTCGTAGCCGGCTCTTCTCAAGGCTTCCACGACTTCCTTCATGGAGAAGTTGGTATTTCCTGTCGTAGCGTTCACATCTTTTTCTTCGCTGATCATACTTACATGTCCTCTACTATGGGGAGGAAATGGGTTATCTTTCCCATTTGGTGTTTGGCTTTCCTCCAACTTAATGGTCCCAGTGTCAATTAACTGCCAAACCGCATTCCGAAAACCGTAACACTCTTCGACATTATGTCCAGGGAAATCAGAATGATATTCGCACGTCTTTACTGGATTATACCACCTGGGGTACGGTGGTTCCTGTATTTTCCCTGGTACTGGTCTCATTAAATTATCTCTACACAAACATTTAAAGAGTTCACTCTTGCTCATGTGGAAGTCGGGTAATGGTCGGTTCTCCATCCTACGAGTGTTGTTTGCGGCATTTGTCCTCTGTTGGGCTGCTTGGAAGTTGACTTGTTGGTAATTTGGCTGTGGAGCTTGGTAGGGCCTTTGAGTGGTATTTGTGTTGGTTTGGGAATGAGTGGTATGGTTAGCTTGAGGAATGTAAGGTGCTTGGTGATGATATGGTGTGTTTATTTGAGGATTAGAGGCTTGGTTAATTTGGGGAGTGTATGATGACTGGTAATAGTGGTTTTGAGATGGTTGGTAGAAAGGTTGATGTGTTGGTTGTGTGGGAGAATTGTTGTACTGTGGATTGATGTAGTTGACAGCGGTTTCCTTCTTCTTGAAATGAGAAGCCTTTCTTGACTGAGAATCATTTGTGTCTCCTGACTCGATTTTTCCATCAAGAATATTCGTCTCGATTCTTTCCCCTATCTCAACTAGATTGACAAACTCCTTAACATGTGTGCCCAACATGATCCTGAAATATGGCCCTTCCAGTGTACGGATAAAATGGGAGCACATTTCTTGCTCCATCATTGGTGGATCACTCTAGCTGCAAGAGCTCGCCACCTTAGGGTATACTCTTTAAAGGATTCTCCTTCCTTCTTTTTCAAACTCTTCAATTGGTCTCTAGTGGGCGCAACATCTACATTGAATCTATATTGGTTAGTGAAAGCCCACGCGAGATCTTCCCAGCGTTTGGTCGTTGACCGATCAAGCCGCATATACCAATCCCATGCGGCTCCGACTAGACTTTCAGAAAAGAAACTAACCAGGAAATTTTCGTCTCTAGACCACATTCCCATCTTTGTGCAATACATCTTTAAGTGCATTACCGGATTGGTACTTCCGTCAAACTTAATAAAATCCGGCATTTGGAAATCCTTTAGGATCATTACATTGGGGGCGGCACATAATTCGTCGATGCCCATTGGCCCAAACAAGTTGGGTTCTTTCCAGGCCCGCATATGTTGTCGCATGTCTTCTTCTATCTCCTGTTTTAGCTTAGCCTTTGCCATCTCAAATATGAGTTGCTCCTCCTCCTCTTTTCCATGTGGCTCAAACCCTGGCGGAGTTTCAACTTTCTTAGACTGAGTTAAGTCTTCGATTTGTTATGCTTGTTCTAATATTATAGCTTTCAATGCCTCAATTTCCGGGTTCTTGGGTCCGTTTTCTTGCTCCATAGTCTCCTCCTTTCTTTTTGACTTATTTCCAACCTTTGATTTTTGTTGCTTGTCCTTCCTGACCTCGGTTCTAGGTCTGAGTTCGTAGGGTTCTCTGTTAGGATCAGACGAAGTTAATTTTGGAGGCGCAATGTTGACAATACCTGAAAACATCAGAGTTAAGATAAGGAAACAAAAACTTAATAGTGAGGGGTGTTATCAAAGGTACATCCTTATCAGAGAATTTTTCATTCATAAGATAAGACTTTTGATGGATGTAAGAACGAGGGTAGTCCACACACTAGCAATATGACGTCTGATGCGGGTCCACATTAGAGTTTCCGCACAAGGTAGCTTCAAAGGAATTGATGAAAGTGTATGTGTGCACGAGAAGGGGGGGTTGAATCGTGCAAGTTTTAAAAATTACTTCTTAAAACTTTTACTTAGAAAGTTGTTTTTACTCAGAAGGTAGAATTAAGAGTTTGCAGCGGAAATTACTTTCTGAGAAGATTAAGTTTCTGAGAACTTAGTCTTTCTGAGAAAGTTCCTTTCTGAGCAATTTTAAGAAAATGACTTTACGTTAGAATTTCTTAAACGCTTTCTGATTTTAATCAATAAAGTTTTTACGAGACTTCTTAATTAAAATCGTGGCAAAGTTTTCCTCAAAGATTTATGCAAGTAAAGAGTAAGGGAGAAAAGCTTAACACAAAGAATTTTATACTGGTTCGGTTATAACCAACCTACTCCAGTCCTCAACCTTCAGTTGAGAGTTCTTGGATATTCTTCTTAAAGTGCCTTCCCAGACAACACTGCCTTTACCAAGTAAAGGACTTCCACCACTTCACAACCCGAAGTGGATTTCCTTGCCTCACACTAGAGGACTTCCTTGCCTCCAACACTAGAGGACTTCTTTGCCTTAATCACTTAAGGACTTCCTTGCCTCACACTGAGGACTTCTTTGCCTTAAACACTTAAGGACTTAAACTTTGCCTCAAAAACACTTCGAGGACTTAAACTGCCTTCAAACAGCGAAGGACTTAGCGTTTTTCGGAAAGTTGTTTTTGCTTTGAAAACCAACTACTAAGATTAAGTTACAAACTTAATTTGACCCTTAGTAGACTTCTAGATTTAACTTACAATTGTAAGAATTTACACCAATACAGAACTAGAAGATTTTCGCAAAGTTGAAAGAACAATTCCGTAAAATTGTCTTTCTGAGAAAGTTCTAAGTTTTCGCAGATGATTTTCAATTCAGCAGAGTTTTTGCACGTTTAATCAAGAGTTTTTAGCGCAAGAGTTTCGTCACATTGCTCTGGAATTGAACTCATATATATAGGCATCAAAGAGCCGCGAAATTAGAAGCTTTCACTTTGCTTATGTGGCTGTGTTTTTTTCAGAACGGCTCCCTGCTACAGTCAGCGCGAAATGAGGAACTTTTCAGAACTGCACAGTGCGCGTGTTCCCACTTCCTTAGCTAGTTGTAGCGAGCTTTCTGAGACTTCTTGCGATCCCTTGAGTCCAGACCCTTGGTTGCTTCTGAGTCCAACTTTCTGAGAGTTGTACGGACTTCTGAGGCGAACCTTCTGAGGGAAGACCCTTCTGAGAACTACTAGTCGCAAGGTCTTCTGAGACCCTTCTGAGGCGACAGTGTTCTTTCCTCAGAAACATGTTTTCACCTTCTGCGCTTTTGAGACATCCTTTCTGATATCTTTTGGCGCTATGATTTTATCAATTGATCTCGAGGCTACTTGATGTTTTGTCTTGGTCTTTGCTCATGGTATTGCAATAATTTAAAGCTTTCTGAGACACTTAGCGCACATATTAGTACAACCTTAAGTAAAATTTTTTATACTTATGGCTTACCTTGTTATCATTAAAACTTTCATTGCTCTAAGAGAATTATGCCTAATTCTCTCAGAAGGGTTCTGGAGCTTACAATCTCCCCCTTTTTGATGATAACAACTTAAGTCTTAAGATAATAATTTTGCTTAAGTTCAGAAGTGTTTCTGAGTAAGTTCACAACTTATTCAGACTGCACTTTTGCTTTCTTAGAAACTAACTTAGCTTTCTGAGAGAAGACTTAGTTATTTTCTTAGAAGGCTGTGATAATCAACAGTTAAAGTATGCAATGTATGATTACTGTTTGAGATTATCAATTACATAGCGTGTATTTCTTGATGAATATACGTATGAGATTCAGAAATACCAGGCTAAGTAAATCAATAGATGCCAAATAATTAAGAATAAGCATGAAATTAAGTAAAAACATGAGATGCCAAAATAATGATTTTTCATTGATGGTTTTCTAGAGTGAGATACAAAATATTTTGCTTCCCCTAAGTTGTTGCTCCCCCTAAGTCCTAGCCTAGTGTTTACGTATAGCCATTGTACAAAAATTTTATCATTTATCTACTCCCCCTTTGTTATATCAAAAAGGGTGGCTAAGACATAAACGCCATCATTGACTTAGAACTACTGCCTTCTGGCAATGTAGCGTAGCAGCTGACATATCTCCATGAGAATCTCGCTCTGAGTTGCATTCGGAGCGCATTCTGGAGGTAGTTCAGAGGAAGTGGAAGACTGTTGAGAAGATGAGGGTTGAGATGGAGGAGGGCGAGAGACTTCAGCCTCAAGAACCTCATCGATGATATCCCTCTGTTGATATTCAGGAAGTTCTTCTTCTTGGACAACTTTGTCTTCAATAGCAGCGAGTTCAATAGAAGGCTGCCTCTGAGTGTCCTCAGAAACTAGAGCAAGGTCTAGATCAGAAGGTTGCCGAGCTGATGGTTGCTCCATAGCACCAGAGGTCTGAGCATCTTCGGAGAGGTTGAAAGTTGAGATCTGGCTATGTATGGCTTCAATGCACTTCAACTTCTCAGTTCGACCAAAGAAAGGCCGAAATTGCACAGAGGGTGGTGTGACTACCATTCTTCCCAGCTGGAAGCCAGGACTAATCATCGAGTCCGTAATCGAGAAGGTAGGACCCTGTTGATTGAAGGATGGAGGAGGAACTTCTGTGAGATCGAGAGGAGGAACCGCTGGTTCCTTCTGAGAGTCCTTCTCAGATAGAGTTCCTTCTAAGGAACTGTGGGCAACAAATGCCTCAACTGCTGCAACTCCGGCAGCCATGGTAGCGTCAGCGCCCACCTCTGAGCTGAGCCCAGTGCTGGTGGTCCCTGGCACTACTTCATGTGTTGAGACATGAGTTTCCTCATGTTCCGAAGGGATCTCAGAAGAGAGGGGACCAACCTCAGAAGTTGGTTCAAGTAAGGCTTCCTCATGCTGTAGTTGTTGTTGTGGCTGCATCTGAGCAGCTTCTGGAGTCTCAGAGGGTTGATCCAGTTCCTTCTGGACAGCAAGCATTGTCTGAGCCAGTGACTCAGCATTCACAGTAGCAGCCTCGGTTGTGGTTGCCTCAGAGAGTTCCACCATAGAAACCTCAGAGGGCTTCTTCTGGGGCTCTTTCTTGGAGCTTCCAGCATCTTCTTCCTCAGACGAAGAATCAGCAACATTTCCTCTATGCCCCTGAACGTCTTCTCTGGTTGGAGAGACATTCCCAGAGGGGGAGGAGTGATGAGAAGCTTCTGCTTCTTCTTCAGCAGCAGCAACAGCAGCGGTAGTAGTGATGGTGGCAACAGCTGCAACTGCTATAATTTCTTTACCCGTCGGCTTCGGCGGGCTCTGTTTCTTAGTGGTTTTTATCCCCACTCCTTTGTGAGACTTTCCCTGATAATTCAAGGAATGCAGGAGTTTAGTTTTAAATTTGGTGGGTTTAAAACCAGCAACAGAATCAGAAACAGGAATTGAAGTAGAAGAAGATTTAAGAAAGGAAGGTGGAGTTTTAGAGTAAGCTTTTACCAAACGACCACGTTTCTTTTTCCCTTCTGGTGGCACGTCTGGAACTTGGAGAGTTGGAGGTGCTTT
This sequence comes from Aeschynomene evenia, assembly GCA_013621005.1. Taxonomy (NCBI): domain Eukaryota; kingdom Viridiplantae; phylum Streptophyta; class Magnoliopsida; order Fabales; family Fabaceae; genus Aeschynomene; species Aeschynomene evenia. The sequence goes on from CM024270.1 coordinate 14,077,508, forward strand.
CCTCTTTCTGGTCAGGAGTTGCTCAGAAGTTGTTTCTTCTGAGTCTTCAGCAGCCTCAACAACCTCAGGTTTCTTCTGAGGAGTCTTCTGAGCTTCCTCAGAAGCCATACTCCTTGTCACCCTTGTTGGAGAAGGATGAGTCAATTTTTGCTTCTTCTTCTTCTTCTCTGAAGGATCGGAAACCTTTTCCTTTCCTTTTTCAACCTTAGAAGGCTGTTTGGGACCGGCAGCTCCCTTAGAAGGCTTTGTTTCCTCCTTCTTCTTCTTGATGTTGTTGAAGGTGACCATTGAGAATTTGCTATGGTTGAAGACATACTCGTAGTCCTCAAGTGGGAAGGAGAGATGGTCGAGGATTCTGGTCAGAAGGCTTCCGTAAGGTAGACTTGTGAGAGCCCTCTTAGGATGAGCTTGGTGCATCATGTAGTTGAGCACCATCCTTCCAAAATCTACTCTTTCCTTCTTCAGCAGGTAGTATAATAGGCATGCATCCATGGTGGTAACGTTCCCCATGTCTCCAATCCGAGGGAGAAGGGTATGTTGAACAACTGAGAAGATGATTCTGGCCTCTTGCGTAAGATGAGGCACCTTTACGCCCTTGAGTGGTAGACTGTTGCTACCAGTCAGAAGTGTCACCACTTCTTCTTCTGAGTCATCTACCTCCTTGACCCATTCTGGGTCGTCGGCGATGACAGCACCACCATTCAAGGTCTTGAAAACTTTGTTGATGTCAGAGGAGGAGAAGCGGATTTGCTGATCAGCAATCGTGCTTTTGACCCCTTTGTTGGTGAACCTTTCGATTTGAGAGTAGAAGGCCCTCACAACATTTGGGTAGCATACATCCTCAGAGCTCATCATGGCTGGCCATCCAGGTTGCTTAAGGAATGTGAGCTGAAGCTCGTCCACCTGGTTGTAGACATTAAGAGGCAATACCCTTCCCATGGCTAGATTCCGTGGGAGATAGGTCTTGTAAAATAGGGATTGCATCTTCTGATCTTCGTAGAGGATGTCTTCTGATACCTCATTAAGGTTATTTCTCATTAATCCCTTAATTTCTCCAGACGAGGCCATTTGGTAGAAAGGGTTTAAATTTGGAATGAGATGAAGGGAGATAGAGAAGGACAAGAGAGCAGAGATAGCAGAGAGAGAGAGATAGGATATGAAACAAATGAAGATTGGAAAGCGAGGAGAGGATTTGGCAGAGTTTTGGTAAGTTTTAAGTGCAAAGTGCTCAAATGGAACAATGCCATGAGTATTTATAGAACTGGCTTGTAACTAGCCGTTTCTGACGCTTATCCAAAAGTTACCGTTGGTAACTTGTTTCTCGGAAGGTACCCTTCTGAGAGAAGTGGTCCTTCTGAGAAATGCTCCTTCTGAGAAATGTTTCAAGAAGATCTCCTTTCTGAGGGATGAGTCTTCTGAGAACAAGTTTTCTCAGATAGAGTTTTCTGTGTTTATCCTACTTCTAGCTCAGAAGCTTAGTTCTGATGTTTGTCTTAGAGTCTAACTAGGACTAAGGGGGGTTTCTAAGAAAAAGTTTTTTAATTTCAAAGTACTTAGAAACGTCTTAGATTAAGAAATCCTTTTAGAACATTGAAACGATCCTCAGGTAAAGGCTTTGTAAATATATCTGAGATTTGATCCTCAGTATTCACAAATTTGAGTTCAATGTCGCCTTTTTGCACATGATCCCGAATAAAATGATGTTTTATATCAATGTGCTTGGATCGAGAATGCTGAATAGGATTCTTAGCTAAGTTGATAGCACTTGTATTATCGCAAAGGATAGGAATTCTGGTGTACCTTAATTGATAATCAAGTAGCTCATTCTTAATCCAGAGCATATGAGAACAGCAGTTTGCAGCAGACACATATTCAGCTTCAGCAGTTGATAGGGCGATCGTATTTTGCTTCTTGCAGGACCAAGTGATCAAGCATTTTCCAAAGAAGCAGCAGCAGCCACTTGTGCTTTTGCGATCGATCCTATCTCCAGCGTAGTCAGCATCACAATATCCTACACATCAGAAGAACAACCTTTCTCGTACCAAAAGACCAAGATTAGTAGTTCCACTTAAATATCGTAAAATTCGTTTAACTGCAGTTAAATGTGATTGCTTAGGCTTAGACTGGAATCTAGCACAGATCCCAACACTGAGTTGGATATCTGGTCTGGAGGCAGTTAAGTAGAGAAGTGAGCCAATCATCCCTCGATAGTTGCTTTCTGAGACTTTCTCACCATCTTCATCCAAATCAATTACTTGAGAGGGATGCATGGGAGTGCTCATGGGTTTGGCCTTATCCATCAGAAACTTCCTCAGAAGTTCTTTGGTATACTTCTCTTGGTGAATAACTGTCCTTCTGACTCTTGCTTGATTTGCAATCCTAAGAAGAATTTTAATTCTCCCATCATGCTCATCTCGAATTCACCTTGCATAAGCTTGGAGAATTCTTTGCAAAGGCATTCATTGGTTGCGCCAAATATTATGTCATCAACATAAATCTGGACAATCAAGAAGCCAGAGTCTTCTGAGAGTGTAAAGAGAGTTGTGTCCACTTTCCCTCTTGAGAATCCGTTTTTAAGCAGGAAAGAGCTCAATCTATCGTACCAAGCTCTTGGAGCTTGTTTCAGACCATAGAGAGCCTTTGTAAGCTTAAATACGTGATCCGGGAATGCATCATTCACAAAACCAGGAGGTTGTTTTACATAAACTTCCTCAGAAAGGTATCCATTCAAGAAGGCAGACTTAACGTCCATCTGATAGAGTTTGAAACCTTTGTGTGCAGCAAAAGCTAGCAACATTCTGATAGCTTCCAATCTTGCGACTGGAGCAAAAGTTTCATCGTAGTCTATCCCTTCTTGTTGGTTGTACCCTTGAGCAACCAATCTGGCCTTGTTTCTCACGACTTGACCGTTTTCATCAAGTTTGTTTCGAAACACCCATTTAGTCCCAATGACACTTTTGCCTTTGGGCTTCTGAGTTAGTTTCCAAACTTGATTTCTCTCGAATTGGTCAAGTTCATCCTGCATGGCATTTACCCAGCTAGGATCATCTAACGCCTCTTCTATGGAGTCTGGTTCAAGTTCAGAAACCATAGCAAGATTTGTGTAGTTCCTTCTGGTTCTTACGCCACGTTCTGGATTACCCAAGACTTCATTCTGAGAGACGTTCTTCAAGTCTCTTGAGCCTCTAATCCCTTTAGGAGTAGGGTTCTGAGAAGGAGACACAGAAGGTTCTCTTTCTGAGTCATCAGAGGCTGACCTTCTGAGGATCTAAATTCCATTGCATTTGGAGAAGTAGATTCTCTAGGTTCTGGAGCTTCGATGATGCTACTAGATTTTTCTTTAGTTAGAGATGGTTGTTCCATGGTTGGAAGTCAGTCTCATCATCTATAAGAATTTTCTTTTTGGCTTTCTCAGAAGAGTGTTGAGTTTCTCAAACTCATCTTCTAAGTTTGCATCTTTCTGAGACATGTCCTTACTAAGTTCTTTGAACTTAATATGGATTGTCTCTTCAACACATTTACTCCTTTTTATATACTCTGTAGCTTTAGAGACTGAGGAGTATCCTAGAAGCATCCATCATCGGACTAGGATCAAACTTAGAGAGTTTGTCCTTTGTGTTGAGAATAAAACAAGAAGAACCAAATACATGGAAATAAGAAATGTTTGGTATTTTATTCTTCCATAGCTCGTAAGTGTGAATTGGTCTCAGAAAGACTCGATTCTGAATGTAGCATGAAGTGTTAACTGCTTCAGCCCAGAAACCTTTTGAAAGTCCGCTTTCTAAGAGCATTGTTCTTGCCATCTCTTGAAGGCTTCGATTCTTTCTCTCAGCCACTCCATTTTGTTGAGGAGTTCTGGGAGATGAGAATTCGTGAGCAATGCCCAGATTTTCACAAAACTTTTCGAAAGCATGGTTCTCAAATTCACCACCATGATCTGATCTTATGGCATGAATGTGCGAATCCTTTTCTGTTGAAACTCTTTTGCAAATGCTTTGAACTTCTCAAAAGTTTCTTCCTTAGAGGCTAGAAAGAAAACCCAAGTGAATCTGGAGTAATCATCCACTATGACAAGACCATAGCGTTTTCCAGAAAGGAAGCCGTTCTGGTTGGTCCAAAGAGATCCATGTGGAGCAGTTCCAGTGGTTTCTGAGTAGAAATACCACTTTTACTGGGAAAGGAAGCTTTGGTCTGTTTCCCTTTTTCACAGAAGTCGCAGGTTGCATCCTTCTGATACTTAATTCTGGGAAGGCCCTTTACAAGTCCTTTCTGAGAGAGTTCAGAAAGAAGTCTCATATGGGCATGACCAAGTTTCTTATGCCATAGCCATTTGTCTTCTTGGACAGAGACAAGGCACTCCACGTTTTGATCCTTTAGATCATCCAGATGGATAACATAGATGTTACCAACACGTTTTCCTTCCAGAACGATCTTGTCATTTGTGAGATTAATCACATGACAATACTTGGCATAAAACTCAACCTTTAAGCCTTTGTCACAAATTGACTAATGCTTAATAGATTGTGAGTTAAGCCATCGACCAAAAGTACATCTGAGATTTTGGTGAGAGGAATCCTTACCAACATCTCCGATTGCAGTGACTCTTCCCTTAGCGCCATCACCGAATCGCACTGTTCCGCCTTTCTTGGGCTTGAGACTTCTGAACCAGTGCTTTCTTCCAGTCATGTGCCTCGAGCAGCCACTGTCAAGGTACCACTGCTCATCGTGGTGGTGGAGCAGCGCTTGATGATGTACCTGCAGTCACAAAGTTAACAGATTTAGTACTCATTCTTTGTTGGGTCCTTGCTTGTTAGCTTTCTTGGACTTTTGCCTTCTTTTCTTAGAAGGGTCATGGTTTTGAGAGTCAGAGACCTTTTGTTTGCCCTTTTCAGAAGCACTTGCTTTATGAGAAGTTTTACCCTTCTGAGAGGGGTTAGTCTTCTTAGAAGGCTTTGCCTTTCTGAGTTTTCTTTTGAGCCTTCTGAGGCTTAGAGAGTTTTCCTTTTTTTCCAACATAGGCATTTTCAGAACCATGGCCACTTTTAAAAACATGCGATGCACGTGCGAGGTGATTTAGTTAAAGATGGATCAATATCATTTGGTTCGAAGATTTCTCATAACCAAGTCCACTCTTATCCTTGTAAGGTCTTTGACCACCAAGCAAGAGTGTCATCATTTTTTCACCTTGACCATCTTACTAAGTCAGAAGTGAGAAGCTCATTTGTCTTTTGTAATTCTATCAAAGCCAGTTCGGCTTTTTCAACAGTTACAGAAGACATTGTTTCTAAAGCTTGATAGAGGTTGTGACCTTCAAGATATCTATTTTAAAGTCATCTCTTTCAAGCCTTAGGTTCTCTACTTCTTGAATTAGTTTAGCATTTTCAGCTTCTAGTGTTTAAAAGACTTTCTTAGTTTGCTGAAATTGTTAGCTAATTCGTTTGAGTCTCTCAGAAGCTCTTCATAGAGTTCTGAGATCTCATTGTATGAGTATGAGAGAGGAGGAGAGTTTGGTACCTCTTCTGACTCAGATTCTGTTTCCAGAATATAGTCAGTACCGGCCATGAAGCAGACATTAGCTTCCTCTTCACTTGCTGACTCAGAGCCTTCCTCTTCTGAGTCACTCCATGTAGCAGCCATTGCCTTCTTCTTCTTCTTGGGAATGAACTTCTTCTTTCCTTGTTCTGAGGGCACTCCGTTCTGAAGTGGCCCTTTCTCCACAGCCGAAACATGTGGCATCAGAAGGCTTTGACTTTCCTTTTCTAGGGGTGATCTCTTTGTCTTTGCTTGGTCTTCTCTTCCAAGCTTTCTTCATTTTCCTTACTAGAAGAGAGATGTCATCTTCATCGGAATCTGAGTTTTGATCGTTTTCAGACTCAGATATTTCTTCAGCCTTTAGGCTTTTGAAGTCTTTTTGATCTGACTTTTCAGAGCCAGAGCTTTCTGAGGTCTTGAGGATGAAGATGGTCCTCCAAGCAGTCTTTCAAGCTCAATCTCGTGAGTTCTGAGTGAGCCAAACAATACATCTAAACCTAGCTGATTTAGGTCCTTTGCTTCTTGGATCGCTGTCACCTTTGGGCGCCACTTGGCAGAGAGGCTTCTGAGAATTTTCCTCACCATCTCAGCGTTGGAGTAGGTCTTTCCCAAGACCTTTAGCTGATTTATGATGTGGAGAAACTTATTGACATGTTGTCAATGGTTTCCTCAGGTTGCATGCAGAAGGACTCGTACTTATGTACGAGTATTGATACCTTGGTTTCCTTGACTTCATCATTTCCTTCATGCAGCATGTGTAATCTCTCCCAAATTTCTTGAGCGGTGTCACACGACACAATCTTGTCGTATTCTACCTTGGGCAATGCGCAGAGAAGAATGTATTTGGCTTTGAAGTTGAGTTGTATCTTCTCCTTCATCTCTTGAGTCCATTCGTCCTTAGGGACTCGTCTTGTATAGGTTCTGAGTGCTGGAGGTGCCACTCCTGGCTCAGCGTCTGTTGCAACTACAGCATCCTCTGTAATTGTCTGCAGAGGCTGATAGTCTCCATTCTCGATCCTATCTCATAAGTCCAGACTGGTGTGCTTGATGAATAGCGTCATCCTGTCACGCCAGTAGTCGAAGCTGTCTCCGAGAAACATCGGAGGTCTGTTTATTGAAGCCCCATCTGATATGAATGCAGCTGGTGAATTCATATTTCCCTTCGTGGATCTTTTTCCTTGACACTGCTAAGTGCTCAACCCCTTAAGGACCGAGCTCTGATGCCAATTGAAAGTGTATGTGTGCACGAGAAGGGGGGGTTGAATCGTGCAAGTTTTAAAAATTACTTCTTAAAACTTTTACTTAGAAAGCTGTTTTTACTCAGAAGGTAGAATTAAGAGTTTGCAGCGGAAATTGCTTTCTGAGAAGATTAAGTTTCTGAGAACTTAGTCTTTCTGAGAAAGTTCCTTTCTGAGCAATTTTAAGAAAATGACTTTACGTTAGAATTTCTTAAACGCTTTCTGATTTTAATCAATAAAGTTTTTACGAGACTTCTTAATTAAAATCGTGGCAAAGTTTCCTCAAAGATTTATGCAAGTAAAGAGTAAGGGAGAAAAGCTTAA